>CM072522.1:5760877-6168377 GCA_036898135.1 Oncomelania hupensis | reverse complement strand
ACGTGAGGTAAAAGGGGGCTACGGGTAGGTTTAAAGGGGCATGGGTAGGCATAACGGGGATACGGGTATATATAAGGGGGTATGTTGGATCTCATTTTTGATATGATGATGATGGTCATTGTTGTCAGGGTGGCGACGTGGTGATCGTCCTTAACGCTCATGCAATAGGACGTTAAGCATCGTGTTCCGTTCCGATTCCTTTCATCCATACCTGCGAAACGATCAACGGGGAAGTATCAAGGAGGGTACAGGTAGGTTACAAGGGGGGTACGAAAGGTATCAAGGGGTTATGGGGAGGTATCAAGTGGGTTCGGGGAGGTATCAAGGGGGTATGATGAGGCATCATGGAGGGGGGTGGGACGGGGAGATATCAGAGGGGGTGGGGGTATGGTGAGGTATCAAGGGGGATATGGGGAGGTATCATCGTCCAAATGAAACTCGCAGACAACAGAAGTCTCTCTGTCTACATTTTAAACAGCAACCTGTGTACCCTGGCTTGCCAGGGTACAAAAACCACTAGTGAAATATAAAGTTCTTGATAGACAGCTTACTTTTCTTGCATAAAACCTTGCGTATAATTAAGTCTCTGTGGGGCTCTCACGGGTCTCCCGTATCTGGTGGTGTAGGGGTTATGTCCCGTGATTTTTGGCTCGGCTTGTGGCGGGGGCTCGGCTTTTTCTTGTTGGACCACCTCAGGCTGGAATATCTTAGTCTGGCGTGGCTGCTTTCGGATGAAACGCCGGTTGCGACGGTACAGGCTGCCATCGTCAGTTCGCACGTGGTACGAACGCGGCGTCTTAGCGGCGGCGGTGACTCGGGCCGGTCTCCAGGTGTCGCCTGGGGTCAGCTGAACGAAGACCTCATCTCCAGTCTTCAGAGGGGGAAGTGGGCGGCTGGAGCGGTCATAATATTTCTTCTGGTCCGCCTGGCACCGCTGACGTCGAGCCGTGACGACCTGCGGGTTGATGGTCTTGGGCTGTAACTGGTTCGCGGTCGCTGGCAGAACGGACCGGAGCTGACGACCCATCAAAAGCTGCGCTGGGGACGCTAAACCGTCTACTGGTGTGTTGCGGTACTCGAGGATGCTGAGTAGAGCGGAACCCTTGCTGGCTTTGGCCTTGTCCAAGATGTTTTTTACGGTCTGTACTGTCTTTTCGGCCAGGCCATTGGATTGCGCGTATCTGGGGCTAGAGGTAACGTGGGTGAAGTCCCATGTAGCGGAAAATCGGGCGAAATCATCGGACGCGAACTGGGGCCCGTTGTCGCTGATCAAAGTTTCGGGGATGCCGTGTCTGCTAAAATGTGCCGACAGTTTTCTGATGACTGCGGCTGACGTGATGCTGTTCATCTCGTCCACCTCAAAGTAGCGGCTGTAAAAGTCTACGGTGACCAGGTACTCCTTGCCGTCCCATGTGAATAGGTCTGCAGCCAGTTTCTGCCAGGGTCTTGTGGGGATGTCGTGAGGCTGCATCGGCTCTTTACAGTTGTCCTTTTGTCTCTCGTTGCAGACCGTGCAGTTGGCGACGGTTTCTTTTATATCGGTCGCCATTCTTGGCCAGAAGAGGACTTGCCGCGCTCGTTGTAGGCTTTTTTCTACCCCGAAGTGGCTGGAGTGAATCTTGGTCAGCATTTGGGGTCGCAGGGCGGTAGGAATGAAGATTCTTTCGCCTTTGAGGATCATGCCATCGATGACGGACAGCTCGTCTCTAAAGTTCCATACGTCTAAGGCATGCTTGTGGCATTGTTGACGCGTTTCTGGCCAGCCGTTGTGGATGTAAGACTTCACGATGACGAGGTTCTGGTCTTCTTCCGTGGCTTTCTTGATCAGGGCCATCTTTTCGTCGCTGACCGGGAGGTTTTTCACGATGTAGTGAATCTGTGCGTCGAGGTCTTCCGTGACATCTCCGGGTTCTGCTGGCAATGACTTTCTTGAGAGCGTGTCGGCGACTGGGATCTGCTTCCCTGGTACGTGGGTGACCTTGATGCTGTACTTCTGCAACCTCAACAGCATTCTTTGAAGACGGGGTGGCGCTGACGCAAGCGGTTTCTTCATGATTGTCTCTAGCGGCTTATGGTCGGATTGTACGAGGACTTGTTCTTGCCCGTAGATATACTGGTGGAATCGCTCGCAGCCGAATACGATCGCGTACAACTCCTTCTCTATTTGGGCGTAATTTACTTCGGTCTTGTTAAGGGACTTGGAGGCATAGGCGATGGGCTTGTTGTCTTGGAAAATTGCCGCTCCCAGACCGTACTTGCTGGCGTCGACTTGCAGGACGGTCTTCTTGGTTGGGTCGTACAACGCTAGTACTGGCTGGTTTGCCAAAATGGACTTGATGTTGTCCCAGGCTGCTTGCTATTGATAGTCCCATGCGAAGTCGCTGTCTTCTTTCAATAGGTCTCTGAGCGGTTTCGTTGTATCGGCGAGGTGCGGTGCGAATTTGGCCAAGTAGGTCACCATACCCAGCATGGTCTCCAGTTCCTTCTTGTCTGCTGGCGGTTTCATGTTGACTATAGCCTTCACCTTCGCTGGATCTGGCCTGACGCCTTCTGATGAGATGATGTGGCCGAAATATTCGATTTCTTGCACGCCGATAGTCAGTTTATCGGGATTGAGTTTCATACGCTTCTCTGTAGCTCTGTCTAGCGCGGCCTTGAGGTTCTTGTCGTGTTCTTCTTTGGTTCGGCCGGCAATAAGAATGTCGTCGATCAGCCCGACGAGTCCCGGGATTCCCTCGAACGTCTCATCGACCTTGCGCTGAAACTCGTCTTGGGAGCTGACCAAGCCGAATGGTACGCGCAAAAAACGGTATCTGCCGAAAGGAGAGTTGAAGGTGGTGAGATATGATGACTCAGCCGAGAGGGACATTTGCCAGTAGCCCGCTTTAGCGTCCAACTTGCTGAAGTATTTGGCGCCGGGAATTTTTGCGAGAGCGTCTTCAAGCGTTGGCATGGCATAGTGTGGTCGCTTCACGGCCTGATTGAGGTCCTTGGGGTCAAGGCAGATGCGCAACTTGTTGTTAGGCTTTTCGACAACGACGAGAGAGTTGACCCAGTCTGTAGGTTGTGTGACTTTGGCAATCACTCCAGCTGCTTCCATGGCGTCGATCTCTTCTTTCAGTCGATCTCGTAGTGCATGAGGTATGCGTCTGGGCGGATGTACCACAGGGATGGCGTTTTCGTGCAGATGGATAGTGACTTCTCCGTCCAGGTTTCCCAGGCCATCGTTGAAGAGGTGGCTGTATTCTCTGAGTACAGATTCTTTGGTCATTTCAAGGTGGGTGACAGTCAATACCATCTTGATGATCTGTAGTTGCAGGGACGCCTGGAGTCCGAGGACAGGCTGAGAGTGACCGGCTGTCTCGGCGACGTAGAATGTGCCCTGGTAGTTCTGAGCCTTGTATGAACACTTGAGCTGCATGATCCCCTTGACGTCAATACGCTGACCCGCATAACCGTAGAGATTAATCTTTCCCTGTTTGAGTGGTGGTTGCACCGACATGCGCCTGTAGATCTGGTACGGGATGACGTTTGCCTGTGCCCCGGTGTCGACTTTGAATCGTAGTACGTCGCCGGTGTCCAGGGTTATGTTGGCGTATGCAGTGTCTGGGTGGTCTTTTCCGTCGGCGATGACGTCAATGTTTAGGACAGAGCCGTCGTCTTCTTCGTCGTGTTCTTTGATGTCGTGGACAGTCTTCGTAGATCTTTTTGAGCGGCATACTTTGGCGAAGTGGTTGGGCTTATTACAGTTACTACAGCGTTTGCCGTAGGCTGGGCAGGCTCTCCGTCCGTGTCTCTTGCCGCAGTTGTTGCAGTCGCATGCGTCGCTGTTCTGACTTCTTTCTTCTTGTAGTCTTATTTCTTGGTGTTGTTGTTGTTGCTGTCGTGGTAATGTACATCTTTCTCTTGGGCTGTTGTCATAACGTCGTTTCTTTATGACTTCTACAGTCCCTTCTGCCTGCATTGTAGCCAGCTGCTGTTTCGTTGCTTCGTGAGTGACGACGATTTCAATGGCTTTCTCCATGGTCAGCTGATCTCCGACTTGAAGCAGCTTTTCTCGACATTCCTGTGAGGCTATACCGCATACTATTCGGTCTCGAACCATTTCGTCGGCGTCTTTATAAGAGCACTCTTTGACGAGTGTGCGGATGTCTGTGATGAAAGCCTCAAAAGATTCACCGATCTGTTGTTTTCTGTTCAGGAAGAGATATCGGGCGAAAAGCGTGTTTTTCTTGGGAGTGGTGTGTTGTTCAAAGTTCTTATAAAGTACTTGCAGTTTCTTGTTCTCTTCGTCCGATAAACTCCAGGCATTGTATATTTCTCTTCCCCTTTCTCCCGCCCATATGAGGAGGTATGCGCACTTCTCGGGTTCCGCCGATGTGTGTAGGGGTCCAGCAAACATAAGTTCTGCATGCTGCTTGAATTTTCGCCATTCGTCTTGCAGGTTTCTGGAGTCCCAATTTATGGTTGGATTCTGCATGGATGAAGTCATTCTTGCTGTATAGAGTTCATATCCTACTTCTGACACCATGTAAAGAAGACGAGAACTGCATATAATGAAATAGAGAAGACGGGGAAAACTGTCTTTCAATTCTCTCTATTTATTCTCATGAATGAATCTCATAGCTCAGGCACCCTTGCTTAAATACCAATAAACCTCTCATCATACGTTCACACAATTCAAACTCAACGTGATTACAAATCACTTTACAAACTACGAAATTATCTTCAATAATCAATATCGACTAGTGTTCATAATATTACAGTGGGTGGTGGCTTCAACGGATGACCGTAAACAATGTGATGGAATATTTGATCGAAATATAATTTGGTGGTAAAGAAAGTGCTCTGCGTGTAAGTGTATGTGTGTGTAGGTGTGTGTGTGTGAGGGTGTGTGTGTGTGTGTGCGTATGTGAAGTGAGTAGAGCATACTATCAAAAACAGAAAGTGCGTTTTTGTGTATTTGTGCCCTCCTCTGTGTGTGTGTGTGTGTGTGTGCGTGCGAGAGAGAGAGAGAGAGAGAGAGAGAGAGAGAGAGAGAGAGAGAGAGAGAGAGAGAGAGAAAGAGAAAAAAACAGATACAGAGGAACAGATACAGAGACAGACAGACAGAGAGAGAAAAACAGGGACGGTGAGAAAGAGGCTGACAAATACTAATACAGTCGAACAACACGCGTGCTAGGAAGCGAACACGCTTTCAACCAACGTTTTGGGAAAAACAATCTCCTGCCAGAGTTGTTCTTAGTTATTACTTAGAACTTCATGGATTCAACGAATACGGCAACAATGTAGCTTCGCTTACATCGAACGTAACATCATTTTCTTATTCCAGAAACAAAATTTAGATGGTTATAACGAGGTCGAAGTTCGAAAAGATATGCTGACATATCCAAGGAATTTGACACGTCACCCTCAACCTTCATCTTATTAAAACGAAGAGCACTTTCGCTGTGGATCTTATGGAAATATTTTATGTTTGAAATATGAAGATTACGGCTTTCTGTACCAATTTTATTTGGCGAGTAAAGCAAGAGCAAAGGCAAGAGACAGATAATATAAGCCTGCGCCTTCTCATCTGTACACAATTTAATGCGGTCGGGGAGGGGCGTGTGAGTGCGCGCGCGGGGAAATATGAAAAGCTTAAGGTGTCTTCTGTGTATAGGGATGTTTTGATTGTTTTGGTTTTTAAAAAAAGAAATACAGGCGTTCGTTATTTTTAATTTGTAAATTAGTATAAGAATAACCTGAGATGCGAGATGGAATAGTCAGCAATCTCACTCTCTCTCTGTCTCTCTGTCTCTGTCTATGTCTCTGTCTCTGTCTCTCTCTGTCTCTCTCTCTCTGTCTCTCTCTCTCTGTCTCTCTCTCTCTCTCTCTCTCTCTCTCTCTCTCTCTCTCTCTCTTTCGGAAAGCGATCTTGTATGCAGTTGTTGGTGTTTGCTGAATAAAGTTGGATAACTTTATACGACGACTCCTGCCTTGTTGCTGAGTGAACGGGCTGCGTGAATAAACGAATTTGAGTTACACAAGATTTTAGCATCGGGGCTGAATCTATCACATGGAAAAAAATTCCTCTGTACGCCATATCAAGCACGGGGTTCCTCAAAGATCTGTTTTAGGTCCTATTTTATATTATATCTATAATTAATGACTTACCTTTATGTGGTGGTGTTGGATGTTGGAGAGAAGATGATAAAGTGGTGGAGGCTAGGGTGATGAAGAATTCTCACACATTCTCTCTCTCTTTCTCCCCAACGCCAGTTCGTTGATGACCGTTGAAATTTTTTTTCTTGAAGTGCATCATACAAAGAGAGCGCCACAGGCAATGCTCGAGTCGAACAACCCTTATCTGCTGCGTTGTGCCCTGTGCTCCGTTGTGCTGTGTTGTGCCTCTTGCTCTCCCTGAAACATAAAAAAAAGTGTAACTGTAGATTATAGTCACACGACACCGAAACGTATAAACGACTACTGGATACATTATTCTGACACCAGCGAACCAGTTGATGGTAAGGGGAAAATAATATGGTCACACATTGGCCAATCCGGGATTCGAACCAGGTACCTTCCGGTTACTAGTAAGACGCTCTACCAACTGAGCTACCCGGCCCCTCTTCCCCGAAACATTTCACGGTGCGTGCTTTTATCGGGGACCGCGGACCGTCCGATGTTTAACGCGTGCTGTGCGTTACAAAATGTTCGCCTCTCTCGGTAATTTGTTTTAGTTGTTAATCTTTATTTTACATATAATGGCTGAAACGCTAACGAATACTATACACACTATATATGGGCGGAAACTCGGAAATACGACCTTTCTACTGATATAATAATATCAGACCTATCTGCTACGAAATAAAAATAATACGCAATTTAAGAGGGAGTTGGCGGCTGCTTTTTAGAATGTCACGAGTCTAAACTCGTAAAAACTCTTCAATTAACAATTATAAATAATAATAATTAATGACAAAGAAAGAACAACGTCTCCTCTTTCCAACGATATATAATATGACATGGTTACTATTATGGGTTCCGACTATGACGGACTAAAATAGAAAACACCTAACACAACAACAATATTTACATCTAACCCCTTCTTACAAATTTTCCTCTGTTTCTCTTCCGATGTATGTCCCTATAAAACTAATATTTCATTTAAGTATATACTGTTAGAGAATGAACTAAGGCATCGGAAAATATCACACTTACGGTGTTACAGTGGAAAATCTTTGCTATTGCCTGTAACAAGAGGACCTGTTTACCCTGCACAATTTAAGCGTTTGCTTGTTTAGTCAGTGTAGATTAGTAGGTTACAGTTAGTCTAAAGCAGACGACAGAAGTGATCATGCGTAACACAGTTGGAGCTTGATGCAAGCACAGTTAGTGACATCATCGCAGCCTACGATGGTGTTTCGAATTTTACAGCCACTTAGATGTTTTCAGCCAATGGGAACATAGCTAGGTTATATAGAACCAGTTCTGGGTGATTCAAGCTAAGAGATAGAACGTCAGTTTTCGTGCAAACGCTGAGCAGTACACAGTACACTCAAGCAGAAATCTCTCTCCTGAGAAGATTAGACAGCAGTACTTGTTGAATATTCGAATTCAGTCAAGTAGCCACGGCCTGACATTGACAAAAAGGTAAATGAACATACTTCTGTTTCATCGTGATGTATTTATATTATTGTTGAAATTATGTTTGTGAATTTTGCTATGCTTTAGAATTGTTAGTCCCACATTGCGTGTCCATGTGGCGAAGACGACCAGCCGACGCCATGTTGTATTATGTACGGATCCACTGGTGTTTAACCTATATGCATGCTTGCAGACCAGTGGCTGTACCAGTGAATGTTTATAATATTATTATTTTCTTTATGTGTATAGTTAGCCATGATTTATATTTGTATATGTATAGGAAATTAGAGTGGAGATTCCAGTGGACCACAGACTTAGCAGAATGTTTGTCGCTTATGTATAGAGATGTGGAGCTATCACTGAGGGCTACTTTGGCCTTCAGTGAGACGCTCTGCACAAACCTATTATACAGGGTTGTGCAGAATTTCATCTCATATGTTACAGACGAGCAGGCGTTATATCATGAGCCCAACTCAGCAAACGACAAAACCAGTCATCGCTGAAGGTTGGCTGCTGAGGAATCTCCAGCATTGTGCGCAGAACCACAAAGTTAACGATGCCACGACAACACAGTTTGTCCCAGAAGCGACCTCAACGCAGCACTTCAACCACGCAGTTAAGTGCCACAAGAAACAGTGCACTAAAACTCTGTATAAACCGGACCACAGTAGTCCACTCTTCAAGACTTCTGACCATTAAGGCAAAAAGTATCCAGTGCCCTATGAAGCAAAAGTAGCTGCCTAGATTATCAGCGAGCGAACCATTCGCATTGACAATTGAACTTTTAAGTTAGTTTCGTACTTTGAATATCGTGTATAGAGTAGAGGAAATAAATGTGTGATTTATACTGTTATCAAGTGGCTGGACTACATATGATTCATAGCCGTGTGAAAGCTAGTGTGACAGTGATCTTTTACCATTTTTCTATCTATCTCTGTACCCCAGCCTAAACACAGACCGAGCTAAACAAATAAATGTATTAAGTTAAGTCATAGGGAGATAACTAGCTATCCCCATCGACTAAGACGAGGAGGTAATAGCAGTCCATTGTGCTGAGCCCAGCAACAATAAAACCCCCGTCACAGCGCCATCATCGACAATTATGTTCTTATCATGTGTTAATCTACAAGGCGGGAAGAACCGAGGCGACCGGTCAAGCTCGTATCAGCGGTGGCTTTGCCCCCACAACAGCGCGGTGTCTTTATCCCCGTGATAGGCATCGCGCTATTCTAAACATCACGCTCTCATTCAAAATTGCAACATAAATCACAAATAAAGTTTATATATTATAATAGAGAATGTAATGCTGCGTGTAACGGTTATATGCTTTAAGGGATCTGAAAAGTAGGCCTATATATCAACAGGGGCGTCGCACACGGGGGGGCAGGGGGGGCACCTGCCCCCCCAATAATTTGGCAAAAAAAAAAAAGAAAGAGAGAAAGAAAGAAGAAAAGAAGAAGAAGAAGAAGAAGAAGATTTCAAACGATAGAGGAAGGCAGGAAGAATCAATAATTAAAAAAATCACCATATTTTTAAAACGTAGTGTAAAGGCATAAGGTACGAAATCATATTACAATAATCTATTAACATGTGCCTGTGTTTCACAACAAAATATTTCGTGGCGCTAACGCAATCACCGGCCAGCAGAGCTGGCTTTCGCTGTTTGAAAGAAGTGTCATTTCATCACGCAAAGAGCAAAATTAACAAAACAATGGAATCGTCTGTTTTCCAGGTTTGTTGATATCAATTATTTACTTATTTTATTTATTTTAGCATAAAATATATATGATGATGATGATGATGATGATGCTGATGATGATGATGATGATGATGATGATGATGATGATGATGATTATTATTATTATTATTATTATTATTATTATTATTATTATTATTATTATTATTGTTATGACAAGGAGGTGCATGAGGGGGAAATAATATATATATTTATATTATTCCGAAGCGAGATACACATTTACAGCGCATGAAAAACGATCTGGACGACGAAGATGAACGGAAAGATGCTCGTGGGATCAGAATGCTTTGTCCAGTCAGGTGGACGATGAGAGGAAAAGCACTCTACAGCATCATTAGAACCTACTCTTTGCTTCAAGGTCTTTGGGAATGGTCTCTTGAGACTACTCAAGACAGTGAAATGAAGGCCAGTGTCAGAGGAGTTAGCGCCCACATGGAACAATTTTCATTCTTCTTTGGCCTATCTCTTGGGGAGGCTCTTCTACGGCATAGTGACAACTTGGCAGCAGCTTTGCAGCATCATGAAATGTCAGCCTCCCAAGCCCAGGAGATTGCCAAGATGACCAGGGAGACTTTGTGCAGCATCAGAAGTGATGAGGCATTTCACCTTTTTTGGGAGAAAACCTGCCGCCAAGCAAAAGTCTCACAGGTGAACGATCCATGTTTACCAAGACAACAAAGAAGACCGGCAAGGTTAGAGGAAGGATGCAGTGCTCCAGAATTCCCAAGCACTATTGAAGACCACTACCGGGGAATTTATTTTGAGGCCCTGGAAAGTCTTACAACGTGCCTGACTGATCGTTTTGATAAACAGGATTTTGAAACTTACTCCAAATGTGAACAGCTCCTTTTGAATGCAGTGAACGGCCAGGACTATGACAAGCTGCTACAAGATGTCTGCGACTTCTATGGGCAAGACCTTGACCAGTCAAGGCTCTCAGTTCAGCTTCAGATTCTTGCACAAGAAATGTCTGGTGGAAACAAGAAATTGTCAGCCGTTGTTCAGCATTTCAAGTCACTGTCTGTCTCAAAGCTAGCTCTCATGTCTGAGGTTGGGCTTTTACTGAAGCTCATTTTGGTCATGCCTGCCACCAATGCCGTGAGCGAAAGAACTTTCAGTGCCATGAGGAGGGTCAAGAACTACCTCAGGTCAAGCTCAACAGAAGAGCGTCTGAACCACTTGATGCTGCTCCACGTCCACAAACAAAGGACGGATTCCTTGGATTTGGTTAAGCTTGCCAATACTTTTGCATCTTCTCAGCACCGCAGAGAAGTGTTTGGAACTTTCAGCGTCCTGGACAACTGCAAACTGGGTGTGATCACCAAGACAAAAGGCACTCAGACAGACAGTATTTTGCTTTAGGGGAAACTGCGAGTAATATACGCCCTAGTAAAACAAATTGATCAATTGACTGATTTTCTGAAACTGGTAGTGGAAGTGTTTGGTCATTATATGTATGCAATATGCAAAACGAGTTGTGATTTATAGAGAAGACACAATTTCAACCTAGATGATCTTGCGGCAGGTAATTATTGTTCGTGTTTCCTGGTTTTAATCATTATCACATATCGCTAATCATGTATTTGTAGTTTCTGGAAATGAATCTTGTATTTTCAGTAAAGAAGAACATAAATAATTAAATGTTTTTACTCTCAGTCTTTCAGTTGGATGAAGGTACGAGGATATATTACAGGGTGCGTCCCGCTTGTCAGCCCCCCCCCCCCCCCACCTCCCCGTCGACAGGGTTGCCCCCCCAATATTTTGGACCGTGCGACGCCCCTGATCAAGTTATTGCATACAGCTAGTGTAAACATAACAGAGAACAGAGTAAGGCCTAAGTATCGTAATGATCAGAAATTCTGTGTAGCCCAGCCCGGTTACATTTACATCTCACAGATAATTCTGTTAAGTGTAATATTATGTTAGCTGATAATACAACAGTTACCAAAGCCGGGCAATAACATAATTTAAATTCGCCGATACTTTAACTACTGTGCATGTGTTACATCATTCGTATTTGTACTTTCTCAAAGGTCAAGATTACTGTGTTTCAACATTTTCTAAACACGTTTTGCACTGAATCTAAAAATTAGCTGAACAGATTTGGATAGTTTTTTGGTTTGCAGATAGTTCAGATCGTGACTTATCATTACATATGCTTTTCTTTTGCTTTATTAGGATAAAATCTAGTGACTGACTGCACTGCCAAAGCAAAATAATACTTTTAAAAATTCGTATTTTTCGGCTATGTTTGTGAATGTCTGAAAATAAATTTGAATGTTCGCCATTTTGTTTTTATATTGCTCATGTGCAGCATTTAAAGATTTCTACATCCAATTCTGGAAACCAAATAAATAAAGAAAGAAATCAATATTTTATTTCTTTAGATATTGAACTAATCGAAGTTCTCCCACAATTTTTTTTTCAAACCGACTTTGTTTATGTATTAATGTGTTAATTTGTTTTGTTATGTTTTGTTTTTATAAAAGGGAGAGAGCGCAAGTGTGTGTGTGTGTGTGTGTGTGTGTGTGTGTGTGTGTGTGTGTGTGTGTGTGTGTGTGTGTGTGTGTGTGTGTGTATTTGAGAGAGAGAGAGTGAGTGAATGTGTTTGTGTGAGAGAGAGAGAGATAGAGAAAGAGAGAGAATTAACAAGTAGAAGTACAAGTAGAAAAGAAAAAAAAGATAAATAGCAACAGGTTGGCAAGAGTGACGCAGTGAAAAAGGAAAAGGGTCCAAGCTGTTTGGACTTGCTATCCCTCCTTGCTATCCCTCCTTGCTAGCCTCTCCGTTGTTCCACAGGTCACTCACTGCCTGTTTTTGTTGGTACCGTGGGCGATCGATAACCTACTTTTTTGTTGGTAGCGTGCCCAGTTGTTCTACACCCCATCCTCTGTACTCTCCTTTCTGTTCTACAACGATACTCCACCCCCAAAAGATTACCTGGAAATACTTTGAAATAGTCGAGAATCGGAACGAGCCAAATGCCGGTCGGTCGATCCGTTGCACGCCACTGAACGAATTTTGACCAAATTTAAAACGCTAATAACCAGTATCCCGTGCCATCATATTTGCTCTACCGCAAAGGTCAAGGTCGTTTGGAGTCACTTTGTTGCTAAAAACGTTTTGCTCATTATCTGAAGAAAAACAAAACAACGGCTGAACCGATTTTGTTAAATGTTGGTATACATGTACTTCAACTCATACCAAATCATTTTGTAGCAGTTGGTCAGTAGATCGGTCGGTTCATCAGTCCCCCCAAATTTCAATTTTTTTGTAAAAACCATATGTTTGGCTTGTTCCCAAGAATAACTGAACCCATTTTGATTGCATATATAATGCTAATGTTAGAGCAATCATATTTGCAATATCTCAAAGATCAAGATCGCTGTTCGAAGCACGTTTTGCGTTGTATTTCAAACTTGGATAAACCGAGTTTTATAATATTTTGCTTGTAGATAGTTGAAATAGTTCCCTGTTTTGATGTTTGCTTCTTTAGGATAAAGCCGAGTCACACAGCACCGCCAAGAAAATAAACACATTTGAAAATTAGTATTTTGGGGCTAGATGTGTGTGTATTGAAATACATTTAAATGGCTTGTCATCATGTTTTATGTTGGTACGAAGTCTCTAGTCTTATCATCACCTCCACTATCTGCACCTTCACTTTCTGCCGCAACGACTTTCAATTGGCTAACTTCCACTGATTGTTTATGGTACTTGTCATCCCCTTCCCTCACTAATTCACTACGACAATCCATTCCACAAAGCACGATCTGCCACTGCGTTTATGTACTGTGTCAAGTTTTTCCCTACTACCTTTCTTTAAATCTGGAATGGGGGGAGTGGAGGGGGGGTAATTTTTTTTCTGTGCCCCTGACATCTCGTCTCCCAAAGCGCATTCATCTACTGAGTGTACTTGTTCTGCGTCCAACTCCACCCACTAAACTGTTGTGTCTATGAGTAGATGTACATATTTCGCCTTGATATTCCATTCTCCCCATCCCAACCCACCCCCAAAAAGTCACGCTCATCCGCTGACTTACTTTACATTCTTCTATATCAGCTCGACACACTATAACCTATAGTTCATACTATTTTCTCAATCTCCATGACGTTCCATTTCCAAAGCACGCTTTACTAACTGTTATAGTACACTGTACACAACTCCACGCACTACATATTCGTAAGTTGTATCATTGTAACTATTTCTTTGTGGACAGGACCTGCCGTTCCCCAACACACGGTATACACCACTGAACGAACTGCAGTCCCGGGTTCAATTCATCCTAAGTACATCTCGTTTTTCCTTGGTTGTTGTTATTATTATGATTATTATTATTATTATGATTATTATTATTATGATTATTATTATGATTATGATTATTATTATTCGTCATCAGCTTCTTCTTACCGTCTTTTGGTGTATAGTAGTAGTACTAGTAGTAGTAGTATCATCAGCATCATCATCATCATTATCCCCTTCCCCTTCCCCCTCCCCCTTCCCCCTCCCCTTCCCCCCTCCCCCTTTTACCCCTCCCCCCCTCCTCCAAGTCACTACACTTTCTAGTGTTTTATCGGAAACGTTTACATTCTTCATTTCTTCCCTTGGAGACTGACATTTCATCCCATCAAACCCGAACATCCACTGACCTCCCTGTTCTATCGGGTTGTGACACTCCATGCCATCAAAGCCGTTCATCCAAGACATCTCCTCTCTGTTGTCAGTAGTATCTTCTATACTTTATGCCGGCCAAGTTTCATCTTTTTTGGCGATTGATATTCCATCTTCCCAACCTCACCCCACCCCCACACTTCATCCTCTCCAAATACGGTAATTTGTCGACCTTCCTGTTTGTTCGGCAGCTGACACTCCATCCCTCAAACCCCGATCATCCAACCCTTGCCGTTCTCTCTTAGTTCTCAGTTTTTGCCTTCCATCTCTTTGCCATAATTCTCGCATTCGCTTCTTGTAGCTTCGCAGGTGACACTCCATCCCAAATTCCACCCAACCCCCTCCCAAATCCGATCATTTACTGACCTCTCCTCTATTTCTTTGTTGTCAGTCACTGCTTGTACTGTGGCCAATCGATAACCTACTTTTTTAGTACCGAAGCCGATTCCTCCAACTGCTTTTCCTTCTGAGTTGTGCAAAGCTGGAGGAGATCTTCATTCTTTGTTTTTAATAATGGGGGTGCTGCTGCTGCTGCTGCTGTTGCTGCTGCTGCTGATGATGATGAGGATGAGGATGAGGATGAGGATGATGAGGAGGAGGAGGAGGAGGAGGAGGAGAAGGAGGAGGAGGAGGAGGAGGAGGATGGAATACAGTGAGAGAAAAAAAAAGTTAACATGTTGAAAAATTACATCGGTGTATTTTAAAGGATCGTTTGTTGTTTTTTTAACAAAAGGAGTGTTAATCGGTTTTCTGAAAATCAATGCATCACTGACAGTGCAGTTAGAACGTTTTCAAAAGCCACATCATTTATTCCCCAAAGGGAAATGTTTATATGATGACTAACAACACACACCGTCTTGAGTTGAATGAAGTCAAAGTAAGGTTTAATATCACTGACCTTTGACAACCTGCATTTTGTGCGGTGAGGGCAGCCTAGAGGCAGTTGAAGCATGGACACTATATAATTACATATAGAGTCCATGGTTAAAGCTTTCAATGTGGAAAGATAACTCTACAGGCAGTAAGCTTTCAATGTGGAAAGATAACTCTACAGGCAGTAATTCCAAGCATGCATATGCAGAAGTTCGAGACCGAGTTTAACTCCAACCTAGCCCTAACCCCACTCTAATTTAGCTCTTGGCTAAATATTTTGTATGCACGAGTCCAAGTTAGGCCTATCCACTAGAGCTAAACTATCCCGCCGTTTCCACGAGGCTAACTCACACACGTGTTAGGAAAGAAACAAAATGGTAGCAAAGCAATCGCGATCTTGAACATTCGCCGGCGAAGATTATTGAGAAGAAGTAGAATTTTCCGGGACAGGAAGAACCCGTTCGACCTTTTTGAGAAATTTTCAAAAAGTTTAGATTTCACAGAGAAGAAATCCTGGCTATAACGCCACTGTAGCAGATGACATTGAATTGTCCAAACGACAAAGATTGCAGGAAGAAAGGATGGGGAAATTTTAACTACAGTCATGGATCTTGGTGGTTGTGGTGTAAAAAAAATTTGTAACAAATTGTGCGTTACATTACATTACATGGTTGTTGCTTTAGGTCCGGCGGACCCTTCCGAGCCAAATCAGGATTAGAGAGAAGTTATCTTAAAATATTATAAAATGATTCAAATCTGAAAAAACAAGCCTGTTACTCTTAAATATTCAAACAAACTTTCACACGCAACCTCTTGAAAATTCTTCTTTAAATCTGATGTATTAAAAATACGTTCTCTTTCGTCAATCAAATCACTAAAATCAGTCTTACCAATAAAATCCAACCAACAACACAAGACAAGACAACACGATTTACATGCGATAAAACAAACCAACATCATGTAAAAATTGAAACAGGTGTTGTTGACCATTGCATACTTTAAAAATCTCTTTGAAAGGTATTGGACCAAAATATGTTTCTCTTTCATCAAGCAGATCAGCACATTCAGACATGAAATGGCGAACGGAAAAGGATTTATCACATGCAAAGCACCATGGTGGTTCTTCTCCTTTTAAAAGGAAACTGTGGGTTACATAAGTATGCCCAATATGAAGGCGAGACAAAACTGTTTCTTCTTTGCGAGTGGATGCAAAGTTAGGCAAAGAAGCTTACAAATCGGGAAGAATTTGAAATAATTTGTTATTGATATGGTTAGACCAGTCAGTCTGCCACAGCCGTTTACAATAAGATCCAGTCATACAACGCAGGTCAGAGTAAGGAACAAACTGGAAAATCTCTGAAGGGAAATCGAGATGCAGAGCTTCTTTAGGCGCTTTGTCCACTGCAATGTTGCCGCGGATGCCCATGTGACCAGGTACCCACATCAAAACTTTCTTTTTACCCTCAGAAACAAGTTGTGTATGGAGGTCATGGATCTCTGCCAGAAAAGGGTGTGATATCTTTCTCGTGGAAAGAGCCTGAAGTGCTGACAGTGAATCAGACATGATTAAAAACGAGGTTCTTTTGGATTGATAAACCTGATTCAGAGCTAGATGAATTGCCTTGAGCTCAGCTGTATAAACAGAACAAAAATCAGGTAAACGCAGTTGTAAAGGCTGGTCTAGGTGTCTCTCAGAGACCGACGCAGCAGCAAGAGTCTCCTCTCTTATATATATATATATTCTTTCAACGTATTTATTTTGCGACATGACGTGAGTATAAACAATTGTATTTATTCCATTTGATTATTGTTGATTCTGTACTTAAGCTATTTTGTTGATCTATGTTTATGGTTTAATAGAGGATGTGACAACGTAGTTTATTATCACAAGTTAGACCCCCCCGTGGAGGTGCCGGGGGTTTCAGTATAAATACATGTAGTATCCCCACTTTCTGGGAAAAAAAATTTTCAACCCTAACCCTAACCCTGTAAGTCCCCTATACGCATCTGTGTCCGGGGACGGTAATCTACTCAACCAACCAACAAAATGGAAATTTTGTGCTTTAAATTCCCACTGTCGCTGTCTCATTCCTACTCTGTTCTATCAATGTACTATACTATCTTCTTCTTGAAAACTCTCCCGGGACAAAACTCCTCATTTGTGTGTGAGGTCTGTTGGATCAGCTTGGAATATTGGATGCTTTCTGCCAGGTGGTCACTGGGGCTTCCTATGATGTTATTATTTGGCAATATAGGCATTTTATATGTATGTGTTTTGTTGATATTTTATACTGATGTTTATATTCTATTTTATTTTTTGTAAACGGGGGTTCGATAAATTAGAGTATAGCCTCAGCGTCCCCTGCGTGGGATGTCTTTATTGTAAAGGACCGGCTGGTGGTGTGCCTTCAGTGTTACCACTAGGGTTGTTTCGGCAGATCTTTTATACGATTCAGGGGCGAATTCTCTTTCAGCGAAGTTGTAGTCTTGATTTTGTGGTCCTGATTCGGCTCTTTGCAGTCCGCCGGACCCTGTAAGCAATGAATAACTAACTAACTAACTAATCACGAGTTAGAAAAGTTGTGAGACGGAAGAACACGCAGATTCACGCACACACGCAAAGCAATTCTGAAATACCGAGAACTTGCACACAAAGCCAGTGTGTCAGTCAGAAAGCATTTCCTATGCAAGTGGTCTAGGAGTAGCATTCTTCTGACTAAATTGCAAAGCCAATGGATGAATGGAGCTACGGTGATGAAATCACCATTATAAAAAGTTTTCGAACGATGTCATGCCGAGGCAGTAGAATGCTCAGTGTCGGATTCCGAATAGTTAGAGGGACTACTGAGGTTTCGATGACTACGGTAACGACACTGCAACCAAAAGAGACGACGACCATGTGATTTTTGTATACGCGTGGAATGTTGCGTGCAGCACAACCCTAATAAACGATGCTCATGCTTTGAAATCTCTGTAGCAATAACTGCAAGGCGCTGAGTTTACGTCATGTTTGCAGAATGCTCATTTTCAGGTCCCAGTTGAACTGGATAGTCAAATTTGAGGCACCATTTTCGGAAAGTTAAATTTTGTCATGCAGTAGAATGCTTTAATCACTTATTAATGCTCAAGGGATGAGCGGAGTTGAAGGGATTGAGTCACCAGTAGTTAATAATGTTCAATGAAAAAACAGGCAACATGCGAACAAAAAGTCATGCAGTGTCAAAATAGTGCTTACAATCACTTACAATTAATCAGTCGATGGGAAGAGGTCGCCATTATATATTTTTAAAATATATATATATTTTTTTTTAAATTATATATATATTTTTTAAATTATAATAATAAAATTAAAAGTTTTAATACTTTATCAGCACAATGGTTTAGCATCAGTACTGTATTCCACAAAAAGTTAAATGTATTGTTTGCAATGTGTTCGCCCAAAACAAATTTGTAAGACTATGCTGTAAGCTTACAATTATTATCCTTGTAACATGTTGTCATTGTAATAAACCTTTAAAGTCTAAAGTATCTCCCTCCCTCTCCCCTTCCCTCTCCACTCTCACACATTCTTCCACTCTTCTCTCACTCGCTCTCTAAAACACGCGGTTTTTTTTCTTCTCTCGCACATAATACACAATCAGAATCTGCTTGCATAAACGCCTATCCTACCATCTCAACCATCACCACCACCATCCGCACACACATTGTTACGTTGAAACGCGCACGATAGTTCGTGTGTGACGCGCGCGATAGATCTGATCGTTTTATTTTGCAAAGCATGCAATAATAGAGTGTATGCACCTTTGATTTGATTTTGCGTTGTTATTAGAAGAAGCTTTGTATAACGTTGATAATTTTAGTTGGTCGATATTATTTGAGAATTTTCTAGAGTTTGTTGTTTACTATCGATCGAAGCGTGTGAATAATTCTAGTGGTAACTAGGGACGCTTCCAATCTAAATATGGTTGTATGACGTGAGACAGTGATGACGAAATGTGTTCTGATTGGTTATAATTGTATCTTGCCAGAATGTTCTTTCTCTCTCTGGAGTAGAGAAAGACTATATATGTACCGCACTGTTTGAGTTGTGTCAAAAGTAGAGGATTGTAAAGTGATGAAAGTGAAAAGTTGAGAGTGGAAAAAGCGACTGTATGCAGTTGTTGATGTTCGCTGAATAAAGTTGGAAAACTACATACGACGACTCTCTCTGCCTTGTTGTTGAGTGGACAGGTTGCGTGGATAAACGAATCCGAGTTACACTTATCAGGAGGATTCAAGCATTGGGGCTGAATCAACTACTGATAAAAACAAAACCAACAACGAGTGTAACATTTTGGGGGCCAAGCTGCGATCCAGGCCATAGCCAAGGGTTCAACTTCTATAACAAGCGAGTCAACGTTACGAGAGGCAGTCATCGAGAGTAGCCGCCAACGAGTTGCGTCGGGATGGGCCAACTTACTGGGACTACATTCCCGATAGATTGGGTTGACTGCAAGGGCGTGTAGTCGCCGAAGAGTTGCTTCGTGAGCGGACAACAGACCGGGACTACGTGGCTGCCGCAAGACTACGTCGAGGGACAGTCTCGGAGCTACATCGCCAGTATTAGAGAGCGACGAGCGGACGTCGCGTCTACTTCATCACAGGAGCGTATACATCAAGACCAGCGTGGTGCAGCGTCGCATACGACGAGGACAGCGGGGCCTGCGTCAGCGAAGGCGACTAGTGACAAGCATCAGCGCTACTGCAGAAAGCGTGCTGTTCTAGAACAGTCTAGAAGGTACAGCACAGTCAAGAACTTTCCAGAAAAGCATCAAGATGGCTGACTTTTGGCAGAAAGGGATTAAACTGAATCTAAAAGGCAAACAGCTGACGGAGTACGTCAAGTCCCAGGAGAGAATATTGCGTGAAGAAAGAGAAGAACAGCGCCGCAGAGAAGAAATAGAATTGGAACAGAAGCGTCTGAAAAAAAGAAGAACAGCGAAAGAGAAGAACCGAGACGGCGTGAAGAAAGAGTACTCGAAGAGCAACGTCGGCGTGAAGAAATAGAATGAGAAGAACAGCGAAAGAGAAGAACCGAGACGGCGTGAAGAAAGAGTACTCGAAAAGCAACGTCGGCGTGAAGAAATAGAAAGAGAAGAACAGCGTCTAGAAAGAGAAGAGCAGCATCGCCGTGAAGAAAGAGAGTTAGAAGAGCGGCGTCAAGAAAGAGAAGAACAACGCAGGCGTGAAGAAAGAGAAGCTGAGCGTCAGTTCCAGCTAGAAAAAGCGCGCATCCCACAACAGCAGCACGCGCCACACGTTATCAGCGACTTCAAAGCTCCAAAATTGCCAGCATTCGTCGACGAAAAGGACCAGATCGACAGCTATCTGGCGAGGTTCGAAAGATTCGCCGAAAACGCTAAATGGCAACGTCAAGACTGGGCGATCATACTCAGCGCACTACTGACGGGGAAGGCGCTCGACGTCTGCACCAGACTGTCGAACACTGACGCCAAAGACTACGACGTTTTGAAAGAGGCCCTATTGCAGTGCTACAACTTTACAGAGAAGGGCTACCGTAAACGCTTTCGCGAATGCCGGCCTTTGTAAGACGAGACGCCAAAGCAGTTTGTGGAGCGCCTGTCGTCATATCTACACAAGTGGGTGGAATTATCAGGCAAAGGGAAGACTTACGAGAGTCTCCATGATCTGATTGTAAGGGAGCAATTACCCAACGCCTGCCCTAAGGACCTCGCGATCCACTTGGAAATACAAAAGTTGCAGACGCTAAAAGACGTTGCTGAGGCTGCTGAAACATATCTCATCGCTTATGAATAGACCCTGGGACCACCCAAGGCGACGAAACATTTTCAGAAGACTGGAAACCATGGGAACCAGATCCAGGGGAGTCAGACGAGCCAGAGACACACAGACTCCACGCCACCACCCAGGGAAGGGCATTCAAGAGGCTGTTTTATCTGCAACGCTACAGACCACAGAGCTGCCAACTGCCCTCAAAAATAAAAGTAGCGGACAGCAGAGCAATACGGACAACGCAGCGGCGGGCAACCGACAGAGGCGTTTCTCCAATCCACGGCAAACCAGTTGCTCTGACCATCAAGTATGCAGCGGGAGCGTCATTCTTCCGAGTGAGACCGAGCGCACAGCTACTCCTGCGGACGTGCAAGAGTGCATGACTGATGGCCAACTTCTCCTTGCCAACGGGAAATCCATCCCCGTCGTCGCCAGCGCAGCTGTGACCGTCCAGAACATGCCTGTTTCCAAGGGACGCGTCGAAAATCACGAAGTGACTGTCCTAAGAGATTCGGGCTACAGTGGGGTCATCGTCAGAGAAGACCTAATCGCTAAGGAACAGTTCACTGGCGATTCAAAATGGACACTCATGGCCGACAGCAAATGTGTGAAAGCGCCAGTTGCGAAGTTTCAAGTCAGTACCCCTTCCTACATAGGCGAAGTAGAAGCGGTTTGCCTGAAGAAGCCGTTATATGATTTCATGATCGGGAACATCGGCGGCGCGAGACGACCCGACGACCCCGATTCAGAATGGAGTCCTGCCTCAACCCAACGCGTCGAGGTTGCGGAGGAGGATCCATTGCCATTTCCCGATGGAGACATTACAGAGCTGCTACGGGACAATGTGGCTACTCCTGCTCAGCCCTGCCGACCAGAGATCGTCGGTGCTGTTACTACCAGGGCCCGGGCCAAGAGAGACAAGACGTCTACGCCACTGAAGGTCATCGACAGCTCCAAAGCCGCCGTCGTGGACAAAGAGAACCTGATCCAGCTCCAGGAAGCTGTTAGTACTTTAACCAAGTACAGGAACCGCCAAGACCACGTGTCCAAACGCTGTGGCACGGTATATTTTGAGGTGAAGGCCAAGATCCTGTACCGAACCTTCCAGCACCCGAGGGTCAACGGAGGGAAACCACTACGTCAAGTCTTGTTACCGTTACCCCTAAGGCGCCAAGTGATGGAAGTAGCGCATGACTCAATCATGGGAGGTCTCCTGGGCATCAAGAAGACGTCGGATAGAATCCAGGCGGTGTTCTACTGGCCAGGACTTCATGCGGACGTCAGCCGTTTCTGCCGATCATGTGACATTTGCCAGAAGATCATACCTCGAGGAAGGGTCCCGAAAGTACCTATGCAGAGGATGCCTTTGATCGACCGACCTTTCAAGAGGGTGGCCTTAGACTTAATAGGTGAAATAAGACCTCCGAGTGAAGAAGGTCATCGATGGGTACTGACCTTAGTGGACTACGCGACTCGGTACCCAGAAGCAGTGCCTCTGTAGAAGATTGACACGGAGACTATAGCAGAGGCACTGGTGGACATGTTCACCAGACTTGGAGTGCCTGAAGAAATTCTGACAGACCTCGGGACACAGTTCGTCTCTGACTGCATAAAGGAGGTCAACAAACTGCTGAGCATCTGGCATTTAACTACGACTCCCTACCATCCAATGTGCAACGGGCTCGTCGAAAAGTTAAATGCTACGCTGAAGTCCACCCTGAAGAAACTATGCAGCGAGCAGCCCAGAAAATGGCATCGCTACATCAACGCCTTACTTTTCGCCCACAGAAAAGTACCGCAGGAGTCCACCGGCTTTTCTCCGTTCGAGCTGTTGTACGGAAGAACCATCCGAGGGCCGATGCACATCCTAAAAGGACTGTGGGCGAAGGAAGTAGACACCCCAGAGGTGAAGAACAGCTACCAGCACGTGTTTGAGCTACGGGAGAAGCTGGAGCAGACTCTCGAGATAGCCAGAGAAAACCTGAAGAAGTCCCAGGACTGTGAAAAGCACTATGATCGTAGGGCTGTGAACATGAAGTTCAAACCTGGCAACAAAGTGCTGGTGCTGCTACCTACCGATCATAATAAGTTGCGAATGCAGTGGAAAGGCTCGTACGAAGTGAAGACCGTGGACCGTGTTGGGGATCAACGACTACAAGGTGAAGGTCGGCCAGCATTCCAAGATATACCACGCCAACCTCCTTAAGCTGTACGTGGAAAGGCCATCAGAGATTATACACGCAGCAACAGCAGCTGAGATCGACGACAGCTTTGACAGCAAGGAACTGTTGGAACTGGGAGACTTCCACAGCAAAGAAGGCATCGATGATGTTAAGCTAGGACCAAGCTTGACGGAAGGTCAAAAGATGGAGGTCAAGGACCTTATGGGCGAGTTTCCCCATAACTTCAGCGATGTCTCTGGCTCTACGACTTTGATCGAACATGAAGTCCACCTTACTTCAAATATTCCCGTTCGATCCAAACCCTTCCCGATCCCTTTCAAGGCCCGCGAATCCTTGACGAAAGACATCGATGAGATGCTGAAGATGGGAATCCAGTTCCCCGTACGCGTCCCCTGTCGTGGTCGTGAAGAAGAAGGGCGGAAGCAACAGAGTATCATCGACCACAGGAAGGTTAATAAGATCACCGTCTTCGACCCCGAGCCGATGCCTACTGCAGCAGACCTCTTCCGCGAATTATCGGGGAGTAAAATATTCTCAAGATTGACATCAGCAAGGGTTATTGGCAAGTCCCCGTGCGTCAACAGGACATACCAAAGACTGCTTTTATAACTCCTGATGGGACGTACGAGTGCCTAAGGATGCCTTTTGGAATGGTCAACAGCGGTGCTACCCTGAAGAGAGGAATAAAGAAGATGCTCAATGGGATGGACAACGTCGTGTGTTACTGGGACGACCTGCTAGTCCACACCCAGACCTGGAAGGAGCATCTGCAGACCTTGAGGGAGCTGTTCCATCGTCTTACAGAAGCTAACCTGACCGTGAGACCCAGCATGTGCATTCTGGGAGCTGACAACGTTGACTTCATCGGACGTTCGATGGAAGAAGGAGACAACGGAGAATGCACTGACTCCAAGAAAGCCCACGAGATTACTGCCTTTGACCCTGGGCCGATGACAACCGTAACGGACGAGGGCATCGTTTCCTTGCGGATGAATGAACATTAACTCTGTGTGGATGAACTGAGAACATTGTGACAGTATCCAGACAGACTGAAATAAATTTTAATTCTGGACTTTGTTCATTGCGTCTCAACGTTGTTGAAAGAAATTAAGTAAATTTCTTCTTTAGTGGGGGGTTATGTTACGTTGAAACGCGCACGATAGTTCGTGTGTGACGCGCGCGATAGATCTGATCGTTTTATTTTGCAAAGCATGCAATAATAGAGTGTATTTACCTTTGATTTGATTTTGCGTTGTTATTAGAAGAAGCTTTGTATAACGTTGATAATTTTAGTTGGCCGATATTATTTGAGAATTTTCTAGAGTTGGTTGTTTACTATCGATCGAAGCGTGTGGATAATTCTAGTGGTAACTAGAGACGCTTCCATTCTAAATATGGTTGTATGACGTGAGACAGTGATGATGAAATGTGTTCTGATTGGTTATAATTGTATCTTGCCAGAATGTTCTTTCTCTCTCTGGAGTAGAGAAAGACTATATATGTACCGCACTGTTTGAGTTGTGTCGAAAGTAGAGGATTGTAAAGTGATGAAAGTGAAAAGTTGAGAGTGGAAAAAGCGATTGTATGCAGTTGTTGATGTTCGCTGAATAAAGTTGGAAAACTATATACGACGACTCTCTCTGCCTTGTTGTTGAGTGGACAGGTTGCGTGGATAAACGAATCCGAGTTACACTTATCAGGAGGATTCAAGCATTGGGGCTGAATCAACTACTGATAAAAACAAAACCAACAACGAGTGTAACACACATACACAATGATTTTATTTTCAGTTCAATATCTTTGGCCAAAATAATGCTGACTCCTATGTAAGGAGTGGCCTCGTGGCGCAGTGGATAAGTCGCCGGTTTCCTATGCCGAAGGTCGCGGGTTCGATTCCCGCAAGGGGCGAACGTATGTGACTTAGGTACGAGACTATTGAGGTCACCGAGGGTTTTCTCCGGGCACTCCGGTTTCCTCCCTCCCTTCAATAATGGTACAGGACGCAGTCAATATAAAAATTTCAAAAATAAAAATTCGATTTTCTTTCCGTCTTCTAATAGCGATCTCCCTGCCTTTACACCACCTGTTTGAGTGATGGATGTGTGTTTGGTATGTGTGAGGGTGGATGAGACAGGTGAGCGTGTATGTTGGTATAGGTCGCCGCGCTTTGAGCCTGAATGATTTGGGGTAAGGCGCGTATAGCATCCTGTATTATTATTATTTTATTAAGCCCAAGTTGTGTAAAATAAAAGGGGTCGGGTTCGTTTCGATGAGACAAAAATTATAACTCTTTGCCTTAGTTTAAACACAAGAAAGCAAAACATTCCCAGACACTCACACACTTTGCCGAAAAATAAACATTTTGAGCGATGTTAGTTTTCATGGCGGGATTGTGAGGACTTTATCTTAAAGAAAACAAATGAAAACTTGGAATGATGGGCCATTATGTTAACCATGTGCAAAATAACATTATCAAACTCACATCAGCCAATTTTGAGATACAGAGTGTAGCCGAACGAAGTATTTGACTCCCGCCTCTCAGCCACCACCTTGAGAACACGGCCCAACCCGAGCTGTTATTTTCTATTATCCCGCGTAAGAGGGACATAAAAATATTTGCCCTGCAAGGCGGTGAAGCGTTGTTGGTGGTACCGGGTTGCCAGCTACTAGTCCCACGACAATCCATATAAGCCACCGCCACTGACTTGCATAAAATGCCTGCCGACAATGTAGTCCTGCTCACCACCAAAAGCAGAAGACGAATGGGGAGAACAAATGTCGTGTCGCCTTGTCCTGCATAATCCAATGGCCACTCCAAAGGATTCTGCACAGCAGGAGCCACCCAAGGATAGTCTAACCAAAAAAATGTAAGGTAGACAACCTCCCTCCCAAGCTTGAACCAGTCGCCTCCATTTTCGCTACATGGGCAACACTTCTTTTAAAAAATGATGAAGCACAGAGACCTTAAGAAAGTACATATATCAATTATCTCGGCAGTAAAGTATGTGCATAGTTAAAATAATCAATTTCGGTTTACTTAATCTTGAGATAAGGCACACAATGTGTTTTGAATAAATCTCTGAAATTCTGAGTGACGGACGGACCGACTCCCCGACAACCTGACTGCTAATGAATGATTGTCCATGAGTTGAGTTACCTTGATATATTCTACACTAAAAGAAGGTATCAACACCATGACCAAACAGCATATCCCTCACTAAACCCTTGGAAGTAAAAACAAGCCTTGGGTGGATTACGCTACCTTTGACTCATCAGTTGAAGAGACCTACTGTACAAGCGCTTCAAGAAGACCGGAAACACCCAACTGTGCGCCGAGCTGAAACACCTGAAGCAAATTATCCAACGGAATTTGAGTGAAGCATATTGGTCTTACACAAAGAGATTGTTTGGTAACAACACAGAGTCGGAAGTTTCTACCAAGAGATCTAACAACAAACAGCTTTGGACTTAATCAAAAATACAGCGCACCGAAGCAGCCAGCGTTTTACCGCTTAATGTTGACGGCAGACTCGTGACAGAGGCTAAAGAGCGTGCCGAAGTCCTGAACCAGCAGTTCCACTCTGGCTTCAGTCCCAAGATCTCTTGTACTGAGCAGGAGTTTATACCTAGAACCAACCTCACTGTCCACCACCATACCAACTCTCCCACCTGCAGTTCCATCTACATCACAACCCCTTGCGTTACAAAGCTCTTTACAGACCTTGGTCCTAGCAAATCCCCAGGTCAAGACAGCATCAGTCCAAGACTGCTGAAAGAGCTTGCAGAAGAACTATCCCCTGCTTTTACATTTCTCTTCCAGAGTTCCTTGAACACCGGGTTGGTACCGAAAGACTGGAGGACAGCCAACGTTACACCTGTCTTCAGAAATGGTGAACAGTACCGCCCAAAGAACTACCGCCCAATCTCACTGACCAGCGTTCCATGCAAAATCACGAGCTCCATCATGTCCTTTGCGGAAGATTAAAGGATCATCAGTGAGCACAGCATGGTTTCCGTCGCGTTCGTTCCTGTGAGACCATCTCATTGGGCTGGTGGATGAGATCTCAGACGACCTGGAGAAGGGGAAGCAGATGGACGCTTTGATCATGAACCTCCAAAGCATTCGACAGGGTTTGCCATTATCTCCTACTACACAAGCTCAACCACTATGGTATCACGGGAAAGGTGCTTGGCTGGATTGGCGCTTTCCTCACTGATCGCCAGCAGCAGGTCGTGGATGACGGTGCTACTTCATGCCCCGTTCCTGTGGAGTCTGGCGTCCCTGGAGCTCCCTGAAGGCATGACCTCAACAACCCGTCTCTTTGCAGACGACACTATGTGCCACAGAACCTTCAATTCGACTGATGACCAGAAGCTCCTACAGGTTGACTTGGACCGGCTTGCTGAGTGGGAACAGAAGTGGCAAATGAGCTTCCATTCGTATAAGTGTCTTACACTTCGAATCACCAGGAAAAGAAAGCCTTTGCCCAGCACATACCATCTCCATGGGCATACATTCAGCTCCATTCACGAAGCCAAGTACCTAGGTGTCACCATTTATGGAGACCACTGTTGGGACACTCGCGTCTGCAGTATCATCAACAAGGCCAGCAAGACATTTGCGAAACCTCAGAATTGAATATCAGGTCATCAAACAGAGCGCCTATCTCTCACTGGTCCGTCCTACTGTGGAATACGCCAGCCCGGTATGGGATCCACACACAGAGAAGGACATACAGAAAATTGAAGCCAAGCAGCGCAACAGCCCGTGTTGACACCATGTTCCAACATCTGCAGTGGCCCTCCCTTCAAGATTGACGCAAAGCCCGCCTCTCCACCTTCTACAAATACCACAATAGCATTATTATCAATAAACTCCATGTACCTAGAAACCATTCCCGAGTACTCCAGCCAGATCCACCCGAAAGTCGCACTCAGCCCGTTACCATGCAGAACCGCCCACAGTCTTTTTTCCCTTGCACTATAGCTGAGTGGAATGCCCTTCCAGCTGCGGTTGCCCGGATTTGAAACACCAACCTCTACTCCCTCACCTCACACCCACTGCCTCCCTTTCACTACCTCTCTCCCTGAACAGCAACCTCTCCACTACCCTTTTCACTGAGCTGTTCCCTGTAAGCTTTTATTCGGGCAGCAACTTAGCAATCTACAGCAGCATATATTCTCCAACGTGACGCGAAACCCCTAAAGTCTACAGAATCTTCCCTAGGATGAAGGGGGTAGCCTACAGCAAGAAGAAGAAGAACAAATATCAAAATCGTTTGGGCCGATTTTTAGATATATAACAAAAAGTTTTTGCTAAATATTTGCGCTACCGACCTTGACCTTGGCACGGGAGACTGGCCACTAACCTCGGTAATGCTATCATAAAGTCTGGTCAAAATCATCAAGTGGATCTTGAGATTGCGAGCAACGAACCGACCGATAAACGGACAGACCAGACATTTGACTCGTTCTGATTCGATACCATTTAAGTATTTGTAGATACATATGGAAATACAAAAAGTAGTAAAAATTGACAGACATACAGGCAAATAAATACTACATATACACAATTTGACAAGTTATTCACAAATTACCACAAAACATTATAATGCAATGCATCGTCTTCTGATAAAGATAACATGTACTGAAACCAACAGGCGTAAGAAACATGAACAAATGGAACTCACATTCTAAAGGTTCACGAGCACTCACACTGGCATAATGAACAAGCGGTAAACACTTATCTCTGGACATGAAACATTGTTAGCTCAAATCAATGGTTATGATATGCCAACATTTTAAACAGTTATGTGTAAAATAGATAATATAACAAATGCAAAGATGTTAGGTTTTTATTCTCTCTCTCTCTCTCTCTCTCTCTCTCTCTCTCTCTCTCTCTCTCTCTCTCTCTCTCTCTCTCTCCTTCCCATCTCTCTCTTACAAAAATGCAACATATACATGAACTTCAAATATATTAATTTTATAGTTGAACATTTGCATCTCTATCTCTCTCATCCCTCACCATTCCTCTCACCTTTCTAACAACGTGACATCAAAATCAAAATCAGCATTATTGCTATACATCAATTAATCTCTCTTTCTCTCCCTCTCTCACACCTAAACACACACACACACACACACACACACACACACACACATGCGTGCAAAACATCAGAACTAGGTTCATTTAAGAATGTAAGAATCGGAAAGTGATTTTTGTAGAGAAAAGGGTTAGGGCAGGGGTTAGGGATAGCTCTGCAACTAACCATTACCCGAACCCTTTTCTAAAAAGTTGACATAGTTCGTCTCCTACAGGCGACGAAATAGTTCGAACTTTGTTCAAAATGTCTCCGAAAATTCACTGTAATTTTTCCGTCCCGGATAGAGCACTCCTTTGTACTTGAAACACTCCCATGCACTGTAACTGCACTCCCGTGCACTAAAAGAGCACTCCTGTGTGTTTAGAAACAAGTGGGTTCCTCAAAACAAGTGGGTTCCTTGCAAATAAACCCAGTTGTTACTAAGAATGACAAGTTGTGGAACCGACTTGAACAGTTCGGAACGCACCCCCCCCCCCCCCCCCCCCACGCACACACACACAAACCAATGTTGTTTATACACGTGTGTGTATGTGTATTGGTGTGTGAGAGCGCGGGAATGTGTGCTGGTAAACCAATAGGATTATGACATAGCTCCAGAAGGGTCCAATGCATAAAAATGATCTACAAGAGCATTCCTTCTGTCTCCCATACAACATCGCCGACTTTCTTCACACGTCGTCGACGCTCTACACTGCGTTTTTCGACATTAAGGAGACCTTCGGCAGAATCGATTATGGCTTCATGATCAACGAGCTGACCTTTGCTGGCTATCCCCTGGCCTACGTGGACATCACACGCGACATCTACAGCGCCTCCACGTTCCAGGTGAAGACGGCGGCGGGACTGACCAGGCCGATCCAGTGTATCTAGTGCTGCCCTTGCGGCGTAGCCCTACCCGCCTGTCTCCATCCCCAACCCAGTCCAGGGCTACGTTGACGATGTAAGCGCCTCAGGCACCAACGAGCAGCAGATAGCAGAGGCAGTGAGAAAGTCTGAACAGTTCATGGTGACGACGGGGATGGAGGTGAAGCACAGGAAATGAGGAATCTTGCACGGCAAGCGCTCTGGCAGTGGCTGGTGCAAGAAGGACAGAACCGGCAAAACAACACTGCTATCCAGGCAGAGCCGCTGCCCATGTATGACCGTAACCAAATCTACACATACCTGGGCTAAACAGCAATAACGCGGCCATGCAGCAAGCTGCAGATGCTGCTGACTTGAAGGATCGACGCCTCTCCACTACCTGTTGTAGCCAAGCTACAGGCCATTAACACCATCACTTGCTTCAGGATGAAATGTTTCTTCTCCAACCTGACTTTCACCCTGAAGAGCCTGAAGAACATGGAGGACAGTATAGTAAGTTTTGTCAGGGCTTGGCTCAGACTCAACAGCAGCTCTACACGGTCTTTCATGTTTACCCCACGACCACAGGAAGGGCTGGGCGTTCCAAACCCCTCAGCAATGTATAGTGCCAAGCACTTCTCCTTCAAGCTGCCGGTGCTTAACAGCGACGACGACCAGGTCAGAAAGACAACGCGCTTCTCCATCACCCTGCACATGCAGAAGAGGAAAGTGCCATAGGTCCCAGCAGACGTCAGCGACACGCTTTTAGTTATCAGAGAATGGGGGGAGGTTACTTCCTCAAGCACTCCAAAGCCGAGGCGAGGTCAGACTGGGTACACCCCAACGAGCTGTGCCAGCGAAATGGTGTGCTGCTGGAACGTCATTCGGTCGACGACATCGCTGTTATAAATATATACAGTATGCAACGCCTAGGCTTTTAATGTAGAACGGTGGTTCTGATCATTGGCATTCTTGGAAGTGTCCACTCTATCAGGACTAAAGATGAAATGTATAGCTAAATACCTCAGTGTGGTTGTCATGATCAGTTTTTCTCGTGTTGGGAGAAAAAAGTGTGGTGACGTGAAAGTTTGACAGTATCATAGCATGTTTTTTGTTGTTGTGCTGTTTCATATCTCTGTTGATGAAAAATGAGTTTTTCAATTGTAAAAGCATATTGTGACGTACACAAGTGTGCGCAATTCTGCCGTGAGCTGACAAAACCGAGCAAGTCCACAAAACATACTTTTGAGAAAATCGACGTTTTGTGTTGCGCTATATTACGCGATCGTTTCTGGAAGTTTAAGGGCATATTATAATGCAATTCCTCGATTTAAGAGTGCATACCTTGAATGTTAAAGAAATGTTTGATAGATTTGATGTTTTAAGACTATTTGTGGACTTGCTTTGTTTTGTCAGATTATTCTTGAGATAGGTCTTTGTTGAGAACATGACAAAATTGGGCAAGTCACCCACTTGGTTTTGTCAGTTTATTATTTAATTAAATCCTTGTTTAAAAAAATTCACAAAACCAAGTAAGTCAAATCCGCTTGGTTTTGTCAGTTTATTATTAAGTAAATCCTTGTTTTCAAAATTTACCAAAACCAAGTAAGTCCCATAGGCCGTTTCTTTGTTAAAAAGTCTGACGAGATGAGTCACATAAGTTCGGTTTTGTAAGATGTGGGTGCGGCAGTTAAAGTGGGTGTATGTGTGTGCCTGTTCATTATTGTTTTTAGCCATTCTTCACTTAATATTCCTGGGTTGGTATGCAGGAGTCATGGTTATGGGGTAGTCCGTGGCGCAGTGGGTAGGCGCCGGTGTCCAATGCCGATGGTCGCGGGTTCGAGCTCCGCACGGGGCAAAAATTTGTGATTCTTATGAGACTTTACGGGTCACCGAGGGTTCTCTCCGGGTACTCCGGCTTCCTCCCTCCCTTCAAAATAATATTAGATGCAGCCAATTTAATTTTAAAAATACAAAACTATTTTCCTTTCAGTTTGCTATTGTAGCGATCTTCCTGCCTTTATACCACGTGTATGTCTTGTATTTTGTTGCCCTTGTTGTGTGTCTGTAATATATTTGTTGCTGTTTGTTTGTGGATTCGGGAACTGAATAGAATAGACCCAACGTTTCCCGGCGTGTCGTAAGAGGCGACTAACAGGGGTAATGTTAACACGGCAGCACTGGGCGAAAGTCTTCTACACAGAAGTCACCGGCTAGGGCGAGGAACCTCACGTTACTACGGGTTCAACGACCACGTGCTCAGGGCCAAGGCGAGCCACACTGTATTCGTGGATTTCAGCTGTGGCCAACAGCCTGGAGAGGATTGGGCACCGCCAGGTCTTTTTTTTTTGCCCAAGACACACTACATGATGACACTATCCACTAATTCCATACCGGATCGGTCGTCGCCCGGCTCAAGGACCGCGCCTTCCGTTGGCCACCAGGACGGAGGTGTTAAGTATGCTACTGGTGGACAATTTAGCAAGATCCGCACGAGAAACAACATCGTCGTAGGAACCTGGAATGTCAGGACCCTAAATGCGGAAGGAAAATTAGAAGAACTGGCCCACGAGTTGGACCACTATCGATGGAACGTTCTAGGCATCAGCGAACTGCGCTAGAAAGGCCTAGGTGAAACAACGACCGACAAAGGCCACAAGCTCTATTTCAGCGGTAGAGATGACAGGCACGAACACGGCGTTGGATTCTTGGTCCACAAGAACATTCTAGCCACTGTCATGGGTTGCCGCCCAGTCTCCAGTAGACTCATTACTATCCGCCTGAGAGCAGCCCCTTTCAACATCACCATCATCCAGGCCTATGCCCCAACATCAGACTATGACGACAGCGAAGTGGAGGATTTATATGAAAATCTACAGGCGGTCCTTGACCAAGTGCCGAAGAAGGACATAGTCATAGTGCAAGGCGACTGGAATGCCAAGGTTGGCCAAGATGCGCACCACAACTGGGGAGACACATGTGGACCCCACTGCAACAACGAGACAAATGACAGGGGTCTGAGATTCTTGGAGTTTGCCAGATACAACAATCTGGTACTGGCAAACACGCTTGGTCTCCACAAAAACTCCAGACGATGGACATGGCACAGTCCTGGCGGGGAGCATCACAACCAAATAGACTACATCATGGTCAAGAAACGCTTCAAATCAAGCATCAACATTGGCAGGACACGACTTTTCCAGGAGCAGACATCGGAAGTGACCACGATCTCTTTATGATTTATTTCCGGCTCCACTTGAAGAGAGTAAATACAGCAAAGTGCACTAGACTGAAGTTCGACCTGGACAAACTGCAAGACCCGGAGGTGGCAGAACTATTTCAGGCCACAATTGGAGGGAAATTTGCACAACTGCTCATTTTGGGGGCTGGTGAAGTAGATGTCAACACCATGACCACCACTTTAAACTCAGCTGTGACAGATGCCGCCATTGAGATCCTTGGCAAGCACCGACCAAACTTTTGGATCTGTGTGATAAACGAAGAGAGATTAAAAAAAAAAAAAAAAGAACACTTCACAGGGGGCTGATGTCTACCGAAAAATCAACAATGACATCCGAAAAGGCATGCGCACAGCAAAGGAGAACTGGATAGAGGATCAATGCCAGGAACTAGAGAACAAGTCTGAACAAGAACAACAGCAAGAAGGCCTACCAGACTGTAAAGCGGCTGACAAGTGTTAAACAGCCCAAAGTCTCCACGATCCAAAGCAAGTCTGGCATATGCCTTACAGAAGAACAAGAAGCCTTGGACAGATGGACAGATGGACAGAGTACTGCTCTGACCTTTACAACCATACACCAAATGGAGACCCATCAGTTCTAGCATGTCCCGAGAACAGAGAAAAAGAAATCCTCCCAATTCTCCGGGAAGAAGTTGAGGCAGTAGTGCAATCGCTAAAGAAAGGGAAGTCAGCGGGAGTGGACAACATACCCGCGGAACTGCTACAAGCAGGAGGAGAAGCGACGATTGATGCCCTCACCATTATCTGTAACAAGATCTGGCAGAGTGGAGAGTGGCCTATACCATAGGCCCAGTCGCTTGTCATCACTCTTTCCAAAAAAAGGTAACCTTCAGGAGTGTGAATATTACCGCACCGTCAGCCTCATCAGCCATCCCAGAAGGTCCTCCTGAAAATAATACTCAACAGGTTGAAACCCAAAGCTGAACAAATCATAGCTAAAGAACAAGCAGGATTCAGGGCAGGGCGAAGTACCACTGAACAGATTTTCAACCTCAGAATAATCTGTGAGAAATACCTACAGCACCAACAACATCTATATCATGTGTTCATAGACTTCAAGAAAACGTTTGACCGAGTCTGGCATGCAGCTCTATGGGCAACAATGAATGTGTACAACATCAGCCCTAAAATTATTGAAGTTATCAAAAGCCTGTATGACAAGGCTACCAGTGCAGTCCTCCACAACAGCGCCATCGGGAACTGGTTCAGAACAACAATCGGTGTGCGTCAAGGATGCCTACTCTCTCCAACACCCTTCAACATCTTCCTAGATCGCATCATGTCGGATGCTCTTGCAGATCACGAAGGCACAATCAGCATAGGGGGTAGAGCAATCTCCAATCTTCGTTTTGCAGATGACATTGATGGATTGGCTGGAGAGAAACAAGAACTTGAACAGCTGGTACAGAGGCTTGACACCACCTCCAAAGCTTATGGAATGGAAATAAGTGCAGAGAAGACCAAAATGATGACCAACAACACCAATGGCATCAACACGGACATCAAAGTCCAAGGTCAATCCCTCAACACAGTGATTAGCTTCAAATATTTAGGAGCCATTGTATCAGACAATGGGTCCCGACAGGAAGTCCTCTCCAGGATCGCACAAACAACTGCTGCCCTGACAAGGTTGAAGCCATTTGGAAAGACAGGACCATCAGTCTACATTCCAAAGTAAGACTTCTGCGCTCCCTTGTCATCTCCATCTTCCTATATGCTTGCGAAGCATGGACCCTCACAGCAGATCTCCAACGAAGAATACAAAGCATGGAGATGAGGTGCTACAGAAGACTTCTGTGCATTTCCTATACCCAACACATCACCAACGACGAAGTCCGACAGACCATCACACAAGCCATTGGACAACACGATGACCTGCTGATGACCGTGGTGAAGAAACGGAAACTCCGATGGTATGGCCACGTCACCAGATCATCAGGCCTTGCAAAGACCATTCTGCAAGGCACAGTGCAAGGAGGTAGAAGAAGAGGGAGACCGAAAAAGAGGTGGGAGGCCAACATTCATTCGAGAATGGACTGGTTTGACACTGAGCGAAGGCATCAGGGCTGCTGAGGACAGAGAAAGATGGAGTATGCTGGTTAAACGATCATCTGTGGTGCCCCTACGACCTCAGGGTTACGGGACAGGATAGGATAGGATAGGATAGTTTGTTTGTTTGTTTCTACACCTCGTGGAAGTTGCCGCGTAGGCGGAAGATCCACAGGATCCTTCATGGTGGGCAGGAAAGTACAGAAGAAAACTCTTTTTCAAAAAGCCGAACACGTCCTTTGCTGACTGAAATTTCGCCATCTTTTTCACAGGAAAATAATATTGCACAGCAGCAATAGCATGGATTCTCACTGGTCCACTTCATCTTATCATTGGTCGGGAGGACTTACTTTTCTTTGTCAGGTTATTGTAGAAGATGACGTCATCATGCCAACTCGAGCATCAGCCAGAGGATCGCCGAAACAAAATCGCAGGGGACTTGCTTGGTTTTATTAGTTTATTCCCCCACTTAAATGTTTTTTTTAACAAGGACTTACTCTATGATATATCCAAATCTAAACATAGTTCGGATTTGATTTTTACAGGTAAGATGCGTCTTTCTCTCGCAAGTTTGATGGCGCAAAAAACTCATTTTCGACCTTAGGTGGACTTACTCGGTTTTGTCAAATCACGGCATAATTGTTATTTATAATCATAAACTTGTTCTTGTAGAAATCGTGTTGATTGTTATTATATACCGTTTTCTAGTCAGGCACCAAACAGTGGTACACTTAGTGCATGTGCGTTTGTGTGTGTGTGTGTGTGTATGTGTGTGTGTGTGTGTGTGTGTGTGTGTGTGTGTTACGTTGAAACGAACGAAAGTATGTCTAAAACGCGCACGATAGATCTAATCGTTTCGTTTTGCAAAGTATTCAATAATGGAGTTTATTTACCTTTGATTTGAGTTTGCATTGTTGTTAGGAGAGGCTTTGTATAACGTGGATAATTTTCGTTGGTCGATATTGTCGGAGAATACTCTGGATCTCCTTGTTTACTATCGATCGAAGTTTCGGGACGATTGTCGAAGTAAGAGAAGGTTCGGGGTATGTGTGGAGAGATGTATGACGTAAGTCAGTGATGACGATCTTTAATTCTGATTGGTTAGTTGTAATGCGTCATTTCTAGAACAAACTGTCGTCATCTCGAAGGATAGAAAAAATTATATATTCGATGCTTTGTGTGTTGTTAAAGAGAGTTGTTGTTGAAAGTTGAGTTGAAGTTGTTGTTAGTTGGAAAGTAAATTTGAGAGTGGAAAGACGATTGAGCGATTGTATGCAGTTGTTGATGTGTGCTGAATAAAAGTGGAAAACTTCATACGTCGACTTTGTGACTTGTATGCTGCTTGAGCGGGCTGCGTGGATAAACGAATCTGAGTTACACCCTATCAGGAATTCAGCATTGGGGCTGAATCAGATACTGATAGAAAACACCAACATCGAACTGAGTGTAACAGTGTGTGTGTAGGTGTGTGTGTGTGTGTGTGTGTATGTAGAAACGCCGTTATTGTTACACACTCTTTATACTCTACTTACGTTATTTTGACGGCACCGTTATTTTGAATTATAAACAGTGTTCCGTTTGGGTTAGGGCTGTGTTAGGCTTAGGGTTAGGTTAAGGGTTAGGGTTTGGGTTAGAGTTAGGGTTAGGGTTAGGGATAGCTTCAAAAAATTGACAAATTTCCAAAAATGTAAAAATAACGTATGTGGCGTTTCATCAAAGTCATAACAACGGTGTTTTTACACGGTTGTGTGTGTGTGATTGTGTGTGCGTGTGTGTGTGTGTGTGGCGTGTTTGGGTGTGTGTGTGTGTGTGTGTTTTCGTGCCTGTAAAGGTAAAAGGTACAAGTGTAAACTTTCTGTCGTTGGGGGAGATATAGGTGGGGGGGGGGGGGTGAGGGGGGCGGGAACAGGGAAGCGTTTGGGACCTCCATTTTCTCTAAGCCAGCTTAATGAGGGCGGTGCCTATCTCCTCTCCATCGATATTTTTACTTCCCCGGTTGTAAAGAGACCCAGGCACCCATTCACAACTGGGTGGACTGGGGTGTGTCGTGTTGTTTCAATCTTTTTGTGTCGTTCGGTGGTCACCCATCCAAGTATTTACCATTCCCAACGTGGCTTAACATTAAACAGTGCTAGCGTATGCCCAGACCACTGCACAACTCCCACCCCAATCTCTGTCTATATACAGTACGATACCCCATCCCCCCAACACCGCTCATCCATCACTTTCTTTTCCTTCAGTGGTCCGCTGGTACTATTGCGCCCACTTTGGCTCTATTTCTCTTCTTCCGCACCCCCTCTCACTTCCACTTCCGCCATTTTCCCTCTCCCATTTCTATCTTTCTGACTTCAACACTCCCTTCTCACAGAGCTTGGAGCTAGTGCTCACTTGCTGGCACCTCTTTCTCCCATCGACGGTACACACCATCCCGACAGAGTCGCTCATCCAGCAACTCTTTCGTAATAGCGATTGGTATTGTGACTTGCGGCACCGACTCGCTGTCCACCCTTCCTCTGGTGTTCTTTCTTTCTCTCCTCTCTTCCCTTTTACTCTCTCTCTCTCTCTCTCTCTCTCTCTCTCTCTATCTCTCTCTCTCTCTCTCTCTCTCTGTCTCACCTCTATTTCTCTCTCCTCTCTTTCTCTATTCCTCTCTCTCACGTCTCTATCTTTCCCCCTCTCCATTTCACTCTCCTTCCTCTCTCTCTCCCCCTTTTCTCTGTCTCTCTCTCCTTTAACCTCTCCTCTCCCTCCCCGCTTCACTCTCACTCACATCTATTTCTCTTTCTATCTCTCTCTTTCACACACACACACACACATACACAAACATGTTCTCTCTCATGGATTGTTCAAAATTTCCGTGTCTTTCCCAACTACTTTCCTTCCCCCTACCCCACCTCCCCTTATTCTTCTTATTTTTGTCAGTCTCTCGCTAATCCTCCATTGTTCATTTATCTCATGTCTACATTCGTCACCTGCTACCGTTCCTACCAACTCTTACCTCATACATCCCATCCCACCTACATCGCTCATCCAGTCACAGTTGTTCCTGGTACTGTGATAGGTGACTGTGGCATCCCAGAGACCCTCTCTCTTCTCTGTACTCCAAATGCTCTCTCTCCTTGATTCTAACCTCCCTCCACCAAAGGTTAGTTTACCTCCAAGTCTCCATCCTTCTCTCATTTCTCCCTCCTCATTCTCTGTAGTACCAACTGCCCTCTCTCTCTTTCCCTCAATCAGCTGAGTCTAGCCTCTTCCCTCTCTACCACCCGCAGCCTCTTTCCTTCGCTACCCCAACCACCTCTCTCTCTCTCTCTTATTTCTATCAATATATCCGTGCGCTCCTACTCTCAATAGGCCATCCCTCCCTTTCATCTTTCTATGTATTTCCCTCCCACCTCATCCTTTCACTCTTACTCTCTTTCCACCCCCATCCGCACCCCTCTTCGTTTTTTGTGGGTTTTTTTTCCTCCTTCTGACTATCCCACCCTACCTAGTCCGTTCCTCCGTCCACTTACAGGGAATGGTGATGTGTACAGTGGGTGAGTCTGGTCTGGTCACAACCTACCTTCAGTGTACAGGCAGTACTTCTGTGATCAGCTGTGTTTGTGTTTTGGTCACAGAACCAGATTTCCTCAACAATCCGGTGCCGTTTATCTTGTGTTGCGGTATAGGTCTTTTTCGCTTTCTTGCTATTTACTAGTAGCTGGAAATCTCTTTTGAAAAGGCCCTTAATATCGTGTTTAATATTTTAGTACTTGTAATGTTTATCTATGTATTACTTGTAGTAAAAGAATTAAGATGTTATGAAAATGTCTGGTCATTCGACATTTCCATTTTTAACGTAGTAAATCTGTAAGGGCCATCAGTGAGTAGACTAAATAAATAAAAATAAATAAATAATTTGAATGTAATTTATTTTGTTTTTGTCAATGGTCTACAAATGTAAAGTTGTTCTAATCATTTTTGTACTTTTAAAATTTCACTTTATTTTGCATATATAGCTTTTATGTTTATTTTCCAAAGATGTAAATAAACCTGTAATTTTTATTTATTTATGTATTTTGTTAATGTTATTTTAACACATATTTATAGTTGTTGTTCTTTTTCGTCATCTCGAATGTCCATTGGTTTTAGCACTCTTTCTTCTTCTAGCCCGTTAGCTTTCTGTTCAATGTTTCAAATGTGTACTGTAATTAATTATTATTATAGGTACATTTTATTTCAGCAAACTTTCTGTATGCTGAACATTAATGAGTACATCATCGTTGTCGTTGTCTTCGCCCATGTTGCATTTAAGCAAAGAAAACATTGCTATAATTTGATCATCGCTGCTGCTTGTCTTCCTCTGTCATCAACGCCGTCATTGTCGTTTGTCAAGCTGGGCGAATCTGCAGAGTGTCATCTTTGATGAGAAAGCATGATACACATATGAGACCGATTGTGCACATAATGAACGTCTGCACCATGTTTGAAATAGGTAAGTGTGTTTGTTTGTTTGTTTGTTTGTTTGTGCAATGCCGTTTTACGAAAAATGCAGAAAAAAAGGAAAACTAACGAACAATAAACAAACAAACAAAACGAAACAAAAAGGATTTAAAAAAAAAGTAAATCAAGGGAAATCAATGAATGATTTTGTTTTATCTTTTCGTCGGCAGTTTCATTTAATTGTTTATTTATTTATTTATTTATTTGCCTGTTTGTTTAGTTATTTATATACTAATTTATCTGCCCGCTTATAGACTTATTTATTGTTTTAATTAAATAATTAATGAATTAATTTCATATACTAATTTATCTGCCTGCTGATTTATTTATTTATTTAGAACAAGCTTCGTTTCTGCGCCCAAAGGAGGTGAATATGCAGCAAAGAAGCAGAAATGAAATCGTCCAGAAAACTGGATAAAATAAATAAAAAAATGAAAGTGGGCTAAAACCCCAAACTTATCCACCATTAATAAATGAAAGTCTGATGAGGAGATGGAATTGTGAAAAGCCTGAAATGTCTCCTTCATAGTTAACGCCAAGAGGTTACATGTCGATTACATACCTCATTCTCTTTTTGTCTGAGTGCAAAACTAAATGTTGCGTTTGAGGTTTGCAAAGATCGTCTGCTGGAATCATCACATGGCTTATTCAAGATTCCTAATCATTTTATTTATTGTCCCCATAAATTACACAGAAATGTACCGTGCTTTGTCTCCCTGAGATGATCTGTGAAGGTACACAACTTTTTTTTAAATAACAGAAATCAGCAGAGCGTGACCAACTTGTTTTAGCGCGTTGGCTGTGGATTTATAAAGGGGAGGGGATTGTGTGTCTGTGATATCGGGTAACGTTTGATGACTGTATCAATGACCCCTTTTCTGTGCCAGACTCGTGAGGTGACACTATCATGGAACCGAATGTCTTGTTTAAAGCTGCGTATACGCTTATTGGAGAGCTTTCACTCAATAATGTATATTAATGAAATCTTCTATAATCATACTATCTAGTGTCAAAGTTTAAAAACAATAAACACGATCTCAAACTAATTTGAAATATTTGTTTACAAACAAAAATTCACAGATAATACAAGTAAACAGCAAAAAATGACAATCGTGATACATCAACACACTTGCTGATTAAGCTAAACAAAACAAAAACAAAACTTTGCAATTAACAAACATGTGTAAGTAAAAACTGAACTATATTTGAACTAGTGAACATTTTAATTAACGGTTAGCGTTTTCCAACACTTGACAATGATGTTGAAAAGGAACTATTAAATCCCAACCAAGAGGAGGAGGAACAACGAAGCTTAACGTCCTATTGCATCAGCGTTAAGGACGATCACCACGTCGCCACCCTGACAACAATGATTATCATCATCATATCAAAGATGACGGATCTCTTTACGTGGTGTCCAACATCAAATAAATAATGTTCAGAAGTAGTTGTAGTAATATTGCACACAGATAAACAGCTCTAAATCTTCCTTCCAGTTTAAAACAAAGAAGACGTTTCCACATTAAATCAGGCGATGAGCTGTTATACATTGTTGCGTAATTTGCATACCTGTAGGTTCGATGTGAAAGTGCTGAATGGACTCCTACCCTCTCCCAGAGGACTTTCACCACGGACATCCGCCGGTGTTGACATATGCTGTAGAAAACGTTAGCGTTTCCGAACACTAGATGATGATGTAAAAAAGGAACTCATCTTAATGTTCCCAATGAAGATTTGCAGTCAAAGTTGGCAATATCACACTTCCTTACACTTTGAAGGTAAGGTGATAATCTTTCTGCAATATCTGACTCCACTGGACTACTGTTCGTTGAGATCAAAGTTAGTGAGTAATTCATTGCTTACAGGGTCCAGCGGGCTGCAAAGAGCCGAATCAGGACCACAAAATCAAGACCTACATTGCTAAATAATAATACCATAGGAAGCCCTAGTGACCATTTGGCAGAAAGCGTCCAATATTCCCAAGCTGAAACACCAGGCGTCACACACAAATTATGAGTTTTGTCCCGGAAGAGTTTTCAAGAAAAAGGTAGGTGACTGGTCTAGCGAAAAAGAAGATAGTATAGTAGTTTGATAGAACAGAGTAGGAATGAGAAAGAACAAATGAAAAGACAGCAACAGTGGGAATTTAAAGCACTAAATTTCAAGAAAGTGGGGATACTATTTATACAGAACCCCCCACACCCCATCATAACATTACATTACATGATTAATGCTTTAGGTCCAGCGGACTCTTCCGAGCCAAATCAGGACCGGACAACCCCTGATCCGCATAAAAGATCTGCTAAAACAACCCTAGTGGTAAAACTGAAAGCTCTCCTCCAGCCAGTCACTTTACAATAAAGACATCCCACGCAGGGGACGCTGAGGCTGTACTCTAATTTTTCGAACCCCTGTTTACAAAAACAAAATAGAATACAAACATCATTATAAATTATCAACAAAACACATACATATAAAATGCCTACATTGCTAAATAATAACATCATAGGAAGCCCTAGTGACCACCTGGCAGAAAGCGTCCAATATTCCCAAGCTGATCCAACAGACCCCATACACAAATAAGGAGTCTTGTCCTGGAAGAGTTTTCAAGAAAAAAGGTAGGTGACTGGTCTAGCGAAGAAGACGATAGTATAGCAGATTGATAGAACAGAGCAGGAATGAGAAAGCGCAAATGAGAAAGACAGCGACAGTGGAAATTTAAAGCACTAAATTTCCAGAAAGTGGAGATACTATTTATACTGAAACCCCTGGCATCCCAACGGGGGTCCACACCCCATCAAAGTATTTAACAGTGGATTACATCTGTAAAGGTCATCTTCAGATACACGCTAGATCGTTCTTCTGGAGTGGTGTATGGCTCGAGTCCAACATCAAATAAATCGGCTAATATACAGAAGTAGATGTAGGAATTTGCATACAGATCTAAATCTTTGTTCTAGTTTAAAGGAAAGATGTTTCCTCATAAAATGAGGCAAGATGAGTTGAGCCAAGACGAATTGCTTACACATTTTTGTCAAAATTAGCATTCCTTGACTTAATAATAATAATAATAATAATTAATAACATTTATATAGCGCAAAACTCGCAGAGACTCATTGCGCATACACACGCATTCACTCACAATGTACAAAAGGATTACATGTATGTATGGAGGTACATCTACCGACAACAACTTTAATATACACATTTGTTTCTCATTAAGTCGAACACGCTTGCAACAAAGTCCAGAGAAAAATGTTTCCCATTCGTTATACCCGAAGTTCGTTGTACCCGTAGTCGACGGTTAGGGGCCGAATTGTGTTTTTGCATGGCTTATATCCGTCGTATCTCTAAAATGACTCTTTAATGTCAGATTTACAACCCAGAACACGTCTAGCTGTATTCTCGTCAAGTTATTGCAAAAAGGTTTGATTTTAGAAAATTTTTGGCAGATGACGGGGGGTGGAGAGAGAGAGAGAGAGAGAGAGAGAGAGAGAGAGAGAGAGAGAGAGAGAGAGAGAGGGTGATATGGCTGTTTATTTAACCCATAGTACGCAACAACAGTGTGTTATTTGATCATGTTACATGCATGGGAGATCACGTGAGGGTCAGGTCATCTCAAGGTCAAGGTCACTGATGGTCATCCCAGGGTCACCGTTTTTTGGCATAATACAACGTTTGCTGAACTTTATTTCATAGTACATGTATTTGGAGTCGGAGGTCAATGTCATCTCAAGATCAAGAGCTTAGAAAGATGAAAGTCGGTATTAGTTTGAATTTTAATGCCACTATTTCATTTAATTTTTTGTGGGCAATCATAAGGAGCATATGAGTCATATGGGCTTTGCCATTCTAGTTTAAACATATATTGATGTACCTTCCTTTGAGTGTGTGTGTGTATGCTTGCCTACTTCCTTTCTTTTAGCATTCTGTATGATAATTGGCTTTCGCCTGTTTTGTGAATTCAATATGGTTTGAAACATTGTTTATGTGCGAATCAATATAATATAATAATGTACTAATACAACTCGGTAACATTGAGTGGAATGATTATCGAAAGAAACTACCTGTTTCTCCTTCTTCTTCAGGATCTTGTGATAATCCCCGTATACGGCAATTTAAACCACCACAATTTTGGAAAGTGCGCCCCCCCCAAAAAAGAAATCTATATCTATATCTATCTAACTATCTATCTATTTATCTATCTATCTATCTATCTATCTATCTATCTATCTATCTATCTATCTATCTATCTATCTATCTATCTATCTATCTATCTATCTATCTATCTATCTATCTATCTATCTATCTATCTATCTATCTATCTATCTATCTATCTGTCTGTCTATCTATCTATCTATCTATCTATCTATCTATCTATATAAGAGAGAGAGAGAGAGAGAGAGAGAGAGAGAGAGAGAGAGAGAGAGAGAGAGAGAGAGAGAGAGAATGCAAAAAAATAAGAACAAAGAAGAGATCACTCACTACCTCTGCATAGTTGTACACCTTCTAACACAGCGGCCTCCGGAGTATACTCCGACCAGTGTCCTTTACAAGTCCTTATAGTGCAAAAGATCCCAATCCTATATACTTATAAGGGGTGGGGAGTAGGGTACCATATTATTGATTACTAGGTATCCTTGAGCCGGCCTTCAATCGTGGGTCTGAAGGCTTGGGGAGTCTTCGCTGTAAGGGCTACGGACGAACTAGTTTTTCAGATCCGGGTGGCTGAGGGGAAAATGATTTTTTTGTGGATCTCAGTCCGGGAGTGGGCAATTTCAGCACCTGTCGTCTGGTGGTACGATGAGCTTAAGTGACGGTTCCCTCTCTGGGCTTGACGTCCACGAAACTCCCCATGATTTTGTGTATCATGGAAGCGCATAGAGGTGCACTGAAGCTTGAGTGGGGCCAATTCCAGCTTGGAGACGGAAGTTCAGCTACATTAGTGGTGGGTCGAAAGTCGTGTCACATTCGTCTCGCAGGGATTTGCTGAACAATCTCCATGGAAGCAGAGAGATACAGCTGGAGCGCGGATCCCTCACTGGGGGATGAGAACTCTAGAACAGGTCTGACAAGACCATTGTGACCAGTAGTCTGGATGTTGTGCAGGAACCCTCGGAGGTTTCGATGGACAAAGGCGCTGGTTTTATTTGTCTTGGTGGAGATGGAGTGGATGTGTTTTCCCCAATGAAGGTCTTTGGTAAGTATTTGGCACTTTCCATAACCTGCAAGACATCCTGTCATCCGCAAGGAGCCGTTGATGTACATTAGAAAGAGGGTTGGTCCAAGGACAGATCCTTGGAGCACACCGAGGTGGTGCCAAAATATCATGAACCTCGCAATTTTTTTTAGAGAGGTCTTGAACAGGATCACTAGAGCTGGGGCTTTTTCCTGTACGTTCAGAACCAGAAGTCTGCATGCTGTCGTCTGGGCCTGTAGCCTTGCTTGGGTTCAGGTTTAATCACTCCCGTCGTTTAACCAAGCTCGCTGTCCATCTTCTCATCTGAGAAGAAAGAGCAGAACTGCTCATTCAAAATGTTTGCCTTCACACATGGGTCACACTGTACATTAGGCCGGCTTTCTTCAGTGGGGCTACTCCCATGGTTTCGTATCGCTTGCTGTTACATACTTTGTCAATTAAATCAGGAGAGCAAAGAGGCATGTTATTTGCGGTTTAACAAGCCGGTTAGGAGGCTACAATATCGCTTATATTTTCCGAATAACCTATTGTCTAATTCAGGTAGCTGAGTAATGGAAAGTAAATTGCAAAAAGTGCAATGACCGAAAATTTCTAGTGCGTCTCCTTCTACGTACAGTATTAACTTATTGAGCTCCTTCATCAACCTGAAAGGAACACAAAAGGCGACAGGTCATATACTACCGTTTAAAATAGGACCTTATAAATAACTTTCAACACAAAAATATCACAAATAATGAAAATAAGCAAGCTAAATAAACAAATGTGGACACTGCGCGAACAAAACAATGTTACCTGTCCGCACATGCACACCACCCCGGTCACTCCTGCTTTGTCTTCAAAACCCTATTAAAGTATACAGAATCTTCGCAAAATATTGGTCCTGATTTGGCTCCGAAGAGTCCGCTGGACCTAAAGCAATAACTATGTAATGTAATGTAAAAGATGGAGGCGGTAAACTAAGGCAAGAAGAAGAATTAAGGTTTAATAAACAGACGATACTGGGCCAGGAAGTCTAGATGTTAATTGTTTTCAGAGACCGTTTACCGAGATTGGACAGAGAGAACTACTTAGCGCGGTTTCTGCTAGAGTTATTTTTCTTAGCTAGTGGATGACAAATCGTATCGTAACGCCCAACACATTTTCTCAGCATACATGCATTTGTTTTCGAAACCAATTAGGCGCTATAATAAAAATTCAGGGACATATTTTATTATTTTAAGGAATAATCTGTTAGGCAAATTCAATGCATATAGACTCGATGTCAAGTTTGAAGGAGAAAGGACGTTTAGAAAGGCTTCACGGCCCATTTCTACTTTTAAAATGTCAGTGTTCTGAGAAGATGAAAAAAAAATACACCATTTTGTTAGTTGTGGTTTTTGTATAGAATATTTTTAATATGTTTCTCATCAGGTTGAAGCTACAGATTATTGGTAAAGTTTAAAGTGTTTAAACATTTTAGGAAACGTTTATATATATATACAAAAGGACAAGGGGAGAGAAAGAGATGCAGAGAGGGAGAGACACACAGGGAGGGAGGAGTAGAAACGAAAACATAAACCTGAAGCACAGACAAAATCGACACTACTCCTTCGAATGATAGTATAAACCAAGGTCTAACCTGTGTGCGCATGCATGCGTTCCATCGTACGGCCTCTAAAGATACTGACCCTCAAATTCTAGGCGAGTGAGTGATACATACACTCAGCAAGCACTAGGTCCCTATTCCCCTATTCCCGGTTGTCCAGGAAAGTGCTCAGTTGTCTGGGCATCAGACAATGCGCCTAAGAAAGTAAGTGGGTGCTTTGGGCGTCTTGAGTTAGATTGGCCAGTGCCTTGAGCATCTCGGAGCTGGGAAACAAAATCACTATAAGATCGATAAAATAAATTAAATATGAAGCTAATATTTCCTCATGAAGGATAATTTCTTGAATATCCCTTTAATCATGGCCTCCAACACCCTCTGTCAGTGCCATTTAAAATATATATATATATATCCCCTATCCTGTCCCATAACTCGGAGGTCGTAGGGGCACCACAGATGATCGTTGAACCAGCATACTCCATCTTTCTCTGTCCTCAGCAGTTTTAAATTATATATATGAAATAATAATTTGTGGACAAACAATCAACCTTAATTAAAAACTTTCTTACCCATAATAAGTCCCCTTGGGGTCATGAGCAATCTTGCCACTGTAGATTGTTCTAACCTATAAAGGGAAAAGTGAAAGCCCCAGTTGAAAACCTGTCTTGCCTTTGTAGGCATGACTGATTCACTGCGGCAACAGTACCCCCGTTGGAGTGCCGGGGGTTTCAGTATAAATAGTATCCCCACTTTCTGGAAATTTAGTGCTTTAAATTCCCACTGTCGCTGTCTTCCTCATTTGCTCTTTCCCTTTCCTGATCTGTCCTATCACTCTGCTATACTACCTTCTTCTTCGCTAGAGCAATGACCTACCTTTTTTCTTGAAAACTCTTCCTGGACAAGACTCCTTGTTTGTGTATGAGGTCTGTTGGATCAGCTTGGGAGTGTTGGACGCTTTCTGCCGGGTGGTCACTAGGGCTTCCTATGATGTTATTATTTAGCTCTATAGGCATTTTATATGTATGTGTTTTGTTGATGATTTATAATGATGTTTGTGTTCTATTTTGTTTTTGTAACCGGGGGTTCGAGTAGTTGGGGTAAAGCCTCAGCCGTCCCCTGCGTGGGATGTCTTTATTGTAAAGTGACTGGCCGGTGGAGGGCATTCAATTTTCCCACTAGGGTTGTTTCGGCAGATCTTTTATGCGGATTGGGGGTTGTCCGGTCCTGATTTGGCTCGGAAGAGTCCGCTGGACCTAAAGCAACAATCAATCAATCAAAAACAATCAACCCATAACAAGGGGAACAACTGCACCAATTATAATTAAACCAATGTTTTTCAAAAAATTCATCACGATTGAACGTGGCTGATTTAAAAACAACAACAACAACAACAACAACAACAACAACAACAACAACAACAACACCAATCTCTCTTGGTGAGTACTGGGGTTAAATAGTATCCCAATCCTAGAGAGACAAAAAATGAGAGAGAGAGAGAGAGAGAGAGAGAGAGAGAGAGAGAAACTTGCGATGTTCGATCTGTAATGACTTCTCCCCCTTTCACTTTGATAGGCCTACAGACTAGCCTGCAGTGCACAGCAGCAAAGAAATAACGGTTGGGAGGGGGTTGCACGCAGACTGCAAGGAATGTGAGCAGCGTGATTGGATAAGCTCGCTAGCATTTTTTTTTGGCAGCTGATACTTTTTCGACGATGACGACACTACATCCATTGCTCAGTGTTTTATATAATGCATGCTCCCTCTAACAAAATAGTTCTTTAGGCATGCTTATCGCGTATAAATATTTAAGAATTTGTAATCGTAAAGTTTAATAAAATTTCACATACTTTGTCGTCACAAAAGGGCTCAAAACTAAAGTAAATAAATATTTAAGACAAGCATGCCTTACTTTTGATCCTGTCGTGCCGAAGGTCATGGACTATTTTTCTTTGCTCCTTACTACAGTTTACGCTGAGGTCGAACTGTCATGGCCGACTAAATATTGTTTGGAATACCAAAACAAAAGTGCTGCCGTGTCATTACTTGGGCAATAATTTGAGTAGTATTTTGTGAAAGATTTGTACGTAGATAGATGAAAGATGAATTCGATTTCACCTTTTACCCCGCCGATTGTCAAACGGCTGCTGGCTTGGAAAAAGGGCGAGCATGATAAGGATGACAAATGGTCGGAGAAGGCTGTAAAAAGTCTTGTCAAAAAGCTGAAGAAAACTGGCGGATTGGACGAACTAACGAAGTCGTTATCTACCCAAGACCCCAATACAAAGTGCATCACGATTCCCAGGTAGGTAACATGATAAATGTGAGCTATGCTGGTCTGTCTGTGTCCTGCGAGTTCTGTGCTTGTTCACGTTTTCTATAAATTTTCTGATAGCTGCTGCACTACCCATTGCAACAGATCGATGAAACGTAGTAGGCCTACTCATTCGTGTGATCCATTAATGTTATTGGACGTGCTGTTTTTATGATCTAATTGTGCGCCTGGAATGTTACACTGAAGGATTGTGTGGAAACCTGTTTTTACTCTAGAACATAGTATCGTCCTTGAGACTGCATTACTAGCCAACAGCTGATCAATCATTTTTTAAGACTAAGAGTTGTATTATAATTAAGTATAATTATTGTACTTGTGAAGAAACATAATACAAATTGTATTATGTTTTTTCACAAGTAGCTGGATTCTGTTTTATTTTATGCACTATGCAGTACAGTTGTAAACGTGAATGGTCCTTATTATAGCAACTCATTGAGTTCATAAAACATTAAACTCCGGTTAGATTGTGCTGACAGCAGCTCATCTAGTAATCATAAGAGAATGTAACAAAACTTATATTTATATATATATATCTGTCCGCTCCATGTAGATGTGCTGTAGTTAGCTATATAGGTATGGATTTAGCTTTAAATGTTGGCGCAATTTGTTAATTTGACTGTTGTGGAAGTGAACATGTGCAGAAAAAGAACATCCGTGGTTTCAAGCAAACTTTCAAATTATGGTATTTGAGCATTCTTTTTAATTTTTTTCATACAATTAAGTTTTATACACCAAAACATAACACATTTTAATTTTCATTCAAATAAGGTCCTGAAAAGCATGCGTCAGGTGTCTGGGTCAAGCAAAAGCATAATTTACATTTTACTGTTATCATTTATCCTTGTATGTTATTGTTAATTGTCATGCGGAATTTTACCTTAATCAATACATTATACATTGAATTCAGAATAATGTGAAGTTAGGGGAAGAAAAGATGAGATATTTCGTTATATGCATTTGTTTTGTATAACTTATAATAGTATTGTACTGTTCAGATGTTGCTACTCTGAGCAAATCTTTCATTATTTACAAATCGTTTAGGGGAAAAAAATTGTCTGTTTACCGTCTTTACGGTATCGCGACCCACCCTAATTTTGTTGCCCAAACCTAAACTTTTTTGGGGATCTTCTGGGAAAAAAGTGAAAAACAAGTAAAATAAATTTTGCACATGTATACCAAAGGTATTTATTGCAGGGTTCGTACAGAGTCATGGAAGTCTGGAAAAGCTATGGAAAATAGATAAAGTGATTTCCAGGGCTGGAAAAGCCATGGAAAAAATTTATTTGTCTAGATAGATATGGAAAAGTCATGGAAAAAACACACAATGCAATCTTTCAGTTTGACAAGCATTTTTCTTCAAAAGAAAGAAAAATGAAAATACCGTTTATTTGAGATGTTCTCCCGGCGATGTTGCGATTGAAACCGAAAGTAGCAAATTAATTTTTCTTTAGAGCGATTATTTCCCTTGCTTACTCTTGCGGGTTAAAGACACAATAAACCTACTTTTTTCTTTCTCATCCGGCCGATGCAGAACAGAAGGCGCCAAAAGTGTGCAAGATTGTGTAGTATAACAATGGGGAAGTGTGTCTTCGCCCAGGCCTGGCTCTATAATAAAGCGTACAAGGCGTGGATTGCTCCGTCTTCAGATAGGAATAAACACAAAGCACGATGTTTGTTGTGCGAGAAATGCTTTGACATTGGAAACATGGGTGAAGCAGCTCTGAAAACCCATGCAGCGGGGAGTAAACACATACACTGATACAGCTTTTGAAGTCTGCAGACAGTACAACGCCATCAATGTCAATGACAGACTTTTTTAAGCCAAGCAAATCATCCATGCAAACAATGAAATATATGGGACCCTGGTTTGGTTTGATAAACCAGCACTGGTTGGTTGTTTGAACAATCGAACAAGACACTACATTAAATGACTAATGTTGTGTCTGTCATCTGTGCTTAAAATTAAAATATTGTTCGTTAATTAGAATATATATAGTGTGCATGTTATGATTGTCTGTAGTTTATGCAAAATTATACTAAATGGATACAAACAATACTTTTAAAAGAGCTTTCACAGCCTTCATTTCAGTGGCATAAGTGGCACTGATAAAAATTAAAATATTTTACGTACAACTAGTACAAGACATTTGTGTTGTGTTCGATTGTTGGAACAGCCAACAAGTGCTGTGATATCATATAGTAGATTGCTCTTTTTTCCGCTAGTTGACTATGACTTAGATACATCATATTGAGGGAGGGGGGGAGGCTTCAGTTTTATTTTATTAACCCATTTATAACCACAATCATAAAAATTCATGTTTTTCACATATAACATGTAAAATGGAGTGCAAATGAAGAAAGCAAAACAGATTTTTGGATTTTAACATTTTTATTGATTTTATTTGAAATTTTCAAAATGTCCTTTTTAAACAGGGGTCCCAATTACCCGCGGTTTCGCGGATTTCCGCGAAAAACTGAATTTAATTTCTGCGAAAATTACCTGCGATCCGCGAAAAAAAATCTGAGAGGAAAATTAAAATATGGAGAGGAAAATTAAAATAATGTAGCCAAAGTCTCATAGCAGACGACGAAAGTTGGTGAAACGCGGTAGGAAGTTGCCGATGCGCGCGCCTCCTCATGGGTTTCCACTATTTTGCTCACAGTTCCAACATGTCGCGTGCAGACATTGTGGAGAAGAACTCTAGCAGAGTGAAAGATATTGACAAAGACTGCGAAAATAAATGGAACTGGAACTGTTTTTTTTGTGTGCTTACAGTTACAGCAATGATCAGTATCACTATTGAATTGGTGTGCACAGCAGACGACGATTTTGTTCTTCCGCTGACATAGTTTAGTAGAGTTGTTTCCCTTGCCATTATTTTGCGCAAACATGGCATTATACATGTGGCTTACGAAGACTCGCTCTCAGACTGTCTCAAACTGATGAGTCCAACCTAAGTCTTGCCCAAGCAAGTTGTCTGTACCTTTTACAGCCAAGAAAGGCTGTCGAATCAATTTTTAATTTGACCCCTAAAAATTTTGAAATGACCCTCATAATTTTTATTAGTGCATCAATGTTGACTGCCACTTTTGAGACCTATGGGAACCACTGGATAGAGGTGTTTACCCTTACTCTTTTGGCGTAATTTCTTATGATTTTTGGCCTGTATTTACCCGAGATTACACTTTTGGCATAGCCCATTATTCTTTTTTTTAATTCAACGACTTATCAGTCAAGAAGATCTGTGATCTTGACCTAGCAAAGCATGTGCAGCCAAAGACAGATTTCTTCCTGGGAAGAGCTAGAGTTTGTGTCTACACATCCAAAGTCGACCACAGTGAAAACATTCCTGGAACGGACCCAGAATGCATACCTGGCATGTGCAGCTTACCTGCTAAAGAAAATGCCTTTGCAAAATCCTTTCCTCAAGAGTGCGCAGGCCATGGACCCCATCTGCAGGGGCCACTCACCAGTTCTGAAAAAGATGGAACAGCTTGGGGATCTTATGTCTGTACTTTTGACAGAAGGGGAAAGGCAGATGTACAGCAGAGAGGTCAGAGCCTACAATGTTGACAAGAAGCTTGGAACTGCGGATGAAGATATGAACTTGGATGTTTGGTGGCTCAGTGTGCGGAAGACTGGCAGGTACCCATGCTTGACAAAAGTGGCTCTTGCTCTTTGCAGCTGCTTTCATGGCCCACAAGTTGAGGCAGCATTCAGTGCAATGGGAGACATCATTGATGGGAAGTGTGCAAGTCTGAAGGTGGAGACATACAGCAGCATACAGACTGTGAAATACTTAATGCAGTCATGCAACTAAACAGCTGTTGCATATTTCAGGAGGGAGGACATCAGTACCAGCCCAGTGGACAAGGATCTCTGCAGGAACATGATGAGCTCTTGGAGGACTTACAATGCCTATCTTGCCTCCCCGAAAGAAAGAAGCCACTGCAACTATTGCAGACACACTGAAAGCTCCTGCCCCAGCTGCTGCTGCAAGCAAAAGGAAATACTGCAGCATGATGGATTTTGTCAATAAGAAAGCCCGGCTTGACCATGCAGCATCCCTGACAAAAGACAAGTGTTAGGGAGACATTTTGAGCTTGAAGAGCTCTGTAACAGACTGTCACATCAGCCAGGATGTGTAGGTGTTTTTACTGTGTCAGTGAGCCTTCGGAATCAGAATGTGACTTCTCTGGATCCATATGTTAGCATTTTAACAAGCCAGTAAACATTTTGTAAACTGGCTGATCGTACTGATAGACAGACCATCACCGACACCTTTTGGCCAGGCTGTCAATGTAACACTCAACGTGCACAAATTCGGTGATTGGATTTTTTCAGGGATTTTTCTTAATTTGTATTGGGACCCCTGTTTAAAGGACACTGGGCTCGACAGACCCCGGTGTTTTTCCCAGTGCTTAGAGAGAGAAGAAAGAGACATTAGAAAAAAGAAAGTTAGTGTTAGATGAAATTGAAGAGCTGAAGTCAAAGAAGAAATGATTGGAACTGTGTGCAAAAGACCTGTTTTGAACCAACGACACATGAAAAAATGAAGGGCATATTTGTTTATTAAAATCATATGGACTGTCAGTATCACAGATCATGGGCTGTCTTGTATTTTGTAAGTACACGTCTCACAATTCCTTTTTTTATACCATGTTTTTATGTGTTAAGTATTCTATGTAGAATTGTTCGTTTCTTGTGTGTGTAAGATGGTCTTGAAAATGTTTAAGAAGCCATGGAAAAAGTATGGAATTTTGTTTACCCAAACTTGTGGGAACCCTGTTATTGTGTTTTGTATGTCTTTCCTTTCTAAGCATTTCTTTTGTAAAAATCTTGGAAAACCTTTTATTTGATTATTTTATAGTTGTAAATCTGAAGAGCTGTCCCTTATGAAGTTATTAAATACCTTGAACACTGAAGCCCTATTTGAAGCAGTTCATTTGCAAAGTGTATACTTTAAAGTATTTTAAACCCTAGAGATTAAATAAAAGGTTGAAGTTTCATTTTGTATAACAACATCAGACATGAGATTCTTCCGACTTTTGGCGGAAATCCGATTTTTCAGAGGTCGCCAGGGTCATTTTTAAGATCGATCCAAATCCGGTGAGAAAATTTGGGGAGGGGGGGGGGGGGGGGTAAGAGTTAAAAGATTTAGGGCTGACATCGCTGAGTCTCAAACTTAAAGGAAGACAAAACCATTAACACATGCGGGCATTCACTCCACTGAATCACGGCGTCAACGATGACAAAACTGCATGAAAGTGATTACTGAGACGGGCATAGTTTTAGTTTGAATGTAACCCTGACCGGGAAAGAGAAAACTTTTGTGAGGCCCTATAAGGGTCGATTGAGAAAGATGCTTCAAACGATGATTATAATTGTATCCCTTACAGTGCCTCACTAATATGGAAAATTCCACTGTTTGTCGCGTCGAAGATTGCCGATAGTTTCCGAGACTCGCCAATCGACGCCATTTTGATCAGTGGCAAAGCACATGTCAAAATGATCAGAAAGTTGAAAAAAGAAGAATTTGCCCTTGCGGTGGAGATTGATAAAGGACTGAAAAACAAGTGGAGTCCTTTGTGGCTTGAGGCTACAGTTAAAACAACGTTGGTGCTGCCTAAGGGAAAATAAAAGACAAACCTGTTGAAGTGGACCAGTGGTGGGCTGCAGTCAACGAAGCAAAAAAGTACCAGCTCCTGTATGACATGGCATCTGCAATGTTGACATGTTTCCATGGCCCTAAAGTGGAGTCTTCTTTCAACCTGATGGGGGACATAATGGATAAGAAGTCATCAAGGCTTAATGTTGACAGATTAGCCTCCATACAAACTGTAAAATATGCCATCACAGCCACCAAAAAGTCAGCTGTCCAGTCTTTCTCCCGGGCTAGTAAGTTGCACACACCTGTCAACACCGACTTGTGCAGGCTGCTTAGAGGATCACATGCCAAACATGTGCAGCAGCAGCAGAAGCAGCAGGAAGAAAAAGAGGCCAAGCGAGTGGCACTTTCCAAAAAGAAGAAAGACATCATCAGTAAACAAAAAGCGAAACAAAAGCAGGCAGAAGCAGAAAAGTTAGCCCGTCAGGCCCACAGACGACTAATGAATGAGCGGTTAATGGAACTGGCCATAAAGAGGAAAGCTGATAAGCAAGAAGGGAATGCCAGCTCCAAAAGACTAAGACTCTCATAAATTATCCCCATATCCGTGGAATGTGGGTGGGTTTTAACAACAGTCAACTGATAAAAGGTAAACAAAAATGTCCCCTTTAGTTTCTATGTCAAAAGCTCAATAGAAGTTGTGTTTTAAGCCAACTATGATCGACACATAATTGAAAAACCTTCAGCTCGAGGGGGCTTCGACCCCTCACCCCCACCAAGGGCGTTGCCCCTGGACCCCACTGGGGGCCTACGGCGGCCCCCAGACCCATGCCAACATTTCAGACTTTTTCAACTTTTCGGAATCTCATGTCTGCAACATATCTTCTGACAGAATCAGTAACCCACAAACACACACATATCAACATAAAGAAAGGTAATACTTCTGCTCTCGAAGGTGGACAAAAAGTGCTACATGCTAGCTTTTAATTTGTAAGGAGAACCAGTCTTTTGAGTGCTTTTATTCTAAATATGAGCTCCTTTATTAGCTCATGAAGAAGCACATGGAATTCAGTGATGTCGTTTTCGTCTAAGACATGAGCATCAGGATCTTTAAAGTCGGTTATGATGGAATGTATGTGACACACAGACTAGACCTCAGTTTATATTCTCATCCGAAGGAGTAGGAAAACAGGAGTAAAGTGTCTTTCCCAGGGACACAACACAATGGCCCGGCCAGTGCTCGAACCCGGGATCTTCAGATCCGCAAGCCGAAGCACTGCCATTAGACCACAGTGCCTCCCATAGTTAGAGTAACTCCCCTTGTTGCGAACGGCGTTCTTCCCGCAATAACACTTTTCGTTTTCGAAATGCCGCCGAAAAAGAAGCCCAAACTTATCAGTGGCCAGCGCTTCCTCTCGTTTGATGTTGTAAAGAAGGAAAAAGAGAAGGAGAATTAAACAACCTCTCAGAATGTGACAAATCAGGGTGATGCAGCGCCATCAAACACTGTGACATTGGACCTGACTCAGACTGAAAGTGAAAGTGCCGCGTCCAGTTCCACTACACCAAGAGCAAAGGAGACTGGAAAATCTGCCGCCGCCCGTGGGTTTCAAGAGAAATGGAAGGCTCATCACCCTTGGCTCAGCTCTTTGGAGATTGATGGACATGACTAGTCATGCCAGGTGTCATGCCTGTACATTTTATTGTTTTGTTGTTTTTGTTTTATGTGTTTGCATTAGGGATTCACCTAAGTTTACAGTTCAGTTGAAGAGTTTATTAATTAGTCATCCATTCTAGTCATTTCATCAAGTTTTATATTGTTTTGTTGTTAATAAATGTAAATGAAACTTTTTTCGTCAGTGTTCTGTGTGTGGTATTAGTTGCAACATTTGTTTAAGTCAAAATGATGGCTGAAATATTTTCAAAATGTCCTAAAGGTTTGTGACTGAATCGGCCAAATGGCCTATGCTGAAAATTTCTAGCAACATCACTGGGAATTGAAAGCCAATATATATATATATCACACTTTTTGTCCATGTTTGAAAGCAGAAGTGTTGCCTTTCTTCATGTTTATCGCAACTTGCCTCTCTTGGCTAATTTTATTCCTTGCTCCTCAATGGCTATTGTGTGGTTGTGATGGTGGATCTATTGTTACTGGGCTCTGCACAATGGAATGCTATTACCCACTCGTCTTTTGTCTGTGGGGATTGCTTGTAAATCTCCCGGTGACTAATCTTAATATATATATATAAATTGCTTAGCCGGAAGTCCTTCTTCGCCTCTACTATAAAGTTTGTCCGGTATGGACGCTGATCTGGGCAGGTGCTGGACGCTGCGGATCGTCCTTTTGTGTGCTCAAAACCAGCGAAATCGTTATAGCCGACATTTCCTTACCGAACGTTTAACAGTTTCTAAGATAAATAAATAAACAAAATGTCCTCAAACTGCAATAGCCTCATTCCGCGCGCTTCCATTAAAAATCAAATTGAGGTTTCAGCATGTTTTCCCATATAGACCAAAAAATTGATGGTCTTTGAACGAAGCCTTGGTAGCTTACTTAGTAAAACATTCGCCTACCGTGCAGGGAAACCCAAGTTCAAACCTCAAGCGGGCCATATTTTTTTAATTTTATTTTTTTTACACTACAATATGGATATTTTTCTTTTTAATTTAGGCTTTTTACCTTTAATTTTATTATTATTATTATTATTATTATTATTACTATCATATCTTATATCAAATTTTCTTTTAAAACCTTGGTGTTTTTTATGATTTCTATTTGTATTATTCTATATTCAATAGTAGTAGTAGTAGTAGTAGTAGTAGTAGTAGTAGTAGTAGTAGTAGTAGTAGTATTACCAAGGATCGGGATGGGGTGGTACGTGTAGGTAAAAGGGGGCTACGGGTAGGTTTAAAGGGGCATGGGTAGGCATAAGGGGGATACGGGTATATATAAGGGGGTATGGTGATGGTCAATTCCAATCAGTCCCCTATTCGCTATTGTGACCTATCCTATCCTATCCTATCCTGTCCCATAACCCGAAGGTCGTAGGGGCACCACAGATGATCGCTTAACCAGCATACTCCATCTTTCTCTGTCCTCAGCAGTCCTCATGGCTTCGCTCAGTGTCAAACCAGTCCATTCTCGAATGTTGTCCTCCCACCTCTTTTTCGGTCTCCCCCTTCTTCTACCTCCTTGCACTGTGCCTTGCAGAATGGTCTTTGCAAGGCCTGATGATCTGGTGACGTGGCCATACCATCGGAGTTTCCGTTTCTTCACCACTGTGAGCAGGTCATCGTGTTGTCCAATGGCTTGTGTGATGGTCTGTCGGACTTCAACGTTGGTGATGTGTTGGGTATAGGAAATGCACAGAAGTCTTCTGTAGCACCTCATCTCCATGCTTTGTATTCTTCGTTGGAGATCTGCTGTGAGGGTCCATGCTTCGCAAGCATATAGGAAGATGGAGATGACCAGAGAGCGCAGCAGTCTTACTTTGGAATGTAGACTGATGGTTCTGTCTTTCCAAATGGGCTTCAACCTTGTCAGGGCAGCAGTTGTTTGTGCGATCCTGGAGAGGACTTCCTGTCGAGACCCATTGTCTGACACAATGGCTCCTAAATATTTGAAGCTGTGCACTGTGTTGAGGGATGGCCTTGTACTTTGATGTCCGTGTTGATGCCATTGGTGTTGTTGGTCATCATTTTGGTCTTCTCTGCACTTATTTCCATTCCATAAGCTCTGGAGGTGGTGTCAAGCCTCTGTACAAGCTGTTCAAGTTCTTGTTCCTCTCCAGCCAATCCATCAATATCATCCGCAAAACGAAGATTGGAGATTGCTCTGCCCCCCTATGCTGACTGTGCCTTCGTGATCTGCAAGAGCATCTGACATGATGCGCTCTAGGAAGATGTTGAAGAGTGTTGGAGAGAGTAGGCATCCTTGACGCACACCGATTGTTGTTCTGAACCAGTTCCCGATGACGCTGTTATGGAGGACTGCACTGGTAGCCTTGTCATACAGGCTTTTGATGACTTCTATAATTTTAGGGCTGATGTTGTACACTTTCATGGTTGCCCATAGAGCTGCATGCCAGACTCGGTCAAATGCCTTCTTGAAGTCTATGAACACATGATATAGATGTTGTTGGTGCTGAGGTATTTCTCACAGATTATTCTGAGGTTGAAAATATGTTTAGTGGTACTTCGCCCTGCCATGAATCCTGCTTGTTCTTCAGCTATGATTTGTTCAGCTTGTGGTTTCAACCTGTTGAGTATTATTTTCAGGAGGACCTTGCTGGGATGGCTGATGAGGCTGATGGTGCGGTAATTTTCACACTCCTGAAGGTTACCTTTTTTGGGAAGAGTGATGACAAGCGACTGGGTCCATGGTGTAGGCCATTCCCCACTCTGCCAGATCTTGTTACAGATAATGGTGAGAGCATCAGTCATCGCTTCTCCTCCTGCTTTGTAGCAGTTCCGCTGGTATGTTGTCCACTCCCGCTGACTTCCCTTTCTTCAGCGATTGCACTGCTGCCTCAACTTCTTCCCGGAGAATTGGGAGGATTTCTTCTTCTTCTCTGCTCTCGGGACATGCTACTGATGGGTCTCCATTTGGTGTATGGTTGTAAAGGTCAGAGCAGTACTCTGTCCATCTGTCCAAGACTTCTTGTTCTTCTGTAAGGCAAATGCCAGACTTGCTTTGGATAGTGGAGACTTTGGGCTGTTTAACACTTGCCAGCCGCTTCACAGTCTGGTAGGCCTTCTTGCTGTTGTTCTTGTTCAGATTGTTCTCTATTTCCTGGCATTGATCTTCTATCCAGTTCTCCTTTGCTGTGCGCATGCCTTTTCGGATGTCATTGTTGATTTTTCGGTAGACATCAGCTCCCTGTGAGGTGTTCTTTTTCTTTTTTAACTCTCTTCGTTTATCACACAGATCCAAAAGTTCAGGTGTGATCCACGGCTTCTTCTTTGGTCGGTGCTTGCCAAGGATCTCAGTGGCGGCATCTGTTACAGCTGAGTTGAAGGTATTGGTCATGGTGTTGACATCTACTTCGCCTGCCCCCAAAATAAGCAGTGGTGCAAATTTCCCTCCAATTGTGGCCTGAAATATTTTTGCCACCTCCGGGTCTTGCAGTTTGTCCAGGTCGAACTTCAGCCTAGTGCACTTTGCTGTATTTACTCTCTTCAAATGGAGCCGGAAAGACATCATCACGAGATCGTGGTCACTTCCAATGTCTGCTCCTGGAAAAGTGCGTGTCCTGCCAATGTTGATGCTTGATCTGAAGCGTTTCTTGACCATGATGTAGTCGATCTGGTTGTGATGTTCCCCGCCGGGACTGTGCCATGTCCATCGTCTGGATTTTTTGTGGAGACCAAGCGTGTTTGCCAGTACCAGATTGTTGTATCTGGCAAACTCCAATAGCCTCAGACCCCTGTCATTTGTCTCGTTGTTGCAGTGGGGTCCGCATGTGTCTCCCCAGTTGTGGTGCGCATCTTGGCCAACCTTGGCATTCCAGTCGCCTTGCACTATGACTATGTCCTTCTTCGGCACTTGGTCAAGGACCGCCTGTATATTTTCATAAAAATCCTCCACTTCGCTGTCTTCATAGTCTGATGTTGGGGCATAGGCCTGGATGATGGTAATGTTGAAAGGGGGTTGCTCTCAGACGAATGGTAATGAGTCTACTGGAGACTGGGTGGCAACCCATGACAGTGGCTAGAATGTTCTTGTGGACCAAGAATCCAACGCCGTGTTCGTGCCTGTCATCTCTACCGCTGAAATAGAGCTTGTGGCCTTTGTCAGTCGTTGTTTCACCTAGGCCTTTCCAGCGCAGTTCGCTGATACCTAGAACGTTCCATCGATAGTGGTCCAGCTCGTGGGCCAGTTCTTCTAATTTTCCTTCCGCAGTTAGGGTCCTGACTATTGTGACGTGGGACTTTAATTTATCTAAACGAAAATCGATTCCTTTCATCCATACCTGCGAAACGATCAACGGGGAAGTATCAAGGAGGGTACAGGTAGGTTACAAGGGGGGTACGGAAGGTATAAAGGGGGTATGGGGAGAAATCATGGGGGGGGGACGGGGAGATATCAAGGGGGATATGGGGAGGTATCATCGTCCAAATGAAAGTCGCAGACAACAGTTGTCTCTCTGTCTACATTTTAAACAGCAACCTGTGTACCCTGGCTTGCCAGGGTACCAAACCACTAGTACATTTATAAGTTTAGCTCGATCTGTGTTAGGCTGGGGTTACAGAGATAGAAAGAAAATGGTAAAAGATTCACTGTCGCACTAGCTCTCACACGGCTATGAAACATAGGTAGTCCAGCCACTGGTTAATGGTAAATATCACACATTTATTTCCCCTACTCTATACAAAATCCTCTAATCACTATACTAACTTAAAAGTTCAAATATCACTTCGAATAGTTTGCTTCTTTATAGTTCTATGCAGCTGCTGTCTCACCATTGGGCTAATGGCGTGTTCTGCCCAACGGGTCAGTCTTCTGGAAGGGTGGACTATTGATGTCCTTCTCTAACAGTTTTGGTGCGCGTTTTCAGATAACTTAGCTCTCTTGTCGATGAGCGGTATTGTGGTGGAGTCTTCTCCTGATTGACAGACTGGTGGGCTCTCATAGCTCAGTGCGTGAGGCTCCAATGCAGGCCAAATGTCAGTGATGACTGTTAGTCCTGCTTCTGCTTCGGGCCAACGATGCCTGCTCATCTGCAAAATATGAGACACATTTCTGCAAACACCTGTTCACTAAGGGTGTGCAGAGCGTCTCACTGCCGGTCCTGATTTGGCTCGGAAGAGTCCGCTGGACCTAAAGCAACAATAAATCAATCAATCAATCAGCGTCTCACTGAAGGCAGCAATACCCCCAGGCTCAGTGATAGCTCCACATATATAATAATAATAATAATAATAATAATAATAATAATAATAATAATACAGTAGATTTTTACAATGCACTAAAAAAAGCAATAGTATTAAAACAAAATAAAATATGTCAAACAAAAACATGCCTAGTAAAAACTGATAAACCAGAAGTATGTACATTAATTAACAGTACACACACAGACACACACACACAGACGCACAAGCGCCTGGCCAAAGTACATGTCCACAATAAAAACATTCATTATCACATCATTTAACAAAGCAATACAACTAAAAACATTACACACCTTAAAAGCAAAACATAAGATTGTAAACATTTCTTAAAACAGTAAAATACAATGAAAAGACATGAATCACAACATTAAAAAGGACTAGACTCAACTACAACAGATACATTTCACTAAACTAGCAGTATAAAAGAACTTGTACGACATTGGTAAATACCCTTATATAAAATTAATAGATGACCTTCAACACGGACACAAGCATTCACCGCAAGGTAACAGTTTAAAACTGGGCAGTCGACTGGATGTCAGCAGGCGGAAGAATTGTGATGTTCATTAGTTCAATCAGTGGGAAAGTAATGCTTGAAAAGATGTGTTTTGAGTGCTTTCTTGAAAGTCTGCGTGGATGCAATACTACGAATGTTAGCTGGCAGCGAATTCCATTGTTTAGGGCCACAAAAAGCAAAAGATCTTTCACCGTAGGTTTTTGTGCGTACTCTTGGTGTGGTGAGGACATGAGTGTCTGCGGATGAACACAACTGTCGGGCAGGTGAGTAAGCAGACAGGAGTTGACTAAGATAGGATGGACAGGTATCGGAGAAGAAACTGTGACGGAGAACTGACAGTTTGTAGTCAATGTGTGCTTGGATAGGAAGCCAGTGAAGGGAAAATAGTAGTGGTGTCACGTGATCAAGTTTTTTTGCTTTCAGTACGAGCCGTGCTGCAGAATTTTGAACTTTTTGTAGTTTATTTATCAAAGATTTAGGACAGCCAGTGAGTAGGGAGTTACAATAGTCAAGACGAGAGAGAACAAAGGGACACACCAGAGTTTTGGTGGCATATACTGTAAGATACTGACGGATTGAGCTGATTTGACGAATGGCAGTGTATGCAGAATGACAAACATGTGAAACATGGTTATCAAGGGACATGTCATCAAATATGATGTAACCGAGATTCCTGGCAGAGGATGAGAAAGTGATGTCAGAGTTGCCAACTGAAATAGAAGTAGGAAGGGTAGAGTGTGAAGACAATCTAGGATTATGGAATAACAGCGGTTCTGTTTTGTCATCATTCAATTTAAGTTTGTTGTGAGCCATCCAAGACCTTACATCAGAAATGCACTGCTGCACGCTCTGGACTGAATAATGAATCTCGGAAGGATGGGAAGAATTGTACAGCTGTGTATCGTCAGCGAACGACTGGTTATCAATGGCATGATTATCAAGAAGCAGAGCTGCCAACCCCTACGGAACGTCCGTAGTTTCTCCGGAAAATGTTCTTTAATTCCGCAACTACGCCATTTCAAGAAATACTACGGAAGAAAAATTTCAAAGCATACCTATTTTTTTACAAGTATCGAAACAAAGCCGCGAGAGACGTAGGCCTACTAGGCTTTCGTCAATATCATAGACTTTCGTATAGCGCTTTGCGTGTGCGCTATTTTTAGCTCAGCAGCCACTGCGCTGTAGACTGAGAGAGAGAGAGAGAGAGAGAGAGAGAGAGAGACCACAGTCCTGTCCTGTAATCGCGATTCCTCGCCGCTCGCCGCGTATGGTGTTTCTTCGCGCACTTATTAAATTTTCTCATTTTATCATGTGAAAATTCTTGTTCGTACATTTGCTACTGAAATTGAGCTGAAACTACAGATATTTTTCTTTGTTTGCTACTGAAATTTTTTTTTTAGGGGTTGGCAGCTCTGAAGAAGTAACAGCAATGGTCTGGTGTACATCACAAAAAGCACAGGTCCTAAAACAGAACCCTGTGGCACACCAAAGATCATTTCTGTCTTATTAGACACGCTGCCATCCACAACAACAGCCTGCTTCCTTTCGAAGAGATAAGACTGAAACCAATTTAGTACCGACCCAGAGATACCAAAATGAAGCTGAAGAGTTTTAAGCAAAATGTCATGATCTACGGTATCAAATGCTGCAGATAAATCTAGCAGAGTGATAACTGAAACATTTCCACAGTCCAGAGCGAGCAACAGGTCATTGGTAGCTTCTAACAGAGCTGTTTCGGTACTATGAACAGGTCTGTAAGCCGACTGGTTGGAGCAGATCAAAGAATGTATTTAAATATCAAAATAACTGTTTCAAAACAATCTTTTCCAATATCTTTGACAAAATGATAGGTTTGACACTGGTCTATAGTTCTGAAGGGTATTCTTGTCTAAGCTAGGTTTCTTGATTAAAGGCTTTACAACAGCAGATTTCATTGACGATGGAACAACACCAGAGGACAGGCTATCATTTATAATGTTGGTTATAGTTGGTAACAGCTGGTCTACGCATTCTACTAGCAGAGGGGTAGGAAGGGAATCAAGAGAACAAGTTGTAGGCTTTGACTTCAAAATCACATTTCTAATTTCTTGCTCAGACACTGGTTGAAAAACAGTAAGTGATGAATCAGTGGGGTATGTATCTCCTCGTAGGTCAGCACAATGAATGGAAGAGGACATAGAATTCAGGCCATTTAATTTTAATAATAATAATAATAATTTATTTTATAAAGCGCGATTCCAGACAACTGTCTGCTCAAAGCGCTCACACGCATGCACACACTCTCACACTCACAGGTTAACATTATAATCTTAAAGTATCGAGTTTAAACGAAGGGTAAAATATGTATACTAAAAGAAAGATGTACATGTACAAGATTTAAACTTTAACACTAAGGTAAAACACAGGACAGCAATTTTTAAAAAGTTAGGGCAAAAAGGGTACAGTGGTTACAAATACAATATATAAATCGCACAAGCTAAGAAATAATTGATTTTACATGCGAATCACAAAACCAAACCATACACAGAATTTTAAAAACAGGGCGCTTAATCTCCCTGTGGGCCCGAACCTCTCGATTCAGTGACTCCTTCCTCCCCATGGCTATCCGCCTGGCCAACAGTGCCCCACGACAAGGAGGCTGGGGATTGGCTCATAGGCTGTGACTTGCTCAGTAGGTCAGCAGACTGTTCTTCTAAACCAAGTCTTTCATCAACAAAGACAGTGGGCAAGAAATCAGGCTATGTACATGTGGGTGTGTGTGTGTGTGTGTGCAGGTGTGTGTGTGTGTGTGTGTGTGTGTGTGAAATAATATCTTATTTTATAATGTAGTCTAAGGCATGCATTATTATATTATATTTTATAATTATTGTTAGTTTGAGTGACATGTAATGCATATGTGTGTGTGTATATATATAAGTGTATGGGTGTATATATGTGTATGTATATGTATGTATATATGTGTATATGTATGTATAGATATCTATAAATATGTGAAAGTGTGTGTGTGTGATAGTGCGCGTGTGCTTGTGTGTTGGTGTGTGGGTGTGTGATAACGTTATGATCTTAATCACTGTAGATATCATCATCATCATAATTTATTTTCAGTTTAGTGTGTGGTTTTTATTGTTTGAGATTTTATATGCAGATGGACACTGCAATAAGAATTTCCTTGCAGGTACATGTATTTGTGGGGACAATAAAGAGTCTGTATTCTGTATTAAAAAGTATGTGATAAAACAAAATGACATCGTACTAAAACGTATTGCACATAACATTGCATTGCACAAACACACACACATACACACACAAAGAATGAAATTACGGATTTAACCGTCTTATAAAATATTACGTATTACATTTAAAAACAAAAATTAAAATAATGAAAATGGCCAAAATTTAAAATGAAAGACTCCAGCGTAAGAAAATATTTTTCATAGCCTACACCTCGACCGACAGAACGACCCACGCCGAAAAATTGTTGAAATTCTCTCTCTCTCTCTCTCTCTCTCTCTCCCCTCCCTCCCTCTCCCCTCATCCCCCCTCCTCCCTCGCCTTACTCCAAAACTCGTACATACACATTTATTCACATACTAGTGGTTTTTGTACCCTGGCAAGCCAGGGTACACAGGTTGCTGTTTAAAATGTAGACAGAGAGGCAACTGTTGTCTGCGAGTTTCATTTGGACGATGATACCTCCCCATATCCCCCTTGATACCTCACCATACCCCCCCCCCCTTGATATCTCCCGTCCCCCACCCCCATGATGCCTCACCATACCCCCTTGATACCTCCCCGAACCCACTTGATACCTCCCTATACCCCCTTGATACCTTCCGTACCCCTTCTTGTAACCTACCTGTACCCTCCTTGATACTTCCCCGTTGATCGTTTCGCAGGTATGGATGAAAGGAATCGACTTCTTCTTCTTCTTCTTCTTTATTAGATTTGTGTCCCCGGACACATGGAGCGTATAGGGGAGGAATCGACCATCACCATACCCCCTTATATATACCCGTATCCCCGTTATGCCTACCCATGCCCCTTTAAACCTACGCGTAGCCCCCTTTTACCTACACGTACCACCCCATCCCGAACCTTGGTAGTAATAATAATAATAATAATAATAATAATAATAATAATAATAATAATAATTAATATTAATAATAGTAATAATAGTAAAAATAATATAATAATAAAATTATTATAATTATTATTATTATATTATAATAATATTATTGAATATAGAATAATACAAATAGAAATCATAAAAAACACCAAGGTTTTAAAATAAAATTCGATATAAGATATAATAATAATAATAATAATAATAATAATAATAATAATAACAAATAAGTTAAAAGTAAAAAGCCTAAATTAAAAAGAAAAATATCCATATTGTAGTGTTAAAAAAAAGAAAAGAAAAAAAAAAGGCCTGCGGCAGGATTGAACTTAGTTCGCCTGTCACGATAGGCGATTGTCTTACTAACTCAGCTACCAAGGCATCGTATAAACATCATCAATTTTTTGGTCTATATGGGAAAACATGCTGAAACCTCGATTCGATTTTTAATTAATCAAATGTAATTAGTTAAACACAAAATTTTGTAAGATTGGTGACCAGAGTGCAAAAGTGTTTTGAATGGAAATAAAACAAAATTTGCGGTATTACGAAACGGCACGTTCTTGACACGGGTTGAATGGAAACCACGCGCGGAATGAGGCTATTGCAGTTTGTGGACATTTTGTTTATTTATTTATCTCAGAAACGGTTAAACGTTCGGTAAGGAAATGTCGGCTATAACGATTTCGTGGGTTTTGAGCACACAGCAGGCCGATTCACAGCGCCCAGCACCTGCCCAGATCAGCGTCCATACCGGACAAACTTTACAGTAGAGGCGAAGAAGGACTTCCGGCTAAGCAATTTATATATATAGATGTTTCAAAAACAGGTGTGTCTTCAGTGATTTCTTGAACGATGAATGGGACTGGGCAAGACGAAGGTCGGACGGCAGGGAGTTCCATAGAGCTGGGGCGTACCGGGAAAAGGATCTTTTACTAAAACTATTAAGGGAGTATCTAGGAACTGTAAGGAGGGATGCATCTTGTGATCGGAGAGTGCGTGTTGGCCTATAGGTGCTGAGGAGTTCGGAGAGATAGGAAAGGGAATGCTTCAGAGTTGAGGCACTGATAGCAGAGAGAGGCAATCTTGTAGTCAATTCGAGCTTTAACAGGGAGCCAGTGTAAAGTTGTCAGGGCAGAAGAGGCACTAGAACGTCGAGACTGACGAAGGACAAGACGGGCAGCGTTGTTTTGGATGCGTTGAAGTCTGAGGAGCTTGTTTTCTGGAAGATCAGCTAAGAGGGAATTGCAGAAGTCAAGACGAGAGAGAATGAAGCCACAGCAAGTTTGTTTGATGATTCCATTGAAAGATATTGTCTGATTTTGCCAATTCTACGAAGGTGGAAATTCAAGGTTTTGCACATGTTGTTGATGTGAGTGTCCAAGGAAAGACATTCATCAATATGAACGCCAAGATTTCGAACTGATTTGGAAAATTCTATATTGTTATTGATATTCATCAAGCTTAGGGAGTGTGTTGATAGCTGCCGAAGTTTACTACTTGTGCCAATGGCGATCACCTCGGTTTTATCATTATTCATATGCAGTTTGTTTGTGCTCATCCAGTCAGCAACCGAATTAATGCAACGCGACAGGTCGGAAGCAAGTTCCGGGATATCGGCCGGAATAGCAGAGTTTTGTAGTTGAGTGTCATCGGCAAAGAAGTGGTAAAGGTGGTCAAAAGTCTTGATGATAGAGCTTAACGGTTGGGTGTACATAGTGAAGAGTACAGGCCCAAGCACGGAACCCCGTGGCACACCATACTTCAAAGGAGAAGGAATAGACTGAGTATTGTTAACAAGGACAGACTGAGTTCGTTTAGAAAGGTATGAACGGAACCATGCAAGAACCGTTCCAGTGCAACCAAAAACCGTCTCGAGGCGATCACACAGTATCTTGTGGTCAATGGTGTCAAACGCGGCTGAGAGGTCTAGCAACGCCAGAATGGACACGCGACCTCTATCCGCTGCATGAAGCAGGTCGTTGACCACACGTAGCAACGCGGTCTCGGTGCTGTGGCTTTTTCTATAGGCGGACTGGAACGGTTCCAACATGTTGTGAGTTTGCAGGTGAGGTAGAAGTTGAGAGAGCACGATGCGTTCGAGTACCTTGGACAGGAAAGGAAGATTGGAGACTGGGCGGTAGTTCTTTAGAATCTCGGGGTCGAGATTTGGCTTTTTCAAGAGCGGGATGACGAGAGCATGTTTAAAAGACGGGGGAATAGAACCAGAAGACAGAGAAGTGTTCATGATAGTGGTGATGGTAGGGAGAATTTCGTCCAGGCATTCATAAAACAGAGATGATGGGATAGGGTCAAGAGAACAAGACTTCTTGGGCATGCTGAAAATGATCGTTTTTACCTGCGCCTCGGCCACTGGCTGGGGAAGCACTTAGCTGTGTTCCCGAGAAGCCCAGCGAGTCAAAAGATCTATCAACGGGAGGACCAGAATCGAGACTTAGTCTGATGTCCTCGATCTTGCCGACGAAGAACTCGCTGAACACCCCGGGAAGACTTTCTGGAGGAATAGTGGCAGGAAGCACCCCGTTCGCAGCCACACCCATCATCTCACTGCTGAGGCGGAAAAGTTCTCGCGAATTGGTAGCAGCGGCGATTCTATCACCGACGTATGTTGCCATAGCTTCGCGAATCGCGTGGTTAACGAGGTTTCGGTGGTGTGCGTAGATCTGACGATGGACCGTCAGACCGGTCTCTTTCCACCTACGCTCGGCGCGACGGCGGTCGAGCTTTCCCTGCTTAATTGCAGGCGTCATCCACGGAGCACTCATGCGCTCCGAGACGCGTCGCGTGACAGACGGCGCGTGCTCGTCAAGGACCAGACGAAGACAGCGGCTGTACGAGTCGGCCGTCACGCTGGCATCCGAATCAAGAGCTGCAAGGGAGTGAGACACGTCGGATTTAAACGCGACAATGTCGATTCTCTTCAAGTTCCGCGAAGTCACAACCTTGCTTTTAGTCGCTGGTTTGCGAACCGAGAGGTCAAGCGTGACAGAAGTGATCCGATATGTCTCGGTCCTCCACAGTGAGGTGACATAAGTATGCCCAATATGAAGGCGAGCCAAAACAGTTTCCTCTTTGCGGGTGGACGCAAAGTTAGGCAAAGAAGCAGATAAATCCGGAAGAATTTCAAATAATTTGTTATTGATTTGCTTAGACCATTCAGTCTGCCACAGCCGTTTACAATAAACTCCAGTCATACAACGCAGGTCAGAGTATGGAACAAACTGGAAAATCTCTGAAGGGAAATCTAGAGCTTCTTTAGCCGCTTTGTCCACTGCAATATTGCCGTGGATGCCCATATGACTAGGTACCCACATAAAAACTTTTTACCCTCAGAAACAAGTTCTGTGTGGAGGTTATTGATCTCTGCCAGAAAAAGGTGTGATATCTTTCTCGTGGAAAGAGCCTGAAGTGCTGACAGTGAATCAGACAGGATTAAAAACGAGGTTCTCTTGGATTGATAAACCTGTTTCAGAGCTAGATGAATTGCCTTGAGCTCAGCTGTATAAACAGAACAAAAATCAGGTAGACGCTGTTGCAAATGCTGGTCTAAGTTTCTTCCTGAGACAGACGCAGCAGCAACTGAGTCTCCTTTCTTCGACCCGTCTGTAAAACGTTTGTCATATCCTTTATACAGTGAACATTGTTCGAGCTAAAGTTGCTTATAAACAGCTTCGGAAGTTTCGGTCTTTTTGAAGGATGTGAGACTGAAATTGATAATAGGGTTGATGAGGTTCCAAGGTGGAAGTACAGTTAGCAATTGATCATCATTAACAGAGTCAACATCTATGCCTGCAGTGTCAAAGTGAGGACGTATTCTGATACCAAAAGGAGGAATTTCTGTCGGTTTGTTGGAGTATTTAAGTGTAAATAACGGGTTTAGAACACAATCATAAGCGGGATTTTCAGGGTTTGCTTTAAGTTTGAGAAAATAATTCATGGCGAGCTGAAGCCTGCGGATCTCCAAGGGAGGTTCACCAGCCTCAGCGTAGAGACTTTCCTTTGGTGAAGTGCGAAACGCTCCCAGACAGATCCGAAGACCTTGATGATGGATTGGATCCAAGGCTTTTAAATAGCCTTTCCTAGCGGAACCATATACGATGCTACCATAATCCAATTTAGAGCGTACCAGAGAACGATAGAGGAGGAGCAGAGTTTGCTTGTCTGCTCCCCAGTCTGTGTGGCTGATAACTTTCAAAACGTTAAGACCTTTCTGGCAGCTTTCCCTCAGGTATTTAATATGCGGCAGAAAAGTAAATTTGCTGTCAAAAATAATACCCAAAAATTTTACTTGTTTAGGAACTTTGATGGGTTGTCCATAAACATGTACAGAAGGGTTCAAAACCTGGTTCTGTTTGCGATGAAAATGAATGCATTCGGTTTTCGAAAGCGAAAATTGGAAGCCGTTTTCTTCTACCCACCCCTGAATTGTATCTATGCAAAGCTGAAGTTGACGCTCCACCCCAGCCAAGGTTTTACCATTCGCTGAGATTGAGAAATCATCAACAAACAAGGATTTATCTATGCCAGATTTAACGTTTTGAACTATGTTGTTGATCTTAATGTTAAACAAAAGAGGCGATAAAATGCTACCCTGAGGGACACCCATCTCTTTCTCAAAAGAATCTGATAAAGTGGAGCCAAGTCGGATCTGAAACTTTCTATCAGTAAAAAAAAATTCTATAAAAATGGGTAAGTTCCCACAGAAGCCTAGGAGTTCTAGATCTTTTAAAATCCCGAACTTCCAAGTCGTGTCGTATGCCTTTTCTAGATCAAACAACACAGAAACAACGTGTTCACCGTTAACCAACGCATTTCTGACGAACGACTCGAATCGAACGAGATGATCTAAAGTGCTCCTGTTTTTGCGGAAACCACATTGAGAGATATCAAGAGCGTTGATGGATTCTAACTGCCACATCAAACTCTCATAGATCATTCTTTCCATAGTTTTGCATAAGCAGCTTGTAAGGGCAAGACCCCACTGCAGCCAGAGTCTCTTAGAACAGTCACTTCGTGATTTCCAACGCGTCCCTTGGAAACAGGCATGTTTTGGACGGTCACAGCTGCGTTGGCGACGACGGGGATGGATTTCCCGTTGGCAGGGAGAAGTTGGCCACCAGTCATGCACTCTCGCACGTCCGCAGGAGTAGCTGTGCGCTCGGTCTCACTCGGAAGAATGACGCTCCCGCCGCACACTTGATGGTCAGATCTACTGGTTTGCCGTTGATTGGAGAAACGTCTCTGTCGGTTGCCCGCCGCTGCGTTGTCCGTATTGCTCTGCTGTCCGCTATTTCTGTTTTGAGGGCAGTTGGCAGCTCTGTGGTCTGTAGCGTTGCAGATGAAACAGCCTCTTGAGTGCCCTTCCCTGGGAGGTGGTGTAGAGTCCGTGTGTCTATGGCTCGTCTGACTTCCCTGGATCTGGTTCCCCTGGTTTCCAGTCTTCTGAAAATGTTTTGTCGCCTTGGGTGGCCCCAGCGTCTTCCCATGAGCGATAAGGTGTCTTTCAGCAACCTCAGTCACATCTTTAAGCGTCTGCAGCTTTTGTAATTCTAAGTGGGTCGCCAGGTCCTTGTGACAGGCATTGAGAAATATTATTGTTCCTTCACGATCAGGTCATGGAGACTTTCGTAAGACTTCCTTTTGCTTGATAACTCCACCCACTTGTGTAGATATGACGACAGGCGCTACACAAACTACTTTGGAGTCTCGTCTGACAAAGGCCGGCATTCACGGAAGCGTTTACGGTAGCCCTTCTCTGTAAAGTTGTAGCACTGCAATAGGGCCTCTTTCAAGACGTCGTAGTCTTTGGTGTCAGTGTTCGACAATCTGGTGTAGACTTCGAGTGCTTGCCCCATCAGAAGTGCACTTAGTCGAATCGCCCAGTCAGTTGCCAGTTAGAGCTTTCGGCAAACCTTTCAAATCTCGCCAAATAACTGTCAGTCTGGTCCTTCCCGTCGACGAACGCTGGCAATTTTGGAGCCATGTGGTCGCTGATGACTTGTGGCGCATGCTGATTGTTTTCGATACGCGCCAACTCTAGCTGGTACTGAAGTCGTCTCTCTTCCATCTCGTCACGCCGACGCTGTTCCTCTCTTTCTTCTTGGCGACGCTGCGCTTCGAATTCTCTTTCTTCTCGGCGTCGCTGCTCCTCTAATTCTCTTTCTTCACGGCGGCGTTGCTCTTCAAATTCTCTTTCTTCACGGCGGCGTTGCTCTTCAAATTCTCTCTCTTCACGCCGACGTTGTTCTTCTCTTTCTTGACGCTGCTGTTCAATTTATCTTTCTTGTGAGACTTGACGTACTCCGCCAGCTGCTTGCCTTTTAGATTCATTTCAATTCCTTTCTGCCAGAAATCAGCCATCTTGATGCTTCTGGAAAGTTCTTGACTATGCTGCACCTTTCTAGACTGTTCTAGAACAGCACGCTTTCTGCAGTAGCGCTGATGCTTGTCACTAGTCGCCTTCGCTGACGCAGGCCCCGCTGTCCTCGTCGTATGCGACACTGCACCACGCTGGTGTTGATGTATACGCTCCTGTGCTGAAGTAGACGCGACGTCCGCTCGTCGCTCTCTGTAATACTGGCGATGTAGCTCCGAGACTGTCCCTCGACGTAGTCTTGCGGCAGCCACGTAGTCCCGGTCTGTTGTTCGCTCACGAAGCAACTCTTCGGCGACTACACGCCCTTGCAGTCAACCCGAATCTATCGAGGATGTAGTCCCAGTATGTTGGCCCCTCCCGACGCAACTCCTTGGCGGCTACCCTCGATGACTGCCTCTCGTAACGTTGACTCGCTTGTTGTAGCAGTTGAACCCTTGGCTATGACGTGGATCGCAGCTTGGCCCCCCAAAATGTTACACTCGATTTGGTGTTTTTCTATCAGTAGTTGATTCAGCCTCAATGCTGAAATACTGATAAGTGTAACTCGGATTCCTTTATCCACGCAACCCGTTCAATCAGCAACATGGCATGGAGTCGTCGTATGAAGTTTTCAATTTTATTCAGCGTACATCAATAACTGCATCCTATCCTATCCTGTCCCATAACCTGAAGGTCGTAGGGGCACCACAGATGATCGTTTAACCAGCATACTCCATCTTTCTCTGTCCTCAGCAGCCCTCATGGCTTCGCTCAGTGTCAAACCAGTCCATTCTCGAATGTTGTCCTCCCACCTCTTTTTCGGTCTCCCCCTTCTTCTACCTCCTTGCACTGTGCCTTGCAGAATGGTCTTTGCAAGGCCTGATGATCTGGTGACGTGGCCATACCATCGGAGTTTCCGTTTCTTCACCACTGTGAGCAGGTCATCGTGTTGTCCAATGGCTTGTGTGATGGTCTGTCGGACTTCGTCGTTGGTGATGTGTTGGGTATAGGAAATGCACAGAAGTCTTCTGTAGCACCTCATCTCCATGCTTTGTATTCTTCGTTGGAGATCTGCTGTGAGGGTCCATGCTTCGCAAGCATATAGGAAGATGGAGATGACCAGAGAGCGCAGCAGTCTTACTTTGGAATGTAGACTGATGGTTCTGTCTTTCCAAATGGGCTTCAACCTTGTCAGGGCAGCAGTTGTTTGTGCGATCCTGGAGAGGACTTCCTGTCGAGACCCATTGTCTAACACAATGGCTCCTAAATATTTGAAGCTGTGCACTGTGTTGAGGGATTGGCCTTGTACTTTGATGTCCGTGTTGATGCCATTGGTGTTGTTGGTCATCATTTTGGTCTTCTCTGCACTTATTTCCATTCCATAAGCTCTGGAGGTGGTGTCAAGCCTCTGTACAAGCTGTTCAAGTTCTTGTTCCTCTCCAGCCAATCCATCAATATCATCCGCAAAACGAAGAATGGAGATTGCTCTGCCCCCTATGCTGACTGTGCCTTCGTGATCTGCAAGAGCATCTGACATGATGCGCTCTAGGAAGATGTTGAAGAGTGTTGGAGAGAGTAGGCATCCTTGACGCACACCGATTGTTGTTCTGAACCAGTTCCCGATGACGCTGTTATGGAGGACTGCACTGGTAGCCTTGTCATACAGGCTTTTGATGACTTCTATAATTTTAGGGCTGATGTTGTACACTTTCATGGTTGCCCATAGAGCTGCATGCCAGACTCGGTCACATGCCTTCTTGAAGTCTATGAACACATGATATAGATGTTGTTGGTGCTGTAGGTATTTCTCACAGATTATTCTGAGGTTGAAAATCTGTTCAGTGGTACTTCGCCCTGCCATGAATCCTGCTTGTTCTTCAGCTATGATTTGTTCAGCTTGTGGTTTCAACCTGTTGAGTATTACTATAACTGCATACAATCGCCTTTTCACTTTTCTTCCCCTCACTTTACACAGAACATCCATTATATAGTTTTTCTCTAAACTCGAGATAACGTCAGAATGTTCCCGATGACGCTTTACATCCAATCAAACTAAACTTCGTCATCACTGTCTTACGTCATACAACATTCTTTTCGGTCCAAGAATGTTCTCAAATATCTACACCTAACGCGAAGCTTCGATCGACAGTAAACAAGCAAATCTAGAGAATTCTCCAATAATAACGACTAACGAAAATTATCAACGTTATACAAAGCTTCTCCTAACAACAACGCAAAATCAAATCAAAGGTAAATACACTCTGTTATTGAATGCTTTGCGAAACAAAACGATCGGATCTATCGTGCGAGTCACACACGAACTATCGTGCGCGTTTCAACGTAACAGGGTGAGTCCTCTTTTAGCGAAGTTGTGGTCTTGATTTTGTGGTCCTGATTCAGCTCGTTGTAATCCGCTGGACCCTGTAAGCAATGAATAACTAACTAGCTCATACTACACGAGCATTGTGGTCACGTGGACTAAGGCGACACTAACTTGCCTTGTCCCCAGGCTAGAATCCCAATGGCGCCTTACAGATGTGGGATGGCATTTGCCTGTTATTTTACATACAATGGTGCTATAATTTAAAGTTCTAGCCTGACCCCACATTCAGAAATGTAGTTTTGCTGACAATGTTAAACTTTGACTTAGAGGTTAGATATGTGTGGCTTCTTGCTGATTGCAGAATTGTCCTTTGGATGTATTATTAGAAACATGTGTGCAGAGATTAGATCTCAGTTTATTATCTCTGCACACATGTTTTCTGTCAAATGAACTTTAGAGACCTGGACGCTCATGAGTCATGTCCTAGCCAGATATATACACACCCAGCAAGCACCAGATCCTGTATCCTCCCACCCCTATAGAAGATCGCTCAGTTATATGTGGCATTAGGCGATGCACAGCAAAATGGCGGGCGGTTTGAAGAAAAAACTTTACCGTAACTTTAACCTTACAGCACCTTTAGCAGCTCTTCAACTCGAACAGCCCATATAAGGACAATTTCTATAGTTTATGACTCAAGGAAGAAGAAGAAAAAGAAGAAGAATAAGAAGAAGGAATGATGAATATATGGTTTATATAGTCTGTGAGTGCTTGAAATTATCTTCGTCAACAGATGTGGTGGGCAGGCCACTGAATCACAGTTAAGCTGTAGAAAGTGTTCACACACTATAGGAATTCTTTACCCTCATTTCCGGGCTGCAAGGGGGAACTTACTGAACTCTGACCGTTGTGCCTAATCAGTTGATAGCGCCTTATCTGTACGCAAAATGTAAAAAGTATAGAGTTACCAACCGCTAAAATGGACAACAAAAGAAAGCAGAAACTGAAACAGTTCAAGTAGCAAATTGGAAAGGAATTACTGATTTCACAGGCAACATAAATTTGTGTTTCTGATTAATGAAACAACACGACTTCTGGATATGTACGAAAACAACACTGTGTCAACAGAGACCCACCAGTTTGGTTGAGAAAGTCTCGCTTGTTTGAAATTTTGTCAAGAACACAAATATCAACAAATACGTGTTTCTAATGCATGTACGCCTTATATGAAAAAAAAAATATTAGGCCGAAATTTTAGAAATTTTATTAATCAAACGCATCGTTTCCTTGCTGTCAGCATGGAGCTGTACCATTTACAGGTCTAGCCCATCATAATCATTGTTTGCAAGTTGAACGACTAACTGATAATATCAGTTATAAAGCACAGCAGTTGGAAATGATTGAATTTCATTAGTGACGAGAATAGTGTATATATAGTGCATAGTGAAGAGAAAAGTGAATATAATGCATGATACAGAAGTTGTGCTAGCAATTTTTGACTCGCAAGAGGTCCTAAGTAAACCAAAAATTATATTTAAAACAAAAATTTTGAACCTCCACCATCCATATGTGCAAAACTTGCAAGTGGCATAATTTCTCAAAATTATTTCATCTATCGCAACCAAACTTGGTAGGATGATGTATACCAATGAGACCTCAAAAATAATGCAAAAGAACAAAGGATATTCAGTGAAGAAGAAGGATCATTTCGAAAGAATGCTATTTAAGTAATTATGACATTCCGCACGAAGCGCCCCAAGCGGTCATTGTGATAAAAAAGGGGAGGCAATTCAATGCATAGCGACAAGTAAACAAACCTCGAGTGTCGAATGCTGCTAATCGGTCACTTTTTAATTTAAACCATCCATAATGTGCAGTAAATACGCATAGATGCTTGTGAAACAATAAGTAAATGATTCTTTGGGGTAATAAAATTATGTACAAGAATATGGATCAGATGTATGTAGATCTGTTTCAGAATGACGAAGCATGGTACCAAACTTGGTTACCAAAAATCGATATTCTAGCACTCCAAAAAGTTCATCCGGATGGCAAAAAAATCCAACGTAAAAATAGATCTGCTTGAACAAGAAAAAACACAATGTTTTGATTTTTTTTTTTTTTTTTTTTTTTTGGTAAACAGATTGATAAAAACTCCCAGGTGTTTCAGAATGACGAAGCACGAGATCAGATTTGGTGACCAATAGCCGATAGTCTAGAGCTCCATAAAGTTTATCCCGATGGCAAAAATTACCAGCGTAAAACTGCACTATTGCTATGCTAATTGATAACCAAAATCATGTCAAATTCATCGTGATGTAACTGCCTATACAGTTATGCATTGAACGTTGTTTTCTATCAATTGCGGCAATGACAGCATACTGCATAGGCATAGATCCCACACGCCGTTGGTACTCATTTTCTATCCTTTAATCTATTCAAGAAAAGAAGAAAGGACGTTTGTTATTCGAGAAAGGCTATGCAAGACAAAATTTGACCTGACCAGGATTTTAACAAGATGCGAAGCAGCAGTGCAGTAGATGTAGGCCTATTTCATGGTTGAGTTCAAAAACAGTATAGATCTAGCTTTAATTGTGTCGACCTTTCCAGACAACAAAAAGCGAAAACAAACACAGTATTATTATTATGATTGTTCTTTCTAACATTATAATCAATATTGAGAAAGATTTATGTCAAATAGTCCTATACAGTTTGATGGCAAAACGGCCGGTTCATCTACAAATAAGCTTAGTTTTCAATCATTCGTGATACTCTGTTTGTTTCACCCTTCGGGAATATGAAGAATGAAAGTCAATGATACTTATAACGACCATTTGTGCAGTTAATAGAGAGCTTTAGGAAGCACACAAACTTGGTTCGTAGTTCTTTTTCGTAGGAAAACCCCCAGTCTACGTCATAACTTTTGCGCTTTCGGAAGGTCATGACCACATTTGCATTACGAAGAAAACTTCGTTAAGTAAAATGCGGAATTTTCATCATTTTGACGAATCGTGATGTATGTTTGGTATTTTTTGCATATATCAGGTCAGCTTTAATAAATGCTTTGACTGTATTCTCTCACTATTGTTGTTGATTCATAAAAATAGGTGTACTTTATTCCGAAAAAAGGGTGCTGTTTTGCACTGCTTTTGCTTTCAGATGTAAAATGCCGGAGGAGTTTGTGGTTCTGATTGAGATTTTCAACATTAGTTTTGCATTATGTCTAGGTTTCAGGTGTCTCCTATGGGCATGATAAAAATTTACAATCAAATTTCTGGTGTATTCTTATGAATGTGTACGAACAGCCCTCGGATTAGATCACAGGCTCCGAAGTCGCTTCTTTTGTCTTTGTAAACTCGTAGGCCTCCTATGTATAGTATGTAATTGAGACCTACGAAAGACAAGATTTCACAGTCTGTGGTTTAATAATAATAATAGTAATAGTAATAATAATAATAATAATAATAATAATAATAATTATAATTATAATAATAATATAAACGGGTTTTTATATATCAGGTACTCCAGCCTACGACCAGACTCACCGCGCTTTTGGCTCGGAAGAGTCCGCTGGACCTAAAGCAATAATCTTGTATTGTATTGTACCGCGCTTCACATAGTCAATACATAAAATACATGCACTCGATCAAACATCGCTTTTGTTACGATACACCAAAAGACGGAACAGTAAAAGTAAGAACTATTTACAACTATGTACAAAATGACAAAAAAGACAAAAATAGAATAGCAAAAACTTATTCACAGCTATTTATATGCCCTGATAGACCCAGGAAAGGAAAACAGTATAAATATTTACAGACGTGTAAACACTTACGGATCAGACAGAAACTAAAGAGGAGAGAATGGCAGCGGCAGTTTGAAGAGGTGGGTTTTGAGGGCCTTTTTGAATGCCTGTGTTGATTGTATGTTGCGGATATGGGAGGGAAGGGAATTCCACTGCTTGGGTGCAGAGTAAGCGAATGCACGTTGGCCGTATGTCTTAGTGCAGGTGACGGGAACCTTGAGTGTGCGAGTGTCAGCAGAAGATCTTAAAGTGTGTGAAGGAAAGTAGACAGACAGTAGATCAGCAAGGTAGGAAGGACACAAATCTGTGAAGAAGTTGTGACAGAGAACAGAAAGTTTGTACTCTATGCGTGCTTGCACAGGACGCCAGTGAAGGGAATGTAGTAGAGGTGTGATGTGATCGTGTTTCTTTGCTCAGAATACTAGTCTAGCTGCTAAGTTCTGAACCTTTTGTAGTTTGTCAATGATGTGTTTTGGGGAGCCAGCGAGGAGAGAGTTGCAATAGTCAAGACGAGATAGGACGAGAGCGCAGACTAGGGTTTTGGTGGCAGTGACTGTAAGATAGTGGCGAAAGGAGCTGATTTGGCATATGGCCGTGTATGCAGAGTGACAGACGTTGGAGATGTGGTTGTTGAGGGACAGGTCGTCGGAGAGAATGTAGCCGAGATTTCTTGCTGAGGATGAGAACTGAATGTTTGTTGTCCCTACTGTGAGCGATATTGGGAGAGGCGAGAGTGAGGAGGTGTTGTGCTTGTGAATGAGGAGGGCTTCGGTTTTATCGTCATTAAGCTTAAGCTTGTTGAGTGTCATCCATGACTTAATGTCTGTGATGCAGTTCTCCAAAGTCTGAACAGTGGAATTAATGAAAGAGGGGGCAGTGGATTTATAAAGTTGTGTGTCATCTGCAAGTGCTCTGTGGGTTCGGGCATTAAATAGAATAGACCCAACGTTTCCCGGCGTGTCGTAAGAGGCGACTAACAGGGGTGATGTTAGCACGGCATCACTGGGCGAAAGTCTTCTACACAGAAGTCACCGGCCAGGGCGGAGGAACCTCACGTTACTACAGGTTCAACGACCATGTGCTCAGGGCCAAGGCGAGCCACACTGTATTCGTGGATTTCGGCTGTGGCCAACAGCCTGGAGAGGATTGGGCACCGCCAGGTCTTTTTTTGCCCAAGACACACTACATGATGACACAATCCACTAATTCCATACCGGATCGGTCGTCGCCCGGGCCGTCACCCGGCACAAGGACCGCGCCTTCCGTTGGCCACCAGGACGGAGGTGTTAAGTATGCTACTGATGGACAATTTAGCAAGATCCGCACGAGAAACAACATCGTCATAGGAACCTGGAACGTCAGGACCCTAACTGCGGAAGGAAAATTAGAAGAACTGGCCCACGAGTTGGACCACTATCGATGGAACGTTCTAGGTATCAGCGAACTGCGATGGAAAGGCCTAGGTGAAACAACGACCGACAAAGGCCACAAGCTCTACTTCAGCGGTAGGGATGACAGGCACGAACACGGCGTTGGATTCTTGGTCCACAAGAACATTCTAGCGACTGTCACGGGTTGCCGCCCAGTCTCCAGTAGACTCATTACCATCCGCCTGAGAGCAGCCCCTTTCAACATCACCATCATCCAGGCCTACGCCCCCAACATCAGACTATGACGACAGCGAAGTGGAGGATTTTTATGAAAATCTACAGGCGGTCCTTGACCAAGTGCCGAAGAAGGACATAGTCATAGTGCAAGGCGACTGGAATGCCAAGGTTGGCCAAGATGCGCACCGCAACTGGGGAGACACATGTGGACCCCACTGCAACAACGAGACAAATGACAGGGGTCTGAGACTCTTGGAGTTTGCCAGATACAACAATCTGGTACTGGCAAACACGCTTGGTCTCCACAAAAACTCCAGACGATGGACATGGCACAGTCCTGGCGGGGAGCATCACAACCAAATAGACTACATCATGGTCAAGAAACGCTTCAGATCAAGCATCAACATTGGCAGGACACGTACTTTTCCAGGAGCAGACATCGGAAGTGACCACGATCTCGTGATGATGTCTTTCCGGCTCCACTTGAAGAGAGTAAATACAGCAAAGTGCACTAGACTGAAGTTCGACCTGGACAAACTGCAAGACCCGGAGGTGGCAGAACTATTTCAAGCCACAATTGGAGGGAAATTTGCACCACTGCTCATTTTGGGGGCTGGTGAAGTAGATGTCAACACCATGACCACCACCTTCAACTCAGCTGTGACAGATGCCGCCACTGAGATCCTTGGCAAGCACCGACCAAAGAAGAAGCTGTGGATCACACCTGAACTTTTGGATCTGTGTGATAAACGAAGAGAGATGAAAAAGAAAAAGAACACCTCACAGGGAGCTGATGTCTACCGAAAAATCAACAATGACATCCGAAAAGGCATGCTCACAGCAAAGGAGAACTGGATAGAAGATCAATGCCAGGAAATAGAGAACAGTCTGAACAAGAACAACAGCAAGAAGGCCTACCAGACTGTGAAGCGACTGACAAGTGTCAAACAGCCCAAAGTCTCCACTATCCAAAGCAAGTCTGGCATATGCCTTACAGAAGAACAAGAAGTCTTGGACAGATGGACAGAGTACTGCTCTGACCTTTACAACCATACACCAAATGGAGACCCATCAGTTCTAGCATGTCCAGAGAACAGAGAAGAAGAAGAAATCCTCCCAATTCTCCGGGAAGAAGTTGAGGCAGCAGTGCAAGCGCTAAAGAAAGGGAAGTCAGCAGGAGTGGACAACATACCCGCGGAACTGCTACAAGCAGGAGGAGAAGCGATGATTGATGCCCTCACCATTATCTGTAACAAGATCTGGCAGAGTGGGGAGTGGCCTATACCATGGACCCAGTCGCTTGTCATCACTCTTCCCAAAAAAGGTAACCTTCAGGAGTGTGAAAATTACCGCACCATCAGCCTCATCAGCCATCCCAGCAAGGTCCTCCTGAAAATAATACTCAACAGGTTGAAACCCCAAGCTGAACAAATCATAGCTGAAGAACAAGCAGGATTCAGGGCAGGGCGAAGTACCACTGAGCAGATTTTCAACCTCAGAATAATCTGTGAGAAATACCTACAGCACCAACAACATCTATATCATGTGTTCATAGACTTCAAGAAGGCGTTTGACCGAGTCTGGCATGCAGCTCTATGGGCAACAATGAAAGTGTACAACATCAGCCCAAAAATTATTGAAGTCATCAAAAGCCTGTATGACAAGGCTACCAGTGCAGTCCTCCACAACAGAGCCATCGGGAATTGGTTCAGAACAACAATCGGTGTGCGTCAAGGATGCCTACTCTCTCCAACACTCTTCAACATCTTCCTAGAGCGCATCATGTCGGATGCTCTTGCAGACCATGAAGGCACAGTCAGCATAGGGGGTAGAGCAATCTCCAATCTTCGTTTTGCAGATGACATTGATGGATTGGCTGGAGAGGAACAAGAACTTGAACAGCTGGTACAGAGGCTTGACACCACCTCCAAAGCCTATGGAATGGAAATAAGTGCAGAGAAGACCAAAATGATGACCAACAACACCAATGGCATCAATACGGACATCAAAGTCCAAGGCCAATCCCTCGACACAGTGCATAGCTTCAAATATTTAGGAGCCATTGTATCAGACAATGGGTCCCGACAGGAAGTCCCCTCCAGGATCGCACAAACAACTGCTGCCCTGACAAGGTTGAAGCCCATTTGGAAAGACAGGACCATCAGTCTACATTCCAAAGTAAGACTGCTGCGCTCCCTTGTCATCTCCATCTTCCTATATGCTTGCGAAGCATGGACCCTCACAGCAGATCTCCAACGAAGAATACAAAGCATGGAGATGAGGTGCTACAGAAGACTTCTGGGCATTTCCTATACCCAACACATCACCAACGACGAAGTCCGACAGACCATCACACAAGCTATTGGACAACATGATGACCTGCTAACAGTGGTGAAGAAACGGAAACTTCGGTGGTATGGCCACGTCACCAGATCATCAGGCCTTGCAAAGACTATTCTGCAAGGCACAGTGCAAGGAGGTAGAAGAAAAGGGAGACCGAAAAAGAGGTGGGAGGACAACATTCGAGAATGGACTGGTTTGACACTGAGCGAAGCCATCAGGGCTGCTGAGGACAGAGAAAGATGGAGTATGCTGGTTAAACGATCATCTGTGGTGCCCCTACGACCTTCGGGTTACGGGACAGGATAGGATAGTCATCTGCAAATGACTGACTCTCAACAGCTTGCTTTCCGAGCAGGAGAAGCAGTGGCTTGGTGTACAGGGTGAATAACACCGGCCCTAAAACGGAACCCTGAGGCACTCCGCACACCACGTCTGCTATGCTGGAGAAACAGCCAACTACAGTGACTGCTTGTGATCTGTCAGAAAGATATGAGTGGAACCAAGCCAGGACTGAGCCAGAGATTCCAAAGTAGTGCTGAAGAGTGTTGAAGAGAATGTGGTGGTCGACTGTGTCAAAGGCGGCTGAGAGGTCTAATAAGGTGAGAATGGAGACGTTACCATTATCTAAGGCAAGCAACAGATCATTGGTTACCTTTAGGAAGGCTGTCTCAGTGCTGTGGAAGGGTCGGTAGGCAGACTGGTTGGGGCAAAGTAGAGCGTTTGAGAACAATTTTTCTATGACTTTGGACAGGAAGGAGAGGTTTGAAACAGGTCTATAGTTCTTTAGATTTTTTTTTGTCTAAGCTTGGTTTTTTAAGGAGGGGTTTGATGACAGCCGCTTTGAGCACAGACGGAACAACACCAGAGGACAGACTCTCGTTGATAATGTGGGTAATGGTCGGGAGTAGAGGGTCGAGATTCTCTATCGGCATGGGAGTGGGAATGGGGTCAAGAGAGCAAGATGTTGGTTTTGAGCTTAAAATGACTTTCTTGAACCGCAGGCAGAAGAAAAGTTCGTAAGGATTTCCCTATTGCATAACGGAAACAAAAGATATCACTACGAACCAAATTTCGCTAGTCGATCTGAAGGTCATTAATAATAGCACTGCAGTGATCACTCCTACATGTCTTTTCGTAGAATTTCCGCTAAATACTGTGTCTTATTCCATGCCATAGGCCATTTTCTATCACGATGACTGCTTGGTGGCGCTGGCAAGTTTCGGTTTCGCGTGTCCGGGAGTTATGCTCCTTCTTTGTGAAACTAAACTTTCTTTGGAAAGAATTTCACTTGAAGGTCAAGGTCCAGCAAATTTTAGTCAAAATATGACAGTTTTTCATATTGAGTAGGTATTATCTTGACTCAGGTTCTATGATTTACCTTGGTATGTTTTGACAGCATCATACTGCCTTCTTCAGTTCAGCCTACTTAAGTTGGAAGTTTAAAACATTTTCACAAAATTTCACGTTTTTTCTTAAGTTATTAGGGATCTTTTGGAAGCAAGTGATTTTCATTGTTAAAGCACTACGTTTTGTCTGTGACGTCAGCAGTTTATGCTGCCAAGGTGAAAGTTCACGAACTCTTTCTGGGATTCGTCAAAACGGACTTTCCCATGAAGTTGATTTCGTGGGTATGTTGTTTATTGCATCGCTTGTATGACATCCAAATTGGTGTGATTTTGTGAAAGGGACTTTACTCAACCATTTCAAATGTGAAAATGGGGATCTGCACTTGTTTTGAAACTTAGAACGTAGTTTGAAGCGAGGTACTGGAAGAAGGCCAAGTTCGTCTGCTACTGCCATTGCGTGGCGTAAGAAGCTGCCTCACGGCCCCAACGAAAACAGAATCATCACGAAGTGGGGGTTTCGAAAGAAGCCTCTTTAATATTGAACTTGTGATACATATAGACATCAAGGAGACACATATTGTTCAAATTAAGTCAACCTCACTCCAAGGTCAAGGTCATTGGAGCTGTCCAAAGTCAGTTCATGTAGTTACTTTGAAGTGACTGACCCTAAACTTTGAGAGATGTAAAGTCCCAACTTGTTGTATGTAGAGATAATAGATTGATCTTTCATATATGTTCAGTTTTTGCGTTGATCTTGACGGTCAAGATCCCTTCTAGTTTTGACATAGAGAAATATTGTGTCCCTTTTTCATAAAAGTTGGCTTCCATGGTATAAAAAAAACACAACAACATCCAAAACCTTTGTAGACGCACAATTTTGCATTAAAATACATCATGGGTGATGAGTAGGCTGCTGAAAAGTGTTTACTTTAACTTCAATTATATATTATTTAATGATTTGTGTGTCCCTTGATTGATTGTTTCATAGCACGTGATGGAATTCCGATGAGTTTGATCTCACGTGAAAATCTTTCATCTGACAACTTAATCATTATGGAGTACTCAGTAGGTACAGTTGAAGGCCAGGATTAATAGTTTGCTGGGCAGCTTCTACTTACATGCGCATTTTTATTATTACATGCTGCAAACCTCTGTAGTATTGAAAGTGGGTCTGAGCACAGGGGCATTGCATACTGAAAATGGATCCTTGATAGGAAAGCGGTAAATAGTGTAAAACCCTGTTTCATACATAGATATTATACACGCTGAAAGTGGATCTTCCATAGCGAAGTGGTAAATGGCTTACCATACTATAGTAGATAGAAAGGGTGGGAACAGACTATCTTTGGTTAAACGAATCCGCCTTTCAAACGGTTTAATCTCCAACCACGTAAGAATGACCATGTAATATCCCTTAGGTCGAAATGATATAGGCCTATGATAAGTGAAAGTTTCGCGGACAATAAAATAGGCCTATTTCAATGCCGTTATAGGGCTGTCTTATTCTATCTACTTGAAGATATTATAGGTTTGTACTTACGAGGTTTGGGAATAAACTGTTTGAGCTGTGGATTCGTTTCGCCAAGACATAGTCTTATCCCACCCTCTCTATCTATGATACATTGGCAAGACATCTACCACTTCGCTATCGAAGATCCACTTTCAGCGTGTAATGCCACTGTGGTCTGAGCCCGATTAAAAAAAAAATCTTTTACATGAGAATGTATGATCATAGAAGAGTTTTATTAATCCACATTATTGTGACGGTATGCACTGTCTTTATTGGCCTACTTGGGAAGTGTTTTTGATTATAAAGTGAGTCGTATAAATACTTTAAGGCTAGTACGACCAATGTCTTACCTCTCCCCTCTTTAAGAAAAATGGTGTTACTATCTATATTAGCATATTGTCGTCTCTTACTCTTAGCATAAATTAGTCATTTTATAAGTTTTCTTTTGCAGTTTGATCTAGAGTTCAGACTCGCTTTAAGTGTAAATTCAGTACTTGATATACAGGTTGTCAAATAGTTACATCAGTACCTATGTTCATTCTGTATAGGTGCAGCAATACAAGCAGATTTTTTGTTTCACCCCGATATACTTTACCGCATAATATATATTCCAATAAGCTTAAAGGCCAGACTGTTTATGCTCCGGGGAGGGGGCTGTCTAAAACTATAATTTATTCATTTATGTGTTTATTTTATCACTTTTATATAGCGCTTTTCCAGCTCAAGAGCTTCTCAAGGCACTGATCGATACAGGATCTAACTCAAGCGCCCACAGACAGTTGCATCAGTACATATGTTTTCCTATACGCCCCAGTGTCATGTGATATAATCTACTATCTATATCCTATCCTATCCCGTAACTCAAAAGTCATTGAGGCACCACAGATAATCTTTTAACCAGCGTACTCCATCTTTCTCTGATCTCAGCAACCCTCATGGCTTCGTTCAGTGTCGAACGGACTCAAACCAGTCCATTCTCGAATGTTGTCCTCTGTTACACTCGATGTTATTTTTTTATCAGTTGATTCAGCCCCGATGCTTGAAACCTGATAAAGTGTAACTCAGATTCGTTTATCCACGCAGCCTGCTCACTCAGCAACAAGGCAAAGTCTTCGTATGTAGTTTTCCAACTTTATTCAGCATACATCAACACAGTCACTGCATACAATCGCTTTTTCCACTCTCAACTTTTTACTTTAAACTCTCTCTAAAAAAACCACCACTTGAAACAGTGCGGCACGATATATATATATAGTCTCTCTAAACTCCAGAAAGAGCCAGAATACCCCTAACGTGACACACCTCAACCAATCAGAAGTAATTTCATCATCACTGTCTCACGTCATACAACCTTATTTGGGATGGAAGCGTCTCGTGGTTGCCACTAGAATTATCCATACGCTTCGATCGATAGTAAACAACTGACTTGAGAAAATTCTCAAATAATATCGACCAACTAAAATTATCAACGTTATACAAAGCTTCTTCTAATAACAACGCAAAATCAAATCAAAGATAAATACACTCTATTATTGCATGCGTTGCAAAATAAAACGAACAGATCTATCACGCGCGTGCCATTCGGACCGCCGCGCGAGTCTCAACGTAACATCCTCCCACCTCTTTTTCGGTCTCCCTCTTCTTCTGCATCCTTGCACCGTGCCTTGCAGGATGGGTTTTGCAAGGCCTGGTGATGTGGCCAAATCACCGGAGTTTCCGTTTCTTCACCACTGTTAGCATGTCATCATGTTGTCCAATGGCTTGTGTGATGGTCTGTCGGAGTTCGTTGTTGGTAATTTGCTGGGTATTCACACTTTTCTGCTATCCTATGCACCAACGGGAATCCCCTCATGTGAAACATACTTCCGGTTTCTTTCTCCGTTGTTGTTGCATCAATTTTTATTCATCAGATTAACATAAGTTGTACAATGGGAAGTTTTACAGTGGGCCACCAGTATCGTACCCTCACATATTTTTTTTTTGGCTGCAGTTTATTATCCCTTTCTATCGCCAGTGGCGCGCCTAAACCCTACCTACCTAACATTATTTGTGAATTTTTGAAAAATATTCGAAGAAACATAACGCCCAGATGCTGGCTCGAACCCACACCTGTCAGGCGCCATTGGTTTCTGGCTTGTGGACACGGCAAGTTAGTCACGCCTTAGCCCACTTGGCCACAACGCTCGCCTAACATAGTCAACTACTTCGTGTTTTGTGAAGGTTGCGACGGCGAAGCTATGGAAAACTACAAGAGTCTTCAGGTCCTGTTTCACTTTCTGTCGATGATCGACGCACCTCCGAAGTCGCCACAAATACAGGCCTCTACGATTGTTTTTTGCTAATTGTTTTTTGCATCCTTTCACTGAGCATGTACTTCCTCCACCGTTTTTATACTTATACCACTCGTTTTCGGCAATTTGCCATATTTAAAAGTCACACATCAAGCTTTGATAAAAGCAAAACAAGCCAGACCGGAACTTGGTTTCATTCTAACCTCGTTTTAATTTATAATGGCGATACCCACGAGTTTTTATGAGAGGTGCCGGAAAGTTGTGAATAGGAAATGCCCAGAGGTCTTTTGTAGCACCTCATCTCCATGCTTTGTATTCTTTGTTGTAGATCTGCTGTGAGGGTATATGTTTCGCAAGCGTATAGGAAGATGGAGATGACAAGAGAGCGCAGCAGCCTTACCTTGGAATGTAGACTGATGGTCCTGTCTTTCCAAATGAGCTTCAACCTTGTCAGGGAAGCAGTTGTTTGTGCGATCCTGGAGAACACTTCCTGTCGGGACTCATTGTATGATACAGTGGCTCCTAAATATTTGAAGCTATGCACTGTGTTGAGGGATGGCCTTGGACTTTGATGTCCGTGTTGATGCCATTGGTGAGAGAGAAAGAGAGAGAGAATGTGTGTGGGTGTAGGTGACTAGGTGTGACGGTGGGTCTATTGTTGCTGGGCTATGCACAATGGAATGCTATTACCCACTCGTCTTTCGCCTATGGTGATCGCTAGTTAATCTCCTTGTGACTAATCTTAATACATTTATAAGTTTCGCTCAGTCTGTGTTTAGGCTGGGGTACAGAGATAGAAATAAAATGGTAAAAGATTCACTGTCACACTAGCTCTCACACGGCTATGAAACATATGTAGTCCAGCCACTTGTTAACAGTAAATATCACACATTTATTTCCTCCACTCTATACAAGATCTGCTAATCTATATACTAACTTAAATGTCCAAATGTCACTTCGAATGGTGCACTCCTTGATAATTCTAGGCAGCTACTGTTTCATCATCGGTCTACTGGAGCGTTCTGCCCAACGGGTCAGTCTTCTGGAAAGATGGACTAGTGATGTCCTTTTCTAACAGTTTTGGTGCACTGGTGTGCAAATATAACTTAACTCTAGATTCGATGAGCTGTGTTGTGGTGGATTCTTCTCCTGATTGACAGACTGGTGGGTTCATTCGTTCATCCAGTTTTTAGTACAGATATTTTTGCTTTTAATATCTGTACTAAAAACCGGATGAACGAATGAACATTGAGGTTTAACGTCTATACCCACCATTGGCCATATGGCAGACAGGGATAACCATTCCAGGTAAGGACCTGAATGAACTGAACCATCAGAGCAATCATACTGCTAAAATGGACAGTGAAAATAGCCACATTTTAGATCGCCCACCACGGGATTCGAACCTGGGTCATCGGTGTGCCAGGCGAACGCTCTACCAATTGAGAAAAAAACAAACAAAAAACACACAAAAAAACGGATTTTCAAACGCCTTAGGGAATGGGAATTCCAATTTACACTAAATTTTCCCCAGTGTTGACTTGAATTGCAATTTATCCTGGTGTCGCGTCACACGGGCGGGTTCCGCGACGTTTAGCCCAAACAACGAGTGGAAAGGATAGAACTCAAACAAAAGAAACTAACACAAAATGCCAGCAGCCTAATTCATGAGCACGGACTAATTTAAGTCCAGACTACAGATTAGTCTGCGACTAACTACGCTCAGACTAACCTAGTCGCAGGCAAGCGATTTATGAACAGGGACTAAAGGGAGCATAGCTAGTCAGTGACTAAGTGTATTTAGTCCCTAACAAAATGGCCGCTTCCAAGAGACCGCGCTGTACTAATTTTTCCACTGACGAAATTGCCAAGCTGTTAGAAGAAGTTAACTATGAAAAAGGGGTACTACTGAGCGTAGGCCAAAATATTGTCACAAATAAACGACAAAAATGAAATATCGTCACGCTCATAATTATGGAATAGAATAACAACAGCAGTAAACGCTTTTGGTGGAAATGCAAGAGATTGCGCGTCCATTAGAAAAAAAAAGGAAAGACCTTTAAATGGAAGTGATAACCAAACGCCAGCACATTCCAGCGACTGGAGGGAGAGGAAAACTAAAATATCTACCCTTCGAAGATATAATTGAAGACATAATAGGTGCAGGATCGCACCAAGCTGAGGGTATACCAAGATGTGAGTAGAGTAACAGATCTATTTTGACCTACTTAGGTAACACGCTTTGCTTGTACTGTAGTAGACTTTGCTCACTGACTGAGGCTTTATGTTTATTGTTTACAAGTCAAACTGCATTCTCCCCTACTCTAACTAGTATTGGTTCAGTTTAAAATATATAAGATTACTGATACATGTAGACTTTCATTGTAGTCTTTAATTTTGATTGTCTTTGAGTATGTTTGGTGTGCTTAGCTTCTCGCAGTGACTAATTTAATTGATTTTTTGTTTTTTTTATTATAGAAGTGATTATGTGTGCATGTGTGTGTGTGTCTGTGTGTGTGTGTTTTGCAGAAGGTGGTTATTAGTGAAAAAATTATCTTCTTTTCTTGTTTTGTATATTTTCTTTTTGATTAGTTGTAAATTTTTGACTTGGGCTTTGTTTAGATTAGGCGTCAATAGCCATAATAATAATAATAATAATAATAATAATAATAATAATAATAATACTTTTAAAATGTAGGCCTGCTATTTGGCATGCTGAAGTTTATAGATCTATGCAAGTATTTATTATTATTATTATTATTATTATTATTATTATTATTATTATTATTTCCTTATGCTTTAGGAAAAATTGTTTGTTAAATCGAATTGTTACGAAAACTTGTAGCAGTGGTGGTAGAGATCCTTGTCGCTTTGCCTGATACTCGATGGCATTTTTGACAAGATCTGTCAGCATGAAGATTTCTTGTCGGCGAAATCGGAACTTCGCATAATCTATACTTTATCACCATCAAAGACCTTTAGAGGATTTGTGCGGTCACGGAACGCTCGATTTCTTCGTAAATTGCGCCTATCCAAGTAAGCCATGTACATGTTGGAAGTCAGACTAAGCCCTTACGCCTGCTAAATCGCGGGTGTAACTTTTTGGCACTTTAGTCTCGCAATTAGTCTCAGACTAGACTTAGTCAGAGTCCATGAATTTCAGATTAGCAAGTTTAGTCTCAGACTTGTATGTTAGTCTCAGACTAAGGTCCTAGTCCGTGTTCATGAATTAGGCTGCAGATGACAATCACACTCTTTTATTCAACAACAAACACGCACTCACAGGAATATGGGATACTAAACCACCCTCAACCCCTATCAAGACCCCCAACCCAGTATCTACATGTACAAAACAGTTACCGCCCTTGTCTAGCTGAAAACCCCGATCTATACACAACAAAATGCCCACAACAATATGTCACAATATTAATAATCAATTCAATTCAGGTAAATACAATTCAAGCTGAATTCACAATCAGGATGTCTTAAAATTCAATCGTATAAACTAAACTAGCTTACAGTCCGGAATCACTGTATGTAATATAACTGTCTGTTATTCTAGCTCAGTAGGAGCTAAAGCAGTCGATCACACGAATAAATGCAGTAATTTACATTAAATAACGAGTTATGTTTTTAGGTGCGTGATGTGCAGATCTGTGTGTGTGTGGATGTGGTGCGTGTAGATTCTTGTAGTCGATGGAGAGCTTCGCCCGTAGCAACGGCAGGTCCAGTCGATGATGGAGGACCACACCCCCCAGCTGTAAAGGCAGAGGTCTCAGAACGGATGTACACACGGTACAGTCGTACAGTAGCGACACGTGGAAACGTAGAATTATCCACATAAATATGCACAGCCCAATCTGTAGACAAACACAGAGTCTCAACAGCTTGTCTACGAAACTTAAATACTACATAACAGAATACGCCTTCCGCCGTCCGCCATCTTGACCTGGTTATACATGCATCTCAATAATGCAATACAACTCCTAATACCATAATGTACATCTCTTCATAAAACATAATTGTTTATATAAATATATATAGTTATTACAAGTGCTCTTCCAGTCGCTCAATCCCGATTCATCTCATCCTCATCACCATCTTCATCACCCCTCTCCACGTTATAATACATCATCTCCCTTCCATTCACAATTATCTCTATCATACTATAATACAACACGCTGCCCTCATATTCATCACCTTCATCACACCTCCCCAACATAGTACATTGCCTCCCTTCCTTCACATTCATCACCCCTCTCTCTCTATTTGACATGCATACTTCATTGTCACCCTTTGACCCCGTTTGGCAACAACATCAACATTTCCCGTTTACACATACAACAAGAAAATCATATTAAAAATCAATAAATCACTATTTATCAAAATACACCCCTTTCCCCCTCATTCACCATCATTCAATCACGTACGCAGACTCGAAATGCATTAGCCACTAAGGAAATGAATTGTAGGTTTCACACTCACCCTTTTGGCTTGTGACACATATACATACACAATACAAAACGGTACACCACAACACAGCACCACACTTGTTAGTTGAGAGTATCAAGTTCGTTACTTGGCTATTGCTGTGCAATTACTGGAGCATCTCAGTATCGACGAAATACTGAGCCTTGGACGGTGCCTAAGCATAGGCCACACGACCTTAGAAAACAGCCCTACACTTATTCTCACTGAATATAATGGTGGCTAGAATTCTTCCATTAACAACTTTTGGTCATTCCTGTCCCTACGCGGGCACAGGACCTTGGGTGGTTCGAAACAACGTAACCCTACCCTTCCAGAAGGACCTAATTCTAAGCTGAAACGCAGTCAAAAAGTCGCTTCTGCCCAAAAGAATGACTGCTCGTAGAAGCAACCAAAATGACTGCCCACTAAAACACATACCAGCACACATGACAACATCGAGTCGAGCTCGGTAAGCCACTTTCTTTACCTAATGCACTACGCTATCTGCGTTAAACACGTGAAACCACACATACTTTAATCTTTCATGCGCAATAATAGAAACTGCCGATCTACCTATGTATATATATTAGTGTGTATATTAGAGATGTGCAACTCAGCACGAAATATAGCCATCTCTAGCACGTGTTGAAAACTCGTGTCGTCACACTGGGGTGTAAACGAATGCCAGGAAACACTAGTACGATTCCGAATTCTACTGAATTCCCATTTTTCATGTGACAATACTGAGCATTCACCATCACGCTTGACCCACCGCCGTAGCTCGGTGGTAGAGCTTTCGCTTGCGTGCACAGATGATCCAGATTATAATCCTTTAGCGGCCAAGATAAAAGTGGCAATTTGTTACTCCCCATCTTAGCAGTATGCTTGCTCTGGTGGTTCAATGTTGAGTTAGGTCACTTCCGCCCTCTTCTCTGGGATGATTATCCTCGTCAGTTCACACCGCCGCCGTATACACTCTGATTGAATTCCTCCGCAGTAGCAGTGGTACTTAATACTCTGTGCGTCTCGCAGTCGCTGCTGAATATCTGTGCAACTAGGAGTCTGATGAAGACTCGCAGTACTCTGTAGGACTTTGTCTCCCAGTCGGCTTGTCTCAGTGCTGAATATCTGCGCAACATGAGTTTAGTCAAATGTTATTGTGTATAGTGGAAGGCTGTCCTCGTTCGCGGATTGTCTGCAACGCTTTTCTATCGGAGGCTAGCGCGGCTGGCTGACTGGTACAGAACGCCGCGAATGTAGGTCAGTCTGTCTGGGTCAAAGGTTAAATCGAGGACTCCCCCCCCCCTTCCTCCCTCCCTTTTTATCCCCGTCCCCTCCGGCTCGCCTATCAGGACGGGCACACTAGGCGGAGCGAGACGCATCCAGAGTTACAGTCTGCTTAGTAGTCTGAGAGGAAAATGATCATCCTGCATAGAGGGGATGTGGAGATTTCGTTTCCGTTCTCGGTGTTGTAGTTTAAACGTGGTATTATTAGTTATTTTACTTAGTGTATTTATTTGTTTAATTAAGAACACAAGAAAGAGGTTGTATTTTTATCTTGGTGGGGATGGTGAGAATCACACTGTCATAGGTGTATGTATGTCTTTGGATCGTTACGTAACTAGGAGCTGAAGGAGGCTTAATTTACAATTCGCACTTTTGAAGATTTTCTTGTTGTTTTGTTTACAGACATGTATCGAGGTTTGTTCTTTTTTTTTTAAATTTTTTTTTTAAATCCGAGTTTACTTTATGAAATGGCAGTGTTGTCACATTACAAGATGATATTATCTTAATTATGGGTCATCATTGCTCAAACGGACTGCTAAGCTTTAAATTGTAGGCATCTCTTTCTTGCGATATTTTCAGCAACTCTTGACTACTATACTCACTTTTGCAGCTGTACTATTTTTTTAGAATCAACTTTGATTCTAGTATTAAGCACATACACAAATGAATTTATTGATTTATATTAAAACCGTACTTTTGGTAGAGGTTAATTTTATTTTCTTCAGAAACGGGTGATCTTGGAGCCCTTTAATTTATGCTATGGAATACATTATTAACAGTATTTTTTAATGCCAATCAGTGACAGAGAGAGAGGGGAAATCAATAAAAGACAGCAAGTTTAAAATTGCAAAGTAAGTAAACTGATCAGTTTGAACCCGCTGGCAATCAGCTGTCTCGCTATTGACTTTTTTATGCTTTTATAATGATCTCTCTCTCTCTCTCTCTCTCTCTCTCTCTCTCTCTCTCTCTCTCGCTCTCTCTCTCTCTCCCTCTCTCTCTCTCTCTCTCTCTCTCTCTCTCTCTCTCTCTCAGAGGTCAAACTGTCAACCTTGTATGTTTATCCTTTTGATTTTCTTAAATTGGCGTTTTGAGTAGAACATTTTGATCACTGTTTCGAAATGTATGTAAGTTCCCGAGTTAAAATAAAATAGGTTAGGTTGTTCTTTGTTGTTCTCCTTGGAGGATTGTATTTCTGTATTGTAGACTATTAGAATATTAATAGTAAACGAGAGGGCAAGCCATTGAAGTATATTCACACACATAGGCAAAAAATACTCATGTTCCAAAGTGTTAATTTTGTTGGTGGTGTTGTGACTTGGCTCTATCCTAACGAAACAAAAGGAAAACATGGCTTGATAGGCGATCTCAACTATCTATCCTATGCTATCCCATAACTCTGAGGTCGTTGGGGCACCACATATGATCGTTTAACCAACGTACTTTGTCTTTATCTGTCCTCAGCAACCCTGATGGTTTAACTATCTGCAAACCAAAAATTATCCAAATCGACTGAGCCAATTTTTAGACCGCAACACTTATTTAGAAATGATGTAGCACAGTGACCTTGACCTTTGAGAAAGTACAAATACGAATGATGTTAAATGCTTGGTACTAGTTGAAGTATCCACAAGGTGAAAATCATGAATTTCGGTTCCGTTATTCTTCAGATAATGCCAAAAGTGTGTTTAAACAAAAAAGTTAAATGTGCATTTGGTTGAGATAATTTTCAACTTTGAATTGATTAATTTCTATGGGATGTTCACATCTATGGTCGCCATTGTAGTCTACAAACGTTTGTTTTCGTGATCTAAATACAGTTTTATTCTGATAATACTGTATATTGAAATTTTAGGGACACTTATGATAGTTACGATAATCATGAGTTATTTCGAAATTGAAGATTTTGCCGAGTTAGCTAAAGTTGACGTTTAGCGAAATGTTGCGCATCGTAGCTCGAGACAACGAGGCGAGGTGAAATAAAACTGTGGGCCTGCTAGGTCGTCGTGTGCTTTGAAAGTCGTTGACCGCTCCGATGAGAGAGACTGACTTCCTCCCACCACTCCACCTCCTTGCCCCCATCTCATCTCCCCCTTTCCTCTCGCAAAGTGTATTTCAATCCGAGCCCCGACATTCAGCCCTATCCTTTGCAGGTACTCTTCCTCCTCCATCCTCCATATCCGTTCTTTAAACTGTATCCTCCTTCGCTTTTCTGTTTCTGTCTCTTGATTCTAAGTCTTGTCGTCGTTCATCCTCCTTTCCGCTTCCTTTACTCCCTCTACCCATCCTTGCCCCCCCCCCCCTTACTCCCGCCTGCTATCCACCCCTCATCTCGCCATCACTTTTGCGCTCGGCATCCGTGTCTGTTCTGTTTCTGACTTACGATTGCTGGTGTATTGTTCTTTCCTTTCTCTCCATATCAGCCTTATTTGCCGTCCCCTCATCCTTTACCCCACTTCATCATCCACCATGTCTATTATCTCCCTGGATTACTTTTTCTCTTCACCACCACCCTCCCAGTCGAATTACCCTTCTCCCTCTCTTCCCCCTCCCCCCTTCCTGCTACCTAATCGCATCATCCTCTCTCTCTCCCTACCTAGTCGTCTATGCTAGTCTTCCTCCCTCCACCCCTTCACCCCTTTTCCTCCATCTTCCCCCTTCTCGTTTTCCTCTCGCTCTTCCTATTCCCATCCCACCCCCTCGCTCAATTATCCAATATCCACCGTTTCCCCTTTCTCTTCATCGAGACTTAATTCATCCTTCGTACTTTTAACATGAATTTTTTTTAATCTGTTCCATGATTAGTTAGCTTTTTGCGTTCACATTGCTCTCTCTCTCTCTCTCTCTCTCTCTCTCTCTCTCTCTCTCTCTCTCTCTCTCTCTCTCTCTCTCTCTCTCTCCTCTCCCTCCCTCTCTCTCTCCCTCCCTCCCTCTCTCCCTCCCTCCCTCCCTCCCTCCCTCCCTCCCTCCCTCTCTTATTCATTGCTTTCTAGTTCTCTTCTCCTTTTCTCTGTCTTGCATCCTGTACTTTTCATTTTTACGCTGTTCACCGAGTTGATTTGAAAATCAATTAGATGTAGGTAAAAGTAGTTAGTCCTTGTAGAGGGTAAAATAACGTACAATCTGAACTCTTTTCAACCAGGTTGACAATAAGTTGCTTTTCACTGCATCTTCTCTCAAACAGTCTATTTGCCCCCCCCCCCCCTCCCTCACCACCCCTTCATCCCACGCTCAAAATTGTATATCTCTGTCCACTTATAATAGAGATACCTTTTATGTTCTGCACCCACGCCACTCCACCCAATCCCTCAAATTCTCCTTTGCCCACTGAATACTCCACCCATCCACGCACTTTCAATCCACCCACCCGGTACCCCTCTTTCACCTCTCTATATTCTATTCGCCCACATCACCCCAATCGTTTCTTTCGTCTGTTGATTTATTTCAATCATATAGATGACACCAATCGTTTCTTTCGTCTGTTGATTTATTTCAATCATATAGATGACACAGGAAAAATGTGAATCAGGTATGATTCATAATCGTACTTTTTTTTTTTAAATTCCCATTTATGCGAAGAGTTTGGTGTTTAGTGTTGTCCGATTGTCAAATGGCTTGTTTCTTTTGCCCTCAATGGCAATGAAAATGTTTTGTGGAAAAATAAAATTATATTGCCGAATCTTTAGTTCAGCAATATTTTGCAGGATGATGAATTCTGGTACCAAAGATTTTGGACTGGTGCCTAAACTACATTTATTTGGATACTCAGCAGTTTTTCCATTATTATTCACACCAAACCTTAAAAATTATATTCCTTAAGCTAGAATTTACTTACACTTTTATTTTGTACCGGTGTAATTTTGGAAACGCCATTGCATTGGCACTAAACACTGGATTCCCGTTCTCCCTAGGATGAATGGGAATTCCAATTTACATTAGCTTGCACCTCCTTCACCCCCCCCCCCCCCCCCCCCCCCCGTGTTGATTAAAATTTCAATTCATCCTAGGACGTTTAGGAATTCCAATAAGTACTAGGTAGATTCCGAACCGCACTGGATTCACATTCTTCCTGTGACATAAACATAATTTTCGCATCTTCCCCTCTCTTCAGTTTCTCTTATCCTTCCCTGCCAGATTCCTCCCTCCTATCTCGTTCACTATCCCAGCTTCTATTCCCCCTACCTAATAATAATAATAATAATAATAATAATAATATAATAATAATAATAATAATAATAATAATACAGGATGGTAGCACGCGTTTTTTCTTCAATCGAACAAAGCGCCGCGATCTAAAAAAATCGCTAATACAGAAGTCGGAATAGAAATTAAATTTTTATTTTTAAAATTTTAGATTGACAGCATCCAGTACCATACTTTATTGTATTTCTTGTGTTCCCTTATTACATGAAATCATACATATATTATCTTTCCCCCCCCCCCCCTTTACTCCTCCCCTTTCCAACTGCTCCCACTACTTCTAGATAGTACTTTCCATTATAATTTCCTAGCAATGATAGTAATACTACTTGGATGTTGTATTCTATCAAAAGTAATAATAATTCTGAATGCTATATTTCCTTAATCCTTTCAGTAATAATAATAATAATATGGGATGCTGTGTTTTACTGTTTTCTATCAATTATAATAATACTGGAATAGTGCGGGGAGCCTGTCAAAATATATACTTGCATTTAGAAGTTGGTAGTGTAAATTTTACTGCTTGCTCAGTTCTGCGAGACACAGGTGCTACCATTTGTGGTGTTTCTGATGAACAGTATGTACCAGGTACTGTCCGTTGTAAAACTTTTGGTGGAGAGATCAACATCTACCAGCAGGCTAAAGTTGTTGTTTCTTGTCCATATTTTGTTGGAGAGTTGGTTTGTTGTGTTCTTGAGGATCCAGTTGCTGACTTGATTGTAGGAAATATTCCAGGTTTGTTTGTCCAGCAGACCCAAGATACACAAGTTGCTGCGGCTGCTGATGATGTCCCTGTTGCTGCTGTCACTACTCGTGCTCAGGCTAGGAAGCAGGATCTCCCGCACAAACCTCTTGTCACTGTGTGCGATGACTTGAAGGTCACTCGTGCTGAACTCATTCAGTTGCAGAAAGGTGATGCTACTTTGCAAGGTTGTTTTAAGTTAGCTGACTCAGGTGAAGAAATGGTTGTTGGTTCTGCTACTTATACTTTCTATTTTAAAGATGATATTTTGTACAGAAGGTATGAGTAGTTTGCATCAGGTTGTTGTTCCTGAAAAACTTCGTACTTCAGTCATGATTGCTGCACATGATCAACTTTTGGCTGGTCATTGTGGGGTTCGTAGAACTTTGACTAGGATTCTGTCCCAATTCTTTTGGCCTGGTGTTTTTGCTGATGTGAGTGCTTATGTTCACACTTGTGACATCTGCCAGAAAACAATTTCAAAAGGAAAAGTTCCTCCTGTTCCTTTGGCGACTATGCCTCTTATCTCGACTCCGTTCGAGAGGGTCGCTATTGATCTAGTTGGGCCTTTGTCTCCTCCATCCGTTGAAGGTCACAGATATATTCTGACTTTGATTGACTTGGATACTAGGTTTCCGGAAGCTGTTCCTATGAAGGATATTTCTTCTGTTGCAGTTGCTGAAGCTTTGATGAGTATTTTTTCAAGGTTAGGTTTTCCCAAGGAAATTCTTTCAGATCAAAATTCTCAGTTCAACTCAGATTTGATGAAACAGTTACATGCTTTGTGTGGTACTCAAGCCATACGTACTTCTCCCTACCATCCTCAAGCAAATGGTACTGTTGAACGGTTTCATGGCATTTTGAAATCTATGCTTCGAAAGGTTGTTCATTCTCAACCAAAAGCTTGGCGCTATCTTCCTGCATTGCTCTTCGCATGTAGAGAATTGCCGTCAGAAAGTACAGGTTTCAGTCCTTTCGAACTGATGTTCGGTCGCAAACGAGAGCTTCCATTTCTCCTTTTTTTGCTTCCAGATGTCGAGGTTGTGGAACCTCAGTGTTGTGTTTCTCGTGTGGATGTTTCTACAGATTGGCATACTGTCCCTACAGTAGGTATTGGCGTTTTCCAGGATGATGGTCCTTGTCCTTACAAGAGTTTAGATTCACTCTTGAACCACTTCCAGGTACACAGAATGTGTTCGCGGATCTGTTGTCACGCGCCGATCGTGATCAATCGGTTCCATAGGTCAAGGTTTCGTGGTCGTTGCTGTGTTTTGACGCTAGGGGTCTTTCGGAACGGGTAAAAGTGAAAGTGATTGTGTGTTCGTTTCGTCCAACGAGAGGCACGCCGGGAGATTCTTACGCCGCGTTACGAAACGAAACGAACGTGTTTCTGTGCGCTTTCGATTCAAGCACCTAGTTTCGTTGTGATTTTATTGAGCACACACAGGGCAGGCCCAGAGGCAGAGCACTATTATGCCTACGTAAGGCTTCTTCTAACAAATCATGATTTGACACGAATGTAACGATTAGGTTGAACTTTAAAGATGGATTAGTGCTCTAACATTGAAGATATTTTACATACTAGCTTCGAGTTTCATTTTTGTCACATAAAACAGTTTTTGGACTGCTGATTGGTGATACAGAATAGATAGATTCTAGACAGCCATGACGGCTTTTCAGCAGCTCGTTTGAAAATACGTTTTAAGTCTGAGACCGAGTTTAGATCCCCATTATTCCTTCTAAAATGGTTGAGTAATGTACCATATACAAATTCAAATCATTTTTGGACATTTTACAAACGATTTAATAACCAAAATGTACTCACTAACATTAGTTCGTGGAAATCAGGTTTTCCACGAAGTTTTATTCCTTTTGGTAGGCAGACTTCGTGACCTTTCACCACGGGAAGTTAAAGCGTCACATAAATTGCTGACGTCACAACAATAAGTAGTCCCGATTCACATTCACTTTCACTTTCACCCGCTTTCGAAAGATCCCTATTATCCTCAGAACTTCCTCGGTCGGTTCTTTTTTTCTTTGGGAGGGGGGTAGTGTAACGAACGCATTTCATACACGTTTGTGTACACAGACGTTATGACGTCACCAGCGATTAGACCGGAAGTTCGCGTGTAGAAATGAAATTAGCATAGTGAACTGTTGTTAATTCAGAGATGTCATATCAGCCGAGTTGAGCGGACGTGTTCGTTGGTGCTCTGAGAAAGCGGGATTCTTTTAGGGAATAAGATAGCTGTATATAGAATACAGCGGGCCGGTACGGAGCGGAAACCCCCTGGCATGAGGCTGGTGGAGCTGTCCTGATAGCATCGTCTACAAGACCGGATGTGGACGTCATCAACGCCTTCATCTCTCCTTCGTCTACCATCACTGGTGCAGACGTGCAGCAACGGTGACGAAGTAAGCCTACAGATCTGAGCTACAGGACCACGTGCAGTGTCCTCCAGTGTAGCCTCTGTCTCCTAGCGTTGTTGATAATTTCACGCCTAGGAATATTCTAATCTGTAAGTACTGTCATTGACTATTACCATTCAGTTCGGGAATCTCCGTCAAGTCAAGTCATCGATGTGATATCATTGACTGTGTCGACGCTAGTGCAAAGAGTAGAGTCGAGTGGCGTCTCGAGAAAGGGACAACGACTTCTGCAAGAGCTGAATTCTGAAAATAGCCTATACGCCACTTATTAAATTAACTGTGTGAATTTAGTTATTATCTACGTGAATTTGTTATATGAAAAGAATTGTATGATTTAATGTATATGTGAATGGTTTAATGTATATGTGAATGATTGAATGAGAAATAGTGAAACAGAAGGGCAAAGAGAAATTACTGTGTAGACTTTGTCCTTGTTTGTAAGCACGTGTGTGGTGGTGGATGAAAGAGTAGAGTAAACAGAGATAGAACATACACCTTTATACTGAGCGTCAGACAGCCACACTCACACACTCATTCATTAGACTAAACGTAGTAGATATATATATATAAATATTTAATTTAATGTACCACAAAAAAACCTACGTTACAATACTTAGACCCAAAACTAATTGTTACATAAAGTATTTTTGTTGCAACATATTCGGATACTCTTTCTCAACATTCACCAGGAAGTATACCTTTGTCAACTTCTGCATAATTATTTATTTATTTATTTTATTTATTTATTTTATTTTTTTTTTTTTTTTTTGGGGGGGGGGGGGGGTATAACGGTTTTATGACGTTACAGGTAAACAACCCTTACTATCTTCAGTTATGTTGCAAAAACCCATTCGTTAGCGCTTCATTTTAAAGCTCTTTGCCTAATCCTATCTTGCCCTATCCTATCCCGTAACTCTGAGGTCGTTGGGGCACCACAGTTGATCGTTTAAAGAGCATACTCCATCTTTCTCTGTTCTCAGCAACCCTGATGGCTTCGCTCAGTGTCAAGCCAGTCCATTCTCGAATGTTGTCATCCCACCTCTTTTTTGGTCTCCCTGTTCTTCTACCTCCTTGCACTGTGCTTTGCAGGAGGGTTTTTGCAAGACCTGATGATCTGGTGACGTGGCCATACCATCGGAGTTTCTGTTTCTTCATCACTGTGAGCAGGACATCGTATTGTCCAATGGCTTGTGTGATGGTCTGTCGGACTTCGTCGTTGGTGATGTGCTGGGTATAGGAAATGCCCAGAAGTCTTCTGTAGCATCTCTCCATGCTTTGTATTCTTCATTGTAGATCTGCTGTGAGGGTCCATGTTTCGCAAGCGTATAGGAAGATGGAGATGACAAGGGAGCGCAGCAGCCTTACCTTGGAATGTAGAATGATGGTCTTGTCTTTCCAAATGGGCTTCAACCTTGTCAGGGCAGCAGTTACATTACATTACCTGGTTATTGCTTTAAGTCCAGGGCAGCAGTTGTCTGTGCGATCCTGGAGAGGACTTCATGTCGGGACCCATTGTCTGATACAATGGCTCCTAAATATTTAAAGCTATGCACTGTGTTGAGGGATTGTCCTTGGACTTTGATGTCCGTGTTGATGCCATTGGTGTTGTTGGTCATCATTTTGGTATTCTCTGCACTTATTTCCATTCCATAGGCTCTGGAGGTGGTGTCAAGCCTCTGTACCAGCTGTTCAAGTTCTTGTTCCTCTCCGGCCAATCCATCAATGTCATCCGCAAAACGAAGGTTGGAGATTGCTCTACTCCCTATGCTTACGGTTCCTTCTTGATCTGCAAGGGCATCTGACATGATGCGCTCTAGGAAAAGGTTGAAGAGTGTTGGAGTGAGTAGGCATCCTTGATGCACACCGATTGTTGTTCTGAGCCAGTTTCCAATGGCGCTGTTATGGAGGACTGCACTGGTAGCCTTGTCATACAGGCTTGTGATGACTGCAATAATTTTAGGGCTGGTGTTGTACACTCTCATGGTTGCCCACAGAGCTGCATGCCAGACTCGATCAAATGCCTTCTTGAAGTCTACGAACACATGATATAGTTGGTGCTGTAGGTATTTCTCGCAGATTATTCTGAGGTTGAAAATCTGTTCAGTGGTACTTCGCCCTGCCCTGAAACCAGCTTGTTCTTCAGCTATGATTTGTTCAGCTTGGGGTTTCAACCTGTTGAGTATTATTTTCAGGAGGACCTTGCTGGGATGGCTGATGAGGCTGATGGTTGCGTAATTTTCACACTCATGAAGGTTACCCTTTTTTGGAAGAGTGATGACAAGCGACTGGGTCCATGGTGTAGGCCACTCCCCACTCTCCCAGATCTTGTTACAGATAATGGTGAGTGCGTCAGTCATCGCTTCTGCTTGAAGCAGTTCCGTGGGGATGTTGTCCACTACCGCTGACTTCCCTTTCTTCAGCGACTGCACTGCTGCCATTCTACGGAAACATCGGTGTTTTTGGTTCTCAATGACATCCTCTATGCCGCAGATCGTAGTGACCTCTCTCTTCTTGTCATGTTGAACTTAAGTGCCGCTTTTGACACTATCGACCATCGGCTTCTTTTCAATAGACTTCACAAGGAGTATGGCCTGGATGGCTGTGTGTACCAATGATTCCAATCTTACCTGCAAGACAGGTTCCAGCATGTTTCTTTATATGATGTAACACCTGATTCCAGCGAGCTGTCATGCGGTGTTCCACAGGGTTCCGTGCTGGGCCCTATGCTCTTTTAATTCCATGTATACTACTTAACTAGGACGCATAAGAGAAAACCATGATATTGGACGGCAGCTATTTGCGGATGACTCTAGCCTGTACAGTAAGTTCCGCCCAGATAATATTTCTGCCTCAGAGACGAAGATGAAGTACTGTTGCAATGAGTTGAAAACTTGGATGTCCCATAATCTGTTGAAATTGAATGACAAACCTGAAGCCCTCCTCTGTGGCCCAAAGAGTAAACTGAATCTAGTCTCAGTGGATAGTCTGTGTGTAGGAGAGTGTACCATTCCGTTTTCATCAACCGTCCGAGCGAGACATTAGCATTTTGATCGATGCTTCTTTATCAGAGAAACAGCACATTAATGCAGTTGTTAGAGCTTGTTACTTTCACCTATGCTGCCTTGGTAAATTGCGACCTTTTTTGGTGCTTAGGGCAGCCAAATACATTGCTGTGGGGCCCTTATTTTGTTCAGGCTGGACTATGACAATAGTTGCCTCTGGGATCTCCTTGATCGTCTGCAGCGTGTCTTGAATACTGAATAGTCATACGAACGAGACAGAAAGAACACATCTCCCCTGTATTACGTGAGCTTTACTGGCTTCCTGCCAAACTTCGACTTGATGATAAGATTCTTTCTCCTGCCAAACTTCGACTTGATAATAAGATTCTTTCTCTCTGATTCAAATGCCTTAATGAGCTGACAGCACCTTCATACCTTCAGGACGTTATTCCCCGTCACAACCCGGAGGTAGCAGAAATATTCCAAGCCACAATTGGATGGAAATTTGCACCACTGCTCATTTTGGGCATGACTACCACCTTCAACTCAGCTGTGATAGATGCCGCCTTTGAGATCCTTGGCAAGCACCACCAAAGAAGAAGCCGTGGATCACACCGGAACTTTTGGATCTGTGTGACAAACAAAGAGAGATGAGACAGAAAAAGAACACCTCACATGGAGCTGATGCCTACCGAAAGATCAACAATGACATCCGAAAAGGCATGAGCACAGCAAAGGAGAACTGGATAGAAGATCGATGCCAGGAAATGGTGAACAGTCTGAATAAGAACAACAGCAAGAAGGCCTACCAGACTGTGAAGCGGCTGACAAGTGTTAAACAGCCCAAGGTTTCCACGATCCAAAGCAAGTCTGGCATATGCCTTACAGAAAAACAAAAAGTCTTGGATAGATGGACAGAGTACTGCTCTGACCTTTACAACCATACACCAAACAGAGACCATCAGTTCTAGCATGTCCCCAGAACAGAGAAGAGGAAGAAATCCTCCCAATTCTCCGAGATGTTGAGACAGCAGTGCAATCGCTGAGGAAGGGGGCGTCAGCGGTAGTGGACAACATACCCGCAGAATTGCTTCAAGCAGGAGGAGAAGCGATGATTAAAGCCTTTACCAATATCTGTAACAAGATCTGGCAGAGTGGGGCGTGCCCTACACCATGAACCCAGTCGCTTGTCATCACTCTTCCCACAAAGGGTAACCTTCAGTCAGGAGTGTAAAAACTACGTCACCATCAGCCTCATCAGCCATCCCAGCAAAGTCCTCCTGAAAATAATACTCAACAGGCTGAAACCCCAAGCTGAACAAATCATAGCTGAGGAACATGCAGATTTCAGGGCAGGGCGGAGTACCTACCGCTGAGCAGATTTCAACCTCAGAATAATCTGCGAGAAATACCTACAGCACCAACATCTGTATCATGTGTTTGTAGACTTCAAGAAGGCGTTTGACCGAGTCTGGCATGCAGCTCTGAGGGCAACCATTAGAGTGTACAACATCAGCCCTAACATTATTGAAGTCATCGCAAGCCTATATGACAAGGCTACAAATGCAGTTCTCCACAACAGCGCCATCGGGAACTCGTTCAGAACAACAGTCGGCGTGCGTCAAGGATGCCTACTCTCATACAACACTCTTCAACATCTTCCTAGAGCGCATCATGTCAGATGCCCTTGCAGATCACGAAGGCACAGTCAGCATAGGTGGTAGAGCAATCTCCAGCCTTCTTTTTGGCTGGAGAGGAACAAGCGCTTGAACAGCTTGTACAGAGGCTTGACACCGCCTACAGAGCCTATGGAATGAAAATAAGTGCAGAGAAGACTAGATGACCAACAACACCAATGGCATCAACACGGACATCAAAGTCCAAGACCAATCTTTCAACACAGGGCATAGCTTCGAATATTTAGGAGCCGATGTATTAGACAATGGGTCCCGACATGAATTCCTCTCCTCTCCTCTCCTCTCCTAGCCTATCCCTTAACTCAAAGGCAAGTCCTCTCCAAAGTGGTAATGGGGATGGAGGGGGGGGGGGGGGAGGAGTAGAGAGATTAGTTAGTTATTCATTGCTTACAGGTTCCAGCGGACTGCAAAGAGCCGAATCAAAACCATAAAATCATGACCACAACTTGTTTGAAAGAGGACTCACACCTGATCCGTATAAAAGATCTGCTGAAACAACTCTAGTGGTAACTGATGGCACTCCACCAGCCGGCCACTTTACAATAAAGGCATCCCATGCAGGGAACGCTGAGTCTATACTCTAATTTATCGAACCCCCGTTTACAAAAACAAAATAGAATACACAAATCATTATAAAATATCAACAAAATACATACATATAAAATGCCTGATGGACAAATTAGCAAGATCCGCACGAGAAACAACATCGTCATAGGAACCTGGAATGTCAGGACCCTAACTGCTGAAGGAAAATTAGAAGAACTGGCCCACGAGCTGGCCCACTATCGATGGAACGTTCTAGGTATCAGCGAACTGCGCTGGAAAGGCCTAGGTGAAACAACGACTGACAAAGGCCACAAGCTCTATTTCAGCGGTAGAGATGACAGGCACGAACACGGCGTTGGATTCTTGGTCCACAAGAACATTCTAGCCACTGTCATGGGTTGCCGCCCAGTCTCCAGTAGACTCATTACCATCCGTCTGAGAGCAACCCCTTTCAACATTACCATCATCCAGGCCTATGCCCCAACATCAGACTATGAAGACAGCGAAGTGGAGGATTTTTATGAAAATATACAGGCGGTCCTTGACCAAGTGCCGAAGAAGGACATAGTCATAGTGCAAGGCGACTGGAATGCCAAGGTTGGCCAAGATGCGCACCACAACTGGGGAGACACATGCGGACCCCACTGCAACAACGAGACAAATGACAGGGGTCTGAGGCTATTGGAGTTTGCCAGATACAACAATCTGGTACTGGCAAACACGCTTGGTCTCCACAAAAAATCCAGACGATGGACATGGCACAGTCCCGGCGGGGAACATCACAACCAGATCGACTACATCATGGTCAAGAAACGCTTCAGATCAAGCATCAACATTGGCAGAACACGCACTTTTCCAGGAGCAGACATTGGAAGTGACCACGATCTCGTGATGATGTCTTTCCGGCTCCATTTGAAGAGAGTAAATACAGCAAAGTGCACTAGGCTGAAGTTCGACCTGGACAAACTGCAAGACCCGGAGGTGGCAAAAATATTTCAGGCCACAATTGGAGGGAAATTTGCACCACTGCTTATTTTGGGGGCAGGCGAAGTAGATGTCAACACCATGACCAATACCTTCAACTCAGCTGTAACAGATGCCGCCACTGAGATCCTTGGCAAGCACCGACCAAAGAAGAAGCCGTGGATCACACCTGAACTTTTGGATCTGTGTGATAAACGAAGAGAGTTAAAAAAGAAAAAGAACACCTCACAGGGAGCTGATGTCTACCGAAAAATCAACAATGACATCCGAAAAGGCATGCGCACAGCAAAGGAGAACTGGATAGAAGATCAATGCCAGGAAATAGAGAACAATCTGAACAAGAACAACAGCAAGAAGGCCTACCAGACTGTGAAGCGGCTGACAAGTGTTAAACAGCCCAAAGTCTCCACTATCCAAAGCAAGTCTGGCATTTGCCTTACAGAAGAACAAGAAGTCTTGGACAGATGGACAGAGTACTGCTCTGACCTTTACAACCATACACCAAATGGAGACCCATCAGTTCTAGCATGTCCCGAGAGCAGAGAAGAAGAAGAAATCCTCCCAATTCTCCGGGAAGAAGTTGAGGCAGCAGTGCAATCGCTGAAGAAAGGGAAGTCAGCGGGAGTGGAGTGGACAACATACCAGCGGAACTGCTACAAGCAGGAGGAGAAGCGATGACTGATGCTCTCACCATTATCTGTAACAAGATCTGGCAGAGTGGGGAATGGCCTACACCATGGACCCAGTCGCTTGTCATCACTCTTCCCAAAAAAGGTAACCTTCAGGAGTGTGAAAATTACCGCACCATCAGCCTCATCAGCCATCCCAGCAAGGTCCTCCTGAAAATAATACTCAACAGGTTGAAACCACAAGCTGAACAAATCATAGCTGAAGAACAAGCAGGATTCATGGCAGGGCGAAGTACCACTGAACAGATTTTCAACCTCAGAATAATCTGTGAGAAATACCTACAGCACCAACAACATCTATATCATGTGTTCATAGACTTCAAGAAGGCATTTGACCGAGTCTGGCATGCAGCTCTATGGGCAACCATGAAAGTGTACAACATCAGCCCTAAAATTATAGAAGTCATCAAAAGCCTGTATGACAAGGCTACCAGTGCAGTCCTCCATAACAGCGTCATCGGGAACTGGTTCAGAACAACAATCGGTGTGCGTCAAGGATGCCTACTCTCTCCAACACTCTTCAACATCTTCCTAGAGCGCATCATGTCAGATGCTCTTGCAGATCACGAAGGCACAGTCAGCATAGGGGGCAGAGCAATCTCCAATCTTCGTTTTGCGGATGATATTGATGGATTGGCTGGAGAGGAACAAGAACTTGAACAGCTTGTACAGAGGCTTGACACCACCTCCAGAGCTTATGGAATGGAAATAAGTGCAGAGAAGACCAAAATGATGACCAACAACACCAATGGCATCAACACGGACATCAAAGTACAAGGCCAATCCCTCAACACAGTGCACAGCTTCAAATATTTAGGAGCCATTGTGTCAGACAATGGGTCTCGACAGGAAGTCCTCTCCAGGATCGCACAAACAACTGCTGCCCTGACAAGGTTGAAGCCCATTTGGAAAGACAGAACCATCAGTCTACATTCCAAAGTAAGACTGCTGCGCTCTCTGGTCATCTCCATCTTCCTATATGCTTGCCTCACAGCAGATCTCCAACGAAGAATACAAAGCATGGAGATGAGGTGCTACAGAAGACTTCTGTGCATTTCCTATACCCAACACATCACCAACGTTGAAGTCCGACAGACCATCACACAAGCCATTGGACAACACGATGACCTGCTCACAGTGGTGAAGAAACGGAAACTCCGATGGTATGGCCACGTCACCAGATCATCAGGCCTTGCAAAGACCATTCTGCAAGGCACAGTGCAAGGAGGTAGAGGAAGGGGGAGACCGAAAAAGAGGTTGGATGACAACATTCGAGAATGGACTGGTTTGACACTGAGCGAAGCCATGAGGGCTGCTGAGGACAGAGAAAGATGGAGTATGCTGGTTAAGCGATCATCTGTTTTGCCCCTACGACCTTCGGGTTATGGGACAGGATAGGATAGGAAAATGCCTACATTGCTATGTGGCAGAAAGGGAGGCGACTGGTTCAAGCTTGGGAGAGAGGTTGTCTACCTTACATTTTTTAGTTAGACTAGCTTTGGGTGGCTCCTGCTGTGCAGAATCCTTTGGTGTGGCCATTGGGTTATGCGGCATTACATTTGTTCTCTCCGGCTGACTGTCACGTCACCCGATTGGGTTCAGTGAACTTCAGCTCAAAACGAATGGAGGGATACACACTCAAACTAAAAACTAACACAAATGCCAGATGAACATTTACACTTTTATTCCACACACAACCACACGGGAAAATGGGGAATCTAACCCAACCTCAACCCTTATCCGGACCCACAACCCCAACAATTACCAATTACCTCCCTTGTCTAACCCCTAACCCTGTTCTCCCAGGCTGACCATTTGTCTTTGCTTTTGGTGGCGAGCAGGACTACATTGTCGGCAGGCATTTTATGTAAATAAGAAGTCTTGGGTTTTGCCATTGTTGTATTATGCTATTGTGATTGTTGCATAATACAAGACTAAATGAAGCTTGTGTCACAGAAGGCTAGTTAGTTATACACTGCACTAAGGCTTCTCGCCTTAAATAGTTCAGCCTGCTGTAGCCTTTGTGAATTAAAGTCGCTGCCTAGCAGACGACAGAAGTCAGGAATGTGCTAAGCATGTGTAAGCTAACTCCCGCTAGGGTAGGCAGTGTCAAGGTCATCGGAACTGTCCAAATCGGTTCATTTTTAAGTGGCCTTGATCCTAAACTATGAGAGATACAAACTTGTATGTAGAGATCGTAGGTTGATCTTTGATATGTGTTCCGTTTTTATGTTGATCTTGAAAGTCAAGGCCTTACAAAAAGACCCCCTCCCCCTTCCTCCTCCCCTCCCCCAAATTAAAAAAGTACGGTGGAATAATTATATATTTGACCCACAATATGTATTAGCTGAGTTATTTGATCATACATAGAGGTCATGTAAAGGTCAAGGTCATTCCAATGTCAAGGTAATATTTACGTTACTGTTGTTTTTGACATAATACAACTTTTGTAGTTTATTTGATAATACATGAGTTTTCATGTGAAACCGAAAGTTAAGGTCATCGAAAGAAACGGGGTGGGTGGGATTCTTATATAGCGCATTTACAAATTCAGAGAGCTTCTCAAGGCGCTGGCCACTAATATCCAGCATGCACACAATAGTTTGCTGAAGTTAGGATTCGAACCCACGTCGCCCAAGACGCACGTACACAAGGCGTGCGCCTTGACCACTGAGGTATCCCTGCCAAAGTCAAAGCAAACGTTGCGTTTTAGTTTTCAATCATTTTCGTGTAGAATATTGTGAATACGTTCCATAAAGGGCATTTGAGTCATATGGGCTTCGCCTTTCTAGTAATATTATAGTAATACGCTATGACTAAAAACGTGTTGGACATTGTAGAAGTCGTGGTGCTATTGAAGAGCAAGACTAGTTCCTGAATCTTAAAGCATGGTATTATTTGTGTAGAACTCTGGAGTCGTGAAGTTTTGTAAACGAGGTTTTCAACATGTAAAGTTGAATAACTTCACATCTTGATGTACTTTTGGTCATTGTAGTCCGAAGTCGTAATGAAGGGGAAGCTCGTGTGTCTTGATCCCAGTGCGTTATTTGCGTGTACCACAGGAGATGTTTTGACGTTATTTATGCGAGTTCTGTGTGTCAGTAGGGTCTCATCTCCGCGATCAATAGCGTTGGTACTGTGAGGGCAAGCGCCGCCGAGATTGATGGCTCTGAAATGGAGGGTAGAGAGAGAAGAGGAGGAGAAGAAGAATAAGAGTGCGAGAGAGAGAGAGAGAGAGAGAGAGAGAGAGAGAGAGAGAGAGAGAGAGAGATATGGGAGGAGGGGGGGGGGGGGGGGTAAACTGCGTAGATGAAAGTTGTGGAGCCTTACGTTGGTCTCTCCCAATGGGCCAGTCTTAGCCACACAGTGTGGGAGAGGGGGTGGGAAGAGTTAGTTGGGTGAGTAGGAGGAAGCTAGACAGGAGAGATGAGTTGGGGGAAAGAGAGCGAGCGGTGTGAAAGTTGGGTTGAGTCTTCTCTCTCTGATCTCTCTCTCTCTCTCTCTCTCTCTCTCTCTCTCTCCCTCTCTCTCTCTCTCTCTCTCTCTCTCTCTCTCTCTCTCTCTCTCTCTCTCTCTCTCTCTCTCTCTCTAGAGAGAGGGTGTAGAGGGGGAAAGGGGGATTCGGGGCGAGAAAAGAAAGGAGGGAGAAACAGAAATTTGAGGGAGGGAGGAAGTTTGCTGAATGGGTTAGAGGGAAGGAGAGTCAGGAGTGATAGGTTGGACGCAGAAAGAGGGAGCGATAATTAAAATAAGTGAATATATATGGATCGTGCAGACAGAAAGCAAAACGGGAAAAAGTAGACCTTCATGTGTGCGCGGGAGGGAGGGAGGTAAGGAGAGAGTGCTTTGTGCGTGACTCTGTCTGCCTGCCTAGCTGTACAACAGCTCAGAAATATAAAAATAATTGAGGGAGGGAGCGGAAGAGGGGGTGGGGTGAGAGAGGAGACTGAGAAGGGTTGGGGGTGGAGGGTGGTGGGCTAAGCGTCCGAAGTGAAGTTGGAAAGTCGGGGTTCGTTTTCGTTCGTTCGTTCGTTCGTTCGTTTTCGTTTGCTAGATTAGAGTCCCCGGACACTTTGCGCATATAGGGGACGTGAATGTCGGGGCGGAACGGACTGCGTGTGTTGTGTACAAGAAGGCGGCTTGTCACCTTACGTAACAACTTCCTTTACTAACCTTGATCTATCTTCTTCCTATACTTTCATTTTGTGTAAGCCAACATCGTATGGACTGCTACGGATTCTTGAACATATATTAATTGTGTAGCAAATGTTGTACAGACTGTGTGCTTCTGATCACCAATAAAGTATTCTAGGAACTTGAATCTTGTATCTTAATGTTTTTATGAAAAGTAAACAGCTTTTTCCGTATTGTGGGAATTATTCTTTCTACCGGAGGCATATTTGGGTATGTAGCTGCATTTGTAAAGCTTTCTCAGTTTCTGCATATTAAACGTGTAGTGTGCTTTTAATGATAATCTTACCAATACAGCTGTTACATTTTGTGGAAGTGCACGACATCAGTCAAAGCGCGTGAATCTCAAATCGTAACATTTTTATGAAAATAACGTTTTCGCACTTCTATTCCTAGAATACTCAGAAGTAATGAGCACCACGAGAATTTAAAAATACGTTTGTCGCAGCTGATGTCGGCGAAGCACTAATCGGCTTGATTTTTCTTTCAAATTAAGGTATGTTTTTTCTGTTGTGTTTTTTTTGTATCGTGTATGATTGTATTGATGCAGCCACTTTTAAAATACTAAATCTCCTCACGCCCCCCTTCCTCATTCCACTCTTTCTTGCCTTGATGGACGGCATCTTGAACAATCGATCCATATAGACACAATTCCTCTGACGGCAACCGTCAGACAAGGTGTGTATTTTGTTTAGTTACTGATCAGAGGTACTGGGCGGAATCAAAAAGAGAGAAGGGGTATGAGGGGTGGGGGAGAAGAGGGAGAGGTGTTTAGGGTGATAATTTCAATATCCATATAAAATCTGGAAGTACTTTTACAATAATCTGGAATCGGAATGAACCAAATGTAGTTCAGTCAGTCCATCGTGCACCATTATTTCAAGAATAACTGAAAAGATTTTGACAACTGTGTGTGCGTGTGTGTGTGTGACGTGGGGTTTTATTGTTGCTGGGCTCTGCACAATGGAATTCTGTAACCCTCTCGTCTTATTCTATGGGGACCACTAGTGAATCACCCGGTGAATTACCTTAATACATTTATTTGTTTAGCTCGGTCTGTGTTTAGGCTGGGGTACAGAGATAGATAGAAAAATGGTAAAAGATTACTGTCACACTAGCTTTCACACGGCTATGAAACATATGTAGTCCAGCCACTTGATAACAGTAAAAATCACACATTTATTTCTTCTACTCTATACACGATCTTCGATGTACAAAACTAACTTAAAAGTTCAATTGTCACTGCAAATGGTTCGCTCGCTGATAATCTAGGAAGCTACTTTTTCTTCATCGGGCACTGACTACTTTCTGTCGAGTGGACTACTGTGGTCCTGTTTATACAGAGTTTTAGTGCACGGTTTCTTGTTGCACTTAACTGTGGGGTTGAAGCGCTGCGTTGAGGTCGCTTCTACGACACGCTGTGTTGTCGTTGCTTGTGTTCGACGGGTGGGCTATCTGCGCACAATGCTGTAGATGCCTCGGCAGCCAACTGTACGCATTGACGTGGTTGTTGTCGTTTGCTGAGTTGGGCTCATGATATACCGCCTGCTCGTCTGTAACATATGAGACGAAATTCTGCACAACCCTGTATAATAGGTCTGTGCATAGCGTCTCACTGAAAGCCAAAGTAGCCCTCAGTGATAGCTCCACATCTCTATACATAAGCGACAAACATTCTGCTAAGTCCGTGGTCCACTGGAATCTCCACTCTAATTTCCTATACATATATAAATATAAATCGTGGCTAACTATACACATAAAGAATTAATAATATTATAAACATTCTCGGGTACCGCCACTGGTCTGCAAGCATACATATAGGTTAAACAACAGTGGTTCCGTACATCTTTCAACATGGCGTCGACCGGTCGCCTCGTGGTCGGATTCGCCACGTGTTCAGGCAAAGTCGGACTAACAATTTAATACTATGCATAGCAAATTTCACAAACATAATTCAACAATAATATAAATACATCACGACGAAACAGAAGTATGTTCATTTACCTGTTCGACAATGTCAGGCCGTGGCTACTTGATTGAATTCGAATATTCAACAAGCACTGCTTCCCTGGTCTATCAGTGAAGAGATTTCTGCTAGGAAGTAGCTGTGTACTGCCTTAAGCTCTCAACACAAATGACTCTCTACATAGCCTTGGCCTACCCAGTCAGAACTGGTTCTGCCTAACGGTGCTGTGTTCGGATTGGCTGAAGAAATCTGAGTGGCTGTATAATTCAAAGCCTTCTACCGTCAGCTGTGATGATGTCACTAACTATGCGGGCGTCAGGCTACAACTGTTACGCATGATCACTTCTGTCGTCTGCTAGAGACTAACAGTAACCTTCTAAGTCTAACTGACTAAACAAGCAAAAGCTCAAATGCAGTGGAAACGGGGCTCCCGTGACAATGTGTGTGTGGGCGCGCGCTTGCACTCAAAAGTGCAGGGAGTAATTGTTCCTGTTTGTTTGCGTGTCTGTGAGTACTGTTTTCAACGCTGTTGAGTCATCATTTCCCCCAAAATATGGAACAGCTTAAGATTTTAAAACCAATCTCGCTCTCTCTCCTCCCTTTCTCGCTCTTCTCTGTGTTAAAAAAAAAAAAAAGGAAATACTTAGAATAGTCGTGAATCAGAACGAGCCAAATGTTGGTCGGTCGGTCTGTCATTCGCCATATTACAAGAACCATGGAACTGTTGGTCAGTTCGTTGATGCAGATTTCACTTGTTTGTTCAAAACTCATTTCTTATTTTATATGAAGAATGAGGAGACTTATTTTAACTATCACCACCAATCTTGGTACCCACGTGACCTCATAAATGATCAGTGAATTAATGTCTTCACTTCAAGGTGAAGATCACAGAGTCAACAAATGTTAGTCAAAGAACGACAATTTTTTCACAAAATTTTTTTTTTTCTCCTGTTATTAATATTGAACTTGATTCTTTGATGCATGATAGATATCAATGAGACACACATCCTATGCACATTTGGTCAGCCTTACTCCAAGGTCAAGGTCACTGGAGCTGTCCAAAGTCAGTATACGTACTTTGAAATGACATAGACCCTGAAAGTTAAAGTTCAAATTTGTCGTGTTTAGAGATGATATATTGATCTTTTATATATGTTCCGTTTTTGCAATGATCTGGAAGATCAAGGTCATTTTAGGCATTGCAAAAAAAAATTTTTTTTTAAGTTGTGGTACAGTGGAATGGCTTTATTTAACCCATAGTATGCAACAACATTGAATTATTTGATCATACATGAGCATGATAGGTCATGTGAATGTCAAGGTCATCCCAAGCTCAGTCACTGTATTTGGAACCGGATGTCAAGGTCATCTCAAGGTCAAGAGCATAGAAGGATCAAAGTCGAGATTACTTTGCATTTTAATGCCACCGTTTCATTTTTTCTCTTCTGGGCACTCATTTTCATGTTATATATTGCAAGTTCATTAAGGAGTATGTGAGCCATATAGGCTTTGCCCTTCTAGTTAATATTACTATGAAGATATTTATCCACTACTCAGCCTTTTGCGTCCTTGAGCATTGCTTTCTCCAAAGGTTAAAGTCGCTGATGTCAGTTATATTATAAAACGTTTTCCCCTTGATTTAAAATTTGGCGAACCGACTTTGATAATGCCTTTGCTTGCATCGCTCCATTCTGTTATTTATTTTTGCTTTTTTAAGATGAATCCGTCTCAACATTGCCGGCAGGTTTCACAGTATTCAGTTCAGCCATTTACTATTTGCCCATAAGATCATGCAAAAATAAACTTCAACACAGAAGCCAAAATCCACTTGTTTTCCACACATTGGTTGTATTTCAACATAAAACTGTTAAAAAAAAGTATAGTCACCATAATAGATTTAAAGAAAATGAAGGGTAAACATGTGTACCCCCAAATCTCAAATAAATGTCATATTGATTCTACAATGATGGCAGAATAAAACAAACTCATTAAAACAGTCATAAATGTAATGATCTGGATATATATGTGACTATACCATATGCTCTGTATTAACATTTGTATTAATATAGGCATTTCAATATATATGAAGTCACTTATTTTATATGGCGTCATTTTGAAAGACGTTTTCCCTCTTCAGCTTTAGTCTGAGGCTAATTATCTTCTACAACTAATGCAAAAGTTGCCTACAAGTAAACAATAGTCTTGTGTGAATGTTACAACAACATTTATTACATACAACATTACTACATTTGATATAAATGGCCCAAACCTACCCCTACCCCTTAAATATTTTCATAGCGTCAATTAGACATCATTTCCGTCTGAGATCTATACGCATACAACTAATCCAAAAGTTATCAACAAGTAAATTAGATTGATGTGTGGATGCTAAAACATAATTTTTGTGACAGTCAACATTACTACTGTTGATATAAATGGCCCAAACTTACCCTTACCCCTTACATTTTCTCATAGCATCATTTAGACGTTTCAGTCTGAGATGTATATATACATCTACAACTTATTCAAAAGTTATCAACAAGTAAACTAGAGTGATGTGTAGATGCTAAAACATAATTTTATGACAATCAACATTATTACTGAACATTGATATAAATGGCCCTACCCTTTAAATCTTCTCATCTAGCATCATTAAGACATTGCTTTAGTTTGAGGTTTATATACACACCTACAATCCTAAGATTAACAGCACTGTGTGGATGGTTTTATCTTCTGATGTTTTAATCAATTAATAATTATTATTATTATTAATTATTATTATTATTGTTGTTTTTATTTTATTGTAATATTATGCCATATGTGTTGTAATGACAGGATGTACAATGGATGAATGCGAGTGGGTGCGCAATGAGTCACAATGTGAGATTTGCGCGATATAAGTACCATTCATTATTATTATTATTATTAATCAGTCATCCATGCACTGGTGAAAAATATTAATAATGTAGTCACAAACGGCAGAAGAGAGTAACTAATCTTAAAAAAAAAAAAGTGGTTTCCACGACTGTTGATAGTTGGGGGTGGAACTTTCCTGACTTCATGACAGGGTACTGGCCACTTGTTATCAACACCAGGAAATACATAGATTTCCCACTGGTGATGGATTTCAAAACACTGATATACACTTCATTTTCTCCCACAGTTGTGTTGAGTGGAGGAGGGATAACCAAGGCGTAGAACTGCCTTGTTTTATCGTCCACTGTGATGACATTTGCTAGAACAAAGTCCCCAACTCTTGGCCTTGTCTTCCTTGACAACAGGAACTAAATGGTTGGCAATCCACTCCGGTGTGATCTGCTTTATATCATCCCTATTGGATGTCCACTGAACATACACAGGAAAGTTCTCAACTGTGTCTGGCACACAACACCGGTTGAAGTCAGCCACTGGAAGAGGATATATGTCTTTATCAGTGGCAAACAATAACATTTTAAATTCATAAGTTAATTACTTATTGTCAACATTTCAAAGTTAAAGTCTCATACTTGTAAGTTTACACAAAAAAATTTTCCTTTTAATTGTGTTTTATTTATTTTTTCTTTTTAATATATTAAAGCATTTACTGTTTTACAGAAATTATGGAATTTGTAAATTTTTGTGATTAGTAATAATGTTCCATTCTCTCCCATCAATTGAGAAAAATTTTGTAACATGGAGTTTACTTTCTCATTCAAAACTTTAGTCTTTAGTCTATTCACCACCTTCTCATCCCCCCCCCCCCCCCCCCCCCTCTGTATTACAAGCAAGATTTGTGTTTTCAAAGCAAAGTACATTTTCAATGTGGCAACAAACTAACGATTGCTGTGTTCATCAGTCATTAACTAACGATCGAACTTTACCGTCAGTCAGTGATCGAACATTTTCATTGAATCACAGGCTTGGAAGTCTCGTCTTTCGTAGGCCTCAATTACATACTACGTACGTGTGTAGGAGGCCCACGAGTTTACAAAGGCGAAAGAAAAGACTTCAGAGCCTGTGATTGAATCAGCATCACTAGCGTCAGTCAGCGTCACTAGCGATCGCTTTTTCCGTCAGTCGCCAACACTAACGATCACACAAAAATTACGTTTTATCATCGGAGCAGGTTTGGCGACATTAGCCATCAACCGATCACAACACTGCGTTTGCACCATCATCAACTTTCTCAAAGTCAAGTAAAACGTTGCCAGATAAAGCCACAACCGACAAAAAAACCAACATTTTTACGCTCTATGACGCAAAGGCGATCGCTAGCGTGCCGATCGTTAGGCGACTGACGCTATAAAAAACCAGCAAAACATAAAAGTCAAGCCTTGATCATACCTTGAAACACGTGGAAAAGCACAATCAAATCACGATACATGTTGTTGAAACATCACAACGCTATTTCCGGTGCTGAACTCTGGGAAATTTGTTAAAAATAAAAAGTGTCGACTGCTAGTTCTTGACGACTGACAGCTCACGTGTTCCGACATCAAGGACTACTACGTTTTATTCCGAGACATTCTGACTCGCAAAATACCATAGCTGCTTAGAAAAATCGCCGTACTTCAATTTCCAATGCCTAAAGATGCAATATGTACTAGCCCTTTCATCAAACATAACTTTTTCTGAAGCCATAGTGCAGTTACGTTCGGCGACTGACAAGATTGCGCTCTGACGATTCGACATGTTTTTAACGCTTCAAATGCGAAACGGTGCATAATTTTTATAATATTTGATATGCTGACATGCAGTAACTTATATATTTTAAATATCAGTCGACTTCAGTCAGATTTCATCTGCCAAGACGAAAATATTAGACTATCAAAATCGTGAGCTTGGTGTCAAAAGTAAACGCAGTCAGTCTCTAAACTAATGATCGCAACCATTCACACGCATGTATTTTATTTAGGATAACACAATATTAGGTTGTTCTTATGAATTTTTATTCATTTTGCTATATACTTCAACAGTGCACACCAAAAAACATAAAACATGTATTGTCAAATTAAAATTACCACCAGAAAGATTGTGCAGTGACCTATGCCTTAATACCGTGAAACCTGCCTGCCACGAAAATTACCACTTTTGAAAATGTTGATTTTTAGCTGTGTATGTATCAAAAATTAATTTGAATGGCTTGGGCTCTTGTTTATATTTAGATGTATGTTTATTTTCTTATGGTTTTTTTTCCTGCATTTGTAAAGATAGAACAGGTCCACGAATATTAAACTTTTTTTGGGGAAATGTTGATTTTTACCTATGTATCTGGAAATACTTTTGAATTACTTGCCATGTTGTTTATATGTTTAGGCACTTTATAATGTCTGGTTTCCATTTTGTTTATTACTGGCATTTACGTTTCTACAATTGTTTGCTCTTTTTAAACCTTGTTATCTCCGCTTTTCAATGTTTCTAGATCAATATTAATGTGCATGGTGATGAGGGATAGGAGAGGGTGGGAGACGAAAAACCAGTGGTCGTCTCGACGCATAGGGGTGGAGGAAGTGTTCCTAATGAGGATGAAAACTGCTTATAGAATTTCAATATTAATTTCATTAAATCAATTTTTAAAGTTTTGAAAGGGTAACTTTCCATTATGGACAATGTTAATTTGGGGTCAGCATGACATTAACATTTAACCAGCCCCCCCCCCCCCCCCCCCAACCCTTCCCCCTCTTTTTTTTTTGTACATTATAAAAAGTTAAATTTGCTGATCACATGTTACGAGGCAGTTGCATAAGGTGTTCAGATCTTTGAAGGTTGTATAGCAGCAAGCAATATGATCAATACGCTCAATGTCTAAATTTGAATTAGGCCTATAACACTACATAGTATATATGTATAGTGCACGACTTCAAACAACATAACTCCATACGCCTTACATACACGCACGCACACACACACCCACGCAAGTATACAGCCTAGCACGTGCACCCATTTTAACGTCATGCACAACATAGTCGGTAAAGGTATAATTACAGCGTCTTCATTAAGAAAACTATCGGCTGAACAGGTAGGTATTTTGCTAAGATTTAAAAGCTGAGATGGTATTAACATTTCTGAAGTCGGATGTCATACAGTGTGACACAGAAAGCGAAAGGCAAGATACTTCACTGGCAGCCAGCGTATTTCCTTCAGCAGGGAAGTGACATGATTGTATGCCTTAGCAAACTCTAAGGCTACACTATATGATAGCAATATTTCTGTTTTTCAATCCATTTCAAATAGTGAAATATTAACAGTTTTTTTTTAATCCATTTCAAATAGTGAAATATTAAACAGGTTTTCCAATCAATTTCAAATAGTGAAATATTAACACTTTTTCAAACCATTTCATATAGTGTAGCCAGAGCTTAACTCCATAAAAGGCTGTGTTTCAGATGTTCGAAAATGGCAAGTTATTCAGTGGCTAGAAATGTTTTGTCAGCAGTGACCTTTGTGTTTGGAATCATTCCGTTACAAGGTAATAACATTATAATGCAGATTTTAGGTGGTCTTAAGATCATTTATTGCAAATGAAAGTTTTATACTTGACTTGACTTGTATTGTAAGCCATAGTTTCACATTTTATAGTTGGAAGACTTAAAAGGTTCAGAGGTTGTACACAATTTTGTATATAAAACTAAGATAAGAAGCAAATGTGAGCGTGAAATGGGAGGGAGAGAGACAGACAGACAGAGAGAGTAAATAATGACCTTGTATTTGCAGAAGGTATCAAGTAGAACATAAAATGTGGAGGTAAAACTGTTGAAGCTACAATTGAAGTCAGAGACATAATAAGAGATGAGAAAGGTGAGTGGGAGGAGGGTGAGACGACAGAGAATTTTCCTCCAGACGTGTTCATTACCACATCAAGGGCAGGAGGCAGGGATGCGTGAAAATGCCAGTCACTATTACCCCCACTATTGCCCCTCCCGCCCACTCCACCTTCCTACCCCTCCCCTTACCCCCGCTGCTCCAACCATTCGGCTTATTGGCCGTTCTTCCTCATCTTCTTCAGATTTCAGCGTTCCAAAAACGATTCAGAATTAGTGATACAACATGTATAAGATCCTCAGCTTTTGATCATCTTTTTGATCCCTCTACTGCTTCTACATCCCCCACCTCCCAACAGCAACACTCCTGTAGTTCGTACATAATTCTCGCCACATTATTTCTGCCACTTTCTACCTCCCCCCTAACTTCCTTCCCGCTAATTTTACGTCTATATCGCGTCTGTTGTTTTAATTAGCCTTCGACAGTCAGAAATGTATAGGTATTTTGACGTTTTCTCTCATCTTTTCATTGACGCGTATTCTCTCTGACTCTTAAACTTTCTGTTCTGTTAACGCCATTTTCTACTCTTGTCTTATCTCCACCCACCACCCACCGCCACTCCCTTTCTTTGTGCATAGTTCGTTCTGATTTATCTCTGTTCATCTACTGCGCCCCAAGGTGCCCATTTCTCTCCCTTGACACTCCCCCTCCCCTCTTACCGCCCCCCCCTTTCCCTCATCATCTTTCATCCAAGTTTCTTCACTTCCGACCGCTTCCCACTCTGACCAATCTCTCTCTCTCCCTCCCCCCCCCCCCTTCCCTTTCCATTTTCGCTTATGACTTTACCCTCTAGTCTGGAACTGGACCCTGGTCACGTGACGTCTGGTGGTCTTTGGCTGCTGTTGATTGGTCAGTTTGTCGTAAGGGTCCGTCAGTAGGGAGTCCAGCGTAATACTGGATGAAGGGATCGCTTTCTATCAAATGCAAAATCTGCAAATCAAGTTTACTTGTCTTCTGTATCCCTTTTCCAATTTGTCCATTTTGGATAGTTAAGAAGTTAGAGTCGACTTTTTCAAGTCTTTGCGTTGGAAAACGCGCTCTTTTATAAACAATCTGCGCGTGTGCATGTGCGTGCCCTTGCGTGGTTTGTTATTGTATTCAGTCTTCCAATAATATATATGTATATATATTTTAATGTTCAACAAGAGATTGTGCAAAGTTAAGTTTCAGGGCTTTGTTTTTTTTTAAATTTGTATTTATTTATGTTTAGGATTTTTTATTTCATAAGGTTGATTTGTGGCGGGCTTGGTTAAACTATGAGCGAGCAATGTTTAGAGATGAGAGATGAGTGGTGCTGGCGGTGATTATATTGACGGTAGTGGCCCGACGATCACTTTACTGGAGGCAGATATACTACAAGGTAAAGAGAACCACCGGAGAATGCTGACTGCTCCTTTCGTCTTCGTCCAGATGGAGAGATGAACTGGCGGGAGCAGTGATGTAACAATAATCTGAGTATGTACTCTGCTTGTTGAATCCTATGGTTCCTTGCCTTCACCCCTGCTTCTGTTAATATAGAATATACTGAAGCTAATTTATTCAATAGCGCACACGAAAACGCGCATATATAATAGAGTTTTCGCTCGCTGCACGGGAAAACTCCGCGATATTCTATCACCTGACGTCACGTAGCAGGCGACGAAGAATGTCTATTTTCGGTGCTTTGCAATTAGGCCTCTACACTTTGAACAGGCAGCATTATCACGGTCATAGTTCAGAACTGAATCGTGTAGAAAAACGTTTAACCACATGCACGGGAGATTTCTCTTTCGATTTTACTTCAACGCATAAATATCCCCCTGTAGGGGTGCAGTTTTTGTTTTTTAAAAGTAAATAATATCATCCCAACTTTCTGGAAATTTAGTGCTTTAAATTCCCACTGTCGCTGTCTTTCTGCTTTGTTCTTTCTCATTCCTACTCGGTTCTATCAATCTGATATACTCTCTTCTTCTTCGCTAGACACCTACCTTTTTTCTTGAAAACTCTTCCAAAACTCCTTATTTTTGTATGAGGTTTGTTGGGTAAGCTTGGGGATATTGGACGCTTTCTGCCAAATGGTAACTAGGTCTTCCTAAGATACTATTATTTAGCAATGTAGGCATTTTATATGTATGTGTTTTGTTGATATTTTATAATGATGTTTGTATTCTATTTTGTTTTTGTAAACGAGGGTTCGATAAATTAGAGTATATCCTCAGCGTCCCCTGCATGGGATGCCTTTATTGTAAAGTGACCGGCCGGTGGAGTGCCATCAGTTACCACTAGAGTTGTTTTAGCAGATCTTTTATACGGATCAGGGGTGAGTCCTCTTTCAACCAAGTTGTGGTCCCGATTTTATGGTCCTGATTCACTCTTTGCAGCCCGCTGGACCCTGTAAGCAATGAATAACTAACTAACAACCTAACGAATAAATAAGACAAAGAAATACACCTAAGGATGCAGACTGAATTGTTAATGTACCAGACATTTCCCAGCTTCATATTTTTACGAAAGCTTTTTTGGTGTGTTTTTCGTCAAATCATGGACTCTGGCAAAATAAAATGTTGATTTCGACCGAAAAAGTAAACCGGAATTAAAGTCGCGCAGGCGCAGATCCGATCGTTCTAAAAATAAACCAGGCAATCACCACGGGCTCTTCTTTTTCTTCTTCTGAGTCTTCTTCTTGGATTGAGCAGCCACAATCAGTACGTTGATTCTTTTGCTGCCCTGGGTTGTTTCCAACTCGAGCGAAAGAAATTAACTTCGTGGTAAATAAAAGGGACTATAATTATCTGAATGCTTCGATCACATCACGGTCATAGTTCAGTACTGAATGGTGTAGGAAACCCACGTTTCATCAAGTGCACGGGACATTTCACATTTCTCTTTTGATTTCTCTTCACCGTATAAATACGACAAAGAAAGAGGATGCATAACTGAATTGTGCATGTAGTAGACATATTCACAGCTTCATTTTTTTAATTTTGTTGTTGTTGTTGTTGTTGAAGAAAAAAAGTAAAAACACTCACCGAAAGCTTCCAACCCCCTTCCCCTTCCTCTCCCTACCCCTCCACCCCCACTCTCACCCCACCCCACCCCACGTAAAATCACGGACTCTGGTGAATGAAATATTTTTTTAATTTCGACCGGAACTAAGGTCACACAGGCGCGGATTCGTTCTAAAAATAAACCAGGGAATTACTACGAAATATATTTTCGTTGAGTTGCAAAAAATCCCTAATGACTTTTAGTTAATGGTTACTGAGGAGTAAGTCAGTGCAGAGGACTTCTGAACATCTCCTATACCCAGCGCATCACCAACGATGAAGTCCAACAGAACATCACACAAGCCATTGGACAACACGATGACATGCTCACAGTGGTGAGGAGACGGAAACTCCGATGGTATGGCCACGTCGCCGGAGTGTCGGGTCTTGCAAAGACTATCCTGCAGGTGGAGGGGGTGGGGGGGGGGGCAGAAGAAGGGGTAGAAAGAAAAAGAGGTGGGAGGACAACATTCCAAATGTACTGGCTTGACACTGAGCGAAGCCATGAGGGTTGCTGAGGCCAGAGAAAGATGGAGTACGCTGTATGACGGCCTACTAGCGCCAAAACCGAGAGTTACCATTATCACGAGATAATTAAAATTATCACGTGTTCTGTGTAATTTACAGAGATACCGGTAATCCGCAGTGTTAATTAATAATTATCAATATTTGCCACGCTTTCCTAGCGCCAAAACCTGATAATTACTAATATCATGAGATAATTACAATTATCAAGAGATAATTACAATTATCAAGCGATAATTACAATTATCACTGAAAATTATAAATATCAAGATGAGCATGCGCGGCCCGATACGCGATGCGCATGCGCGGCAGAGGCACTGTTCCCAGCACGCCTGGTGTTTTGGCCCTAGTAAAGCGTGGCCAAAACTGAAAATTAGTAATTAACACTGTGAATTACCGGTATCTCTGTGAATTACACAGAACACGTGTTAATTACAATTATCACTGATACATGTAAGTTTTGCAGGTTTTGACGCTAGTAAGCCGCCTTACCAGAAATAAGCATGATCACGTGAAAATTATAATTATCAAGTGAAAATTGTAATTATCATGTGATAATTACAATTTTCAGTTTTGGCGCATTTCCAGGCGGATTGATAGAGCCAAAACTGAAAATTAAACATGATCACACGAACATATTTGTAATTTTCAATGATAATTGTAATTATCTCTTGATAATTGTAATTATCCCATGATATTTGCAATTATCACATGATAATTGTAATTATCAGGTTTTGGCGCTAGTAAGCCGCCATAACGCTGGTTAAACGATCATCTGTGGTGCCCCAACGACTTTCGAATTACGGGATAGGATAGGAAGTCAACCCGATGTTTATAATAGAACTAGAGCCTAGGCGCGGTATCGGGAATCTAAAGATGTGTCCCAGGTGGTGAGAGATGCGGTGAAGGTTGTTGTGTCTGGCATCCAGACTGATTACGTGCGCCACTGATGAAGTCAAGTGACCGTCGTCCAATAGACCCAGCCAAAGGTGAGAATTTGAGGCACAGAGCGGAGAAGCTCATATTTTTTCTGGCTGTTCAATTCATTTTACTTTGTGATATCATTGTGTTAATTAAATTATTATTGATGCCACGGGTGCTACCACCGATGAAGTGCCAGTTGGGAGTAGGGCCAAGCAACGGAAAACAAATTGGGCAGTAAGTAAAAGCGCGTTTTAGCGTTTGAGTTACTATTGGTTTAATTGTGTTAATTGTGTTTAATTAACGTGATTTTTGACTGGTAATGTGCTACCACTAATGAAGTGACCGTTGGGAATCGGCCCAGCCACAAAATTGTAACGGCGATGAGAACTTTAAAGAAATGTCTTTTCTCGAGTTAAAGTGATTTAAATGTGTTAAAATACAGTTAATTTTTGATGTGGCGCCGAGGCTGTGCTATTTCTGATCAGGTAACCGTTGGGTAGTCGGGCCAGCCAAAGGTGAAATGAAAATTTTTGGCAGGGAGCAGAGTATATTTCTTCTGGTCAAAATGATTTAATTGTGTTAATTTAATTGAGCAGCTCTTTGACGCCATCATTATGCAGTAACGCTAACTTTACCATGTTGTCAATAGGAGTTATTGATGCGGATGAAGAAAATTTGGTGGGTTTTGTTTAAATAAATTTGAAGGAAAAAAAACAACTTTGTTCATGTCAAAAAATTGGAGCAGTTTTGTTAAAATAATTCTTTTATTTCTTTTTTGTTTTCTTGTTAAGAAAATGGTTTCCTTTGTGATATACAAATTCTTGCTGATTAGCATACTGGCTTCTACCTCAGGTGAGTTTGCGCGCGTCCCAAGACAGAGGACTACAAGTGTTTTTTTGTATGTAATGTAAAATACATTTTTCTTTATTGTCTACAGTCTTAGTTTTCACTGTTTATGAAGCCTTTGTGACGGCCCTGGAAACTTGCTAAAATGCGATGTTGTGAAATGATTGCAAGACATTTGTCTTATTGTAAAGATTTGATTGAGTGCACACTTGTTGAAATGGCAGGATGTCCAAATACACTGTATGGGGCACAGATGCATGCGCATATGCAACGCACAGAAGATGAAGGTAGTAATATTCAAATAGCGCCAAATTGTGTTTGGCATACATTTGCGTGTGGTCCCCCCTTCCACACCACCCCTCATTTTTTTTTGACTCAAGCATAGTGAGTATATGTACTCAACTCCTCCCCTCCCCCCCCCCCAAAAAAAAAAAAATAATAATAATAATAATAATAATAAAATCCAAATTTGCAGATCTGTGCGAGATGAGTCCTAAATAGTCCAAAACTGATATCGAAAAAAAAAAGTCCGTCTGTCCGCGGTCTGTCTGTGCAAAAACTTTAAAGTGGCCAAGTACTCAGAACCTATGTCAACTATCACAACCAAACTTGATAAGATGGTGTATACCCGTGAGACCTCATAAATGATCGGGGAAAGAATTACATCACCTCAAGGTCAAGGTCACAGGGTAATCAAATGTTAGTTAAAAAATTTTACATTTTTTAAAATTTATGTTTTCTAGATTTTAATACTGCACTTATGATTCCTTGATACATAATAGATATCAATGACAAATACTTTGCAAATTTGGTCAACCTCACTCCAAGGTCGAAGTCACTGGAGCTGTCTAAAGTCATTTTGTATAGGTACTGTAAAGTGACCTTGACCCTAAACTATGAGAGATGTAAAGTCCAAACTTGTTGTATTTAGAGATGATAGCTTGATCTTTCATATATATTCCGTTTTTGCGTTAATCTTCAAGGTCAAGGTCATTTTAGGCCTTGCAAAAACATACAAAAATAGGTCATCGTACAATGAAATGGCTATTTATTTATTTATTTATTTATGATGATGATGATGATGATGATGATGATGATGATGATGATGATGATGATGATGATTTTTAATATTATTTACGCGCCTAATCTAGACTTCGCTCTAGGCGCTTACATTAGTACAGAACAACTTTATACAACAAAATGAAGAAAACTCCCGTCCTATTCTATCCTATCCTATCCCATCTCAAAGGTCGTAGAGGCACCACAGATGATCGTTTAACCAGCGTACTCCATCTGTCTCTGTTCTCAGCAACCCTCATGGCTTCATTCAGTGTAAAACCAGTCCATTCTCGAATGTTGTCCTCTCCTTCTTCTACTGCCTCATTACACCGTGCCTTGCAGGATGGGTTTTGCAAGGCCTGATGCTCTGGTGACGTGGTCATACCATCGAAGTTTCCGTTTCTTCACCACTGCGAGCAAGTCATGTTGTCCAATGGCTTGTGTGAGGGTCTGTCGGACTTTGTTGTTGTTAATTTGCTGGGTACAGGAAATGCCCAGAAGTCTTCTGTAGCACCTCATCTCCATGCTTTGTGGTGATGTGCTGGGGAAATGCTCAGAAGTCTTCTGTAGCACGTCATCTCCATGCTTTGTATTCTTCGCTTGTAGATCTCCTGTGAGGGTCCATGTTTTGCAAGCATGTAGGAAGATGGAGATGACAAGGGAGCGCAGCAACCTTACTTTGGGAATGTAGACTGATGATCCTGTCTTTCCAAATGGGCTTTAACCTTGTCAGGGCAGATGTTGTTTGTGCGATCCTGGAGAGGACTTCCTGTCGGGACCAATTGTCAGTGACAATGGCTCCTAGATATTTGAAGCTATGCACTGTGTTGAGGGATTGGCCTTGGACTTTGATGTCCATGTTGATGCCTTGGTGTTGTTTGGTTCTCATTTTGGTCTATTTCAATTCCATAGGCTCTGGGGGTGGTGTCAAGCCTCTGTACTAGCTGTTCAAGTTCTTGTTCCTCTCCAGCCAAATCCATCAATGTTATCCGCAAAACGGAGGTTGGAGATTGCTCTACCCTCTATGCTGACTGTGCCTTCGGGATCTGCAAGGGCATCTGATATGATGCGCTCTAGGAAGATGTTAAAGAGTGTTGGAGAGTAGGCATCCTTGACACATACCGATTGTTGTTCTGAACCGGTTTCCGATGGCACTGTTGTGGAAAACCGCCTTGCCATACAGGCTTTTGATGAGTTCATAAATTGTAGGGCTGATGTAGTACACTCTCATGGTTGCCCACAGATCTGCATGCCAGACTCGGTCAAACGCTTACTTGAAGTCTACAAACACATGATATAAATGTTGTTGGTGTTGTAGGTATTTCTCGCAGATTATTCTGAGGTTGAAAATCTGTTCAGTGGTACTTAGCTCTGCCCTGAATACTGCATGTTCTTCAGCTATGATTTGTTCAGCTTGGAGTTTCAACCTGTTTATTTTATTATTGCTGGGATGGCTGATGGTGCAATAATGTTCACACTCCTGAAGAAGGTTACCTTTTTGGGAAAAGTGATGACAAGCGACTGGGTACAGGGTGTAGGTCACTCCCCACTTTGCCAGATCTTGTTACAGATAATGGTGAGGTCGGTCAATCATCGCTTCCTCTCCTGCTTGCAGGAATTCCGTGGGGATGTTGTCCACTCCCGCTTGACCTTCTTTAGTGATTGCACTGCTGTCTCAACTTCTTCTCGGAGAATTGTTAGGGTTTCTTCCTCTTCTGTTCTGGGGACATGCTAGAACTGATGGGTCTCCGTTTGGTTTGTGGTTGTAAAGGTCCGAGCAGTTCTCTGTCCATCTTACCAAGACTTCTTGTTCTTCTGTAAGGCATATGCCAGATCGTGGAGATCTTGGGCTGTTTAACACTTGTCAGCCGCTTCACGGTCTGGTGGGCCTTCTTGCTGTTGTTCTTGGTCAGACTGTTCTCTATTTCCTGGCATTGCTCTTCTATCCAGTTCTCCTTTGCTGTGCGCATGCCTTTTCGGATTTCATTGTTGATTTTACGGTAGGCATCAGCTCCCTGTGATGTGTTCTTTTTCTTTTTCATCTCTCTTCGTTTATCACACAGGTCCAAAAGTTCAGGTGTGATCCACGGTTTCTTTTTTGGGTGGTGCTTGCCAAGGATCTCAGTGGCGACATCTGTCAAAGCTGATTTGAAGGTGGTAGTCATGATTTGACATGTACTTCACCAGCTCCCAAAATGAGCAGTGATGCAAATTTCCCTCCAATTGTGACTTGGAATATTTCTGCCACCTCCGGGTCTTGCAGTTTGTCCAGGTCGAACTTCAGTCTGGTGAACTTTGTTTACTCTCTTCAAGTGGGGTCGGAAGGACATCATCACGAGATCGTGGTCACTTTCGATGTCTGCTACTGGAAAATTGCGTGTCCTGCCAATTTTTATGCTTGATATGAAGCGTGTCTTGACCGTGATGTAGTCAATCTGGTTGTGATGCTCCCCGCTGGGACTGTGCCATGTCCATCGTCTGGATTTTTTGTGGAGACCAAGCGTGTTTTGCCAGTATCAGATTGTTGTATCTGGCAAACTTCAAGAGTCTCTTACCCCTGTCATTTGTCTCGTTGTTGCAGCTGGGTCCACATGTGTCTCTCCAGTTGTGGTGCTCTTCTTGGCCAACCTTGGCATTCCAGTCGCCTTGCACTATGACTATGTCATTCTTTGTTACTTGGTGAAGGACAGCCTGTAGATGTTCATAGAAATCCTCCACTTCGCTGTCGTCATAGTCTGATTTTGGGGAATAGACCTGGATGATGTTGATGTTGAAAGGAGCTGCTCTCAGAATAATGGTAATGAGTCTACTGGAGACTGGGCGGCAACCCATGACGGTGGCTAGAATGTATTTGGGGACCAAGAATCCAACGCAGTGTTCGTGCTTGTCATATCTACCGCTGTAATAAAGCTTGTGGCCTTTGTCGGTCGTTGTTTCACCTAGGCCACTCATCGCTTGTTGGTGATCAAAAGAAATATCTTCGAGACTTGCTCATCGTGAAAACTGAAATGGAACATGAACTAGAAAATCTCAAATCAAGAGGTCTTGAACAATGTAATATGATTGCTGAGCTGCTTCGAAAGGATCATTTCTCGTGTAACATTTGTGCGATTCCTTATTGCGTTAAGTTACCATCTTGCCAAATAGTTTTAGTTGAATGTTTATATTTGTAAAATGTGGCAGATTTAAATGATTGTATAAATGTGTTATGTTTGCATTGATGCCTCAAACAAGGACTAATTGTAAGATGTAAGCTTACAATTAGTATCTTATAACGTTGTAATTGTAATACACGTTTAAAGTCTAAACACTCTCTCTCTCTCTCTCTCTCTCTCTCTCTCTCTCTCTCTCTCTCTCTCTCTCTCTCTCTCTCTCTCTCTGTTCTCTCTCTCTCTCTCTCTTCTCTCTCTCTGTTCTCTCTCTGGTTTCTCTCTCTCTCTCTCTCTCTCTCTCTCTCTCTCTCTCTCTTTCTCTCTCTGTTCTCTCTCTCTCTCTCTTCTCTCTCTCTGTTCTCTCTCTCTGGTTTCTCTCTCTCTCTCTCTCTCTCTGTTCTCTCTCTCTCTATGTTCTCTCTCTTCTCTCTCTCTGTTCTCTCTCTCTGGTCTCTCTCTCTCTCTCTCTCTCTCTCTCTCTCTCTCTCTCTCTTTCTCTCTCTTTCTGTCTGTCTGGTTAGTTGATTGCTGTTTTATTAATTGTTTTAGCTGAAATGGCCAGCCTCTCGCACCTGCTCCAGTTTCGGTGGAGTTTATAAACCTGTCTGTGCATGAAAGCATTCCAAACCCTCATCCATCTAGGACATAAAGATCTTTAGTGCCAAAGACTGTATTAACGTGAATGGAACAACAGCGAGTGACCTCGCCTTGAAGAAAAACGCTGTGCACACACTGTGTCCTATTTTCCACCTTATTGGGTATATTTATATAGCTGATCGTTTTGTGTTTTGGAATATTGTTATGCGTGGGTGAGCCTTTCAGACGTGTACAATAATATAAGGCGACTGACCCAGACAAAATCAATGATGTAGACCAGTTATGTGCTAGATGGGCCTACACACTGTTTGTAATGACTTTGGTAGACAAGCGCTAGCAGACTGACTCGGTGGTGCATGGCCTGCATGGGGGATCTAGGGTCCATTGCCCATAGGTGCGGCAGAGAAGTTAACTAGGATGATTATTTGGTGTATCACCCCTTCCTTCGTGTCGCCAAATGAACACGTTAAAAGAACCCAGTCATTCTGTCAAGCGGACGACATGCGCGTATCTCAGTTGTCCAGGATGTGTGGCAATGCGGTAGGCTTGATACTGTAAGTCGATGTCAACCAGTGCCTTGAGCAGCTCAAAGCTGGTATGTGCGCAATGTAAGATCCGTTCCTTTACTCCAAGTTAAAGCTAGCTTACAAAAGACAATTAGTACAAAACGTTTACAGTGCAATAGACCTAGTAAATGGATTTGCGCGCATAATTGTTTTCTCTCACTTTTTCGAAGTAGGCCAACGTGCAAAAGTCAAACTTAGAGCGCACCACTTTTACATTAATTTTTTAAAAAGGTTAATTACATTTTTACTGGTTATCGGTGTCAGAATCACAAGCATACAGAAATTGTTTCCCGGTGACATCTCTTTAAGAAGAGTGAAGGAGTGGATGTTGGGAATAGTTTACATTATTATTTTCGCACTCTTCCTTGTCACCGTTTTTACCCATCACCGTCGACTTAGCCACCACCACCACCACCTGTTGTAGACGTTTGCTGAAGATATGATGATATCGGCAGCCCTGACGGCTGACTGGAATATGCTGGGAGACACCTTCTGACAGTGGTACTAACTGGTAGGGGCTGGATTAGTGTTCAATTAAAAAAATAAAAAAAAAGTTTATTACGGAAAAAGCACAAACCTCTACGGGATGGGTGACGGAAACACCCCCAAAATGAGTAAAATATACTACAGAATGTTTCTCTACAAAATGGCGCGCTTTCCGTCTAAACAAACCGATTTAACTTCTTGGATTATGAAACCCAGCGAGAACGCTATCCGGCGTCAACAAACTGTTCCAAAATGTTGTCAAACGGTTCGACAAAGACAGCTGACCTAGATAATAGAAAGTTTAACCTAATTCGTCGCCTAGAGCAGCCGAAAGTTGCATTTCACGAGCACTTTTGTTGTCGTTTTTACCTGGATAGTCACACTGGCTTCATGTCGACCGTGATGGGTCGCTAAGGCCTAAGCGCTATGTTCGGAAATTCCCGTTGATGGGTCGCCACTAGATATATCAAACACTGAAGACATCGTCTAGTTGTCCCCTATACGCATTGTGTCAGGGGACGTTAATTTATCTACTGAACTGAACTGAACATCGTCTAGCCGTGAGGGCTAACAGAAGGTGTCACCCAGCATATTCCAGTCAGCCGTAAGGGCATATATTCCAAGAGCCGTCGCTGCTGCACAAAACATCTACACCGGGTGCCACCACTACATCATCATTATCATCATAATCGTCGTCATCATCATCATCATCAGCATCATCAATGTCTTGTGTGTAAAGTTGGTAAAGCGTTGTTGTGTTTTATCACTACTGTATTTTCTCTGTTCACACCCCAGCTCCCCTCCCCTCTCCAGTCTCTGGGTTGCGCTCTGACCTATGGCGGCAGTTTAGTCCTCGTTACCCTTTTTTTATTTATTTTCACTCTGCTCTTTCCCTTTCTGTCTCCCTCTCATCGCACTCTACACTTCCACCCCCAAACCTTCTTACACGTGTTTTCTCTTGTGGTGGCAGTTCGTTGTGCATTTTTTCACACCAATCTCTAATATGTTGCTTTTTTATTCTTTTTTTTTTTTTTTTTTTTTTTTAAACTATTTTACACACACACACCTTCCGACTTCTCCCTCTCTTTCCCATTATCCCTTCTCTCGCGTCTGGTTTGGGTTCTTACCTGTAGTGACAATTTGTGGGCCATGCACAGAGGCCTATTGTCTGCTGTTGAAGGCTAAAAGCGTCATCGCTATTTTCAGCTTGGCACAGGTGAACCAGATCGCTAGCCGATGCAGACGACACACAGCGTGCACCCTGGTACCAACAGGGCAAGTGGATGGACACTTCGGATATATTTGTTTTAAATCTTTCTTTTCCGCCTGGCACGGGTGAATTAAACCGTTCGCCGACGCAGGCAAAACACGCGCCAGGTGTCGGTAGGATTACTGCAGATAGGTATTTTGGATATTTGATTTGGTTTGTACATACTGGATAAGATTATCACTCTTACAGCATGCTCAGTGCGGTAATACAAGAAAATCCTGTTAACTTTTCCTGAACATCGAACTTTTCCTGAACATCGACCAATGACATACAGCTGGTGCGCGTGTCACCAGTTTCCCAGTTATTTTCAAGCTCGATGCTGTCGGCGATTGATCAGGAGAAGAGATGATGATAGATAAGGGGATTATTCTGCATGATTGGATTGAAGAAAAAAGAGAAAATGTGTAGAGGGAAAGGGGGGAGGGGGAGAATTATGAGAGTGTTGGTCGGATTAAGATCGTATTTCTGGCCGTTTGGACTCCTGCCTAATATAGATCTAGGTGCTTGTCTCGATGACGACCCGATGATGATGATGATGATGATGATTTGTCAGTAGAATTACTAGCCGAGTTTGGACACTCCTCTGGCTAATGATCTAATCGTCTGATGTCTGTCTCAACCAGTGATGGTTACATGTTTGGGTCATTAGTTGACGATAGATTCAGTTTTATGGTTAATTTTGCTGACATCGAAGCTACTATCACCACCGATTTCTATGATAAATTATGTTAGCTTGGTGCGGGATTCTGGGCAGGCAGTCAAAGCAGGTGCATATCGTCTTCTCTTAGTAACTTGGCCACCCACAAGCAGTTTCTGAAGGTTTGGAAAGAAAAATAAAAGGCCATATGAAACACTGCACTGCCAGTAGACCGATTTACCAGGCTTTTTCTCTGCACTGCAACATGGTTCTCTCTCTCTCTCTCTCTCTCTCTCTCTCTCTCTCTCTCTCTCTCTCTCTCTCTCTCTCTCTCTCTCCCCCTCTGACACCCGTTGATACACCCGTTTATCTCGTGTTGAGATATTTTCTCTCTCTCTCTCTCTCTCTCTCTCTCTCTCTCTCTCTCTCTCTCTCTCTCTCTCTCTTTCTCACGTGATCTCAGTTGTTTCGAAGTTTTAATCGCATACATCATTGCCGTCTTTCAATATCATTATCATTATCCTTTCTCTCTTCCTCTCTCTCACCTAACGCACGTCCTCTTTCCCACCTCTATCTTCCCCTTTCTCGTTTCTAGCTGTGTCTTGCAGAACCAGACGTTCCACTATCTCTTCCCTCTCCTTCCTCCCCGCCATCCCAATACTCCCTTCTCCCCCACCCCCCTCTCTCTCCCCCCCCTCTCTCTCTCTCTTTCTCATACACACACTGCCCAACCTCGCTCAACCCCGAGTTGCCTAGCCAGAGCGCTATGTAACGCTACGTAACTATTAATTTTTGGCGGGAAGTCTGCGCAACTCTATGTTTTCAGAAAGCGCTCTCTAGCGCTCTGTTGGGGTCTCGAAAGATTGTTTGCGAAGATAAAAAGATGGCGGCCAGAGTGGTGGGCTTTCGATTTGCGAATGGCGATGTGTTCAATGATGAATTTGCAAGGGAGGACTTTTATTGTTTAGAGTTGGTAAGTATGCTTGTTATTTGAATGAATAATTATGTTTATGTCAAATTGGTACGAATTAGTATTTATATTTTTTTATTAATGTTGTGTCGTTAGTACTATTGACAGTAACTTTCACTTTCAGCCAACTTCATTTTGATTGGCTGTTGTTCAGTCAACATGTGCAATGCCATTTTAAAAGCTTTCGCTTGTTGCAGAAGGTTTCCCAGAAGCAAAAATAGTTCGTATGGAGCAATCGCAAACGTTTTGTGATACTTTTTCCTAGGCAACTCGTGGCTGCTTCCTGTCTGTAACCAGCAGTTGGCAATGCGAGACTTGCTTGCGCACTGAGCACATCGTAGACAGCGGAGGCGACGCTGCAGTCTGTAACAGAACTCCTACAGCTAACATAAAATGTGCTCTCTGGTCATATTCTCTGTGTCAGTCGTTGGCAAACTGTTCAGATTCCCTGCGCACTGATCCAAGCCACTCTATCATTGTGCTGGTGTCTTGTGGTCAAGATTGTCTGAAGCGTGGTCATATCGTCAGTGTGGTCGAGTTCCACTAACTTACAACATCGTTATAGCACAAAACATCGCTCCTCGTTTACTCATCGTATTTTATCTTGTTAGTTAGGTTTGTCTATCGGTCAGAAGCTAAATTTGCCTAACAGCATTGTTCCCTCTATCTCTATTAAATATCTACCGTTTTGTCTACATCACATTTCTACGTCAGTTGTGTGTGTTTCACTGGCTTGAGGCTTACTTTTATCTGAATTTACCTGGCGACAAACTTTCTTTGTTTGTGTCTGGTTTGAAGGGTACTTACTAGTCAATAAAATTGCCAAGAAATTAATTTAGGTTCGATTACTACCTGGCACTATACGTAGCTAGTCTTTGCCTGCTTTGAATGACCTCCTGTTTATATGCATTATTTATGTATGAATCTTAAAATTTATCATTCTAATATAGCATTTTGCAGATCCAGAGCTGATAAAGAAAGGTGCTGGTGGATGATCTAACTCGAGCCGCCTGAAGGCACTCACTTGCTGCCTAGTCCCATCGCCTGACTCCTCCCAGAAAATTGAGCACAACAGGTGGGGGAGGAGGGGAGGGGGGGAAGGAGGGGGGTTTACCTAGTATAAGATCTATTAACTGCAATCTAGCCAATCAAATTGGGGACAATGAGTCAATCTGTCTCTTTTTGTTGATGACAACCGTCTTGACCTATTGAAAGTCAGTGCCATCTTTATCAATATTGAACTGATTTTGTGTACCCAATTATAACTTGTCTTCAACATGACTGTATCTATTTGGGAATGAGATACTGTAGTTGTTACCTACAGCCACGTTTTCGGTTGGACTGAACTAGTTTGTGAAGTTTGATCTTCAACATAGAACAATATTGCACTTGTTTGATAAGTAGACATTCAACCAGTTGTTTCTCCTGAAGGAACAGTCTTCTCATTTCATCTGTGACGGAGGAACATCACTTTTTGTACTTACGTTGATGTTTTTCTGCATTTTCTTGATTTGTAAACTGACTTCTCTCGGCATTGAAAAACAATTATTTACGATTTGACAACAGGGTTTCTTTCATGTTACTGTTTTTTCTCAATCGTCAGGATGACAACGTAGTAGGTAATCTATTATTTTGATCAATTGATGTCTGTTTATAACGTAATCTTGCATTGATCGATCTGTAGATAATATATAGATATGTGCTGTTCAACTTTGCCCCATCAAAAGCCATCATGTGGGTCAGCAATGATTTTATCATTGTCAACGTGGTCAGTATTAATTTATTAGTAGTATGCAAGTGATTTAGTATTTGGTCTTTTTGCGATATATGCTAAATTTTACAATAAACTCAACCATTGGTTGCATCTATCATTGTATTTGTATATCTACAATGAAATATAATATGAATATTTTAACTGATTATTAACTTTGTTGCTCAAGTAACTCACTGCTCATTCTTTAACTAACTGTCACACCTTCCTGTGTTGTGGTTGCTAATAAGCTATTGTCAGCTGCTACTTTTAACTTCTTTGTCACTACGTTACTCAACATTCCTGCAGTGAATGTAGTAAAATGATTCCGTTATCAATATTGCAACTGCCCAGCTGTTAATTAATTAATTTAATTATTTATGTCATTGTTTTAATGGATACTGCATGGAAATAGGCATAGAACACCACAACAGATTTTTTATTTTTCTTAGAGTTTGAAACAAGAGCTAGAACTATATTACCCCTCTAAAAAAAAAAAAAAAACATCCCTCCTCCCACCCATACAGTATACTCTTTCTAAAAGGAAACAAGATGGCAAGCAATCCAGATGTATTTCCAGACAACACACAAAGCAACAACTCTTCCCTCTCCCTCCTAAATAAATAAAAATTATTATAAATAATACATGAATGTATTATAAAAACACTTACAAATTTAGTGTTGCAGTAGCACAGTGGTTAGGACACACGCTAGATAATGTTTCCTCAAGCAACTTCAGGACCGGTTAGTACTTGGATGGGTGACCATGCTTGGAAGGTAACCATCGAATTACAAAAAAATAATGAAACAAGCACACAACACACCACAGTCCACCCAGCTGTGAATAGGTACCTGGCTCTGTTAAGAACTGGAAGAGTTAAAATTAGCAAGAGAGAAAAGATGTGCACCGCCCTCATTAAGCTGGCCCATAGAAAAGAGAGGTCCCAGTACACCTTCCAACGACCGAAAAATTATGGGAACACCTTTACCACCTTATAAAATTAAATGGACAATGATAAACAAAATCCGCATGTGCCATTTGCGGCTATGGGTCATGTAAGAAAAACGGGTGCCGGATACTACCGCGAGCGATTCTACGGCGAGGACGTTATACAGCGAAGAGTACCTTACCATGAGCGATGTTGTTGTTTGTAGATTATAGTCACACGACACTTTCGCATATAGGTGACTACTGGACTGATTTATACTGACACCAGCGGGCCAGTTGTTGGTAAAGGGGAAAATAATATGATCACACATTGACCAATCCGGGATTCGAACCAGCGACCTTTCGGTTACTAGCAAGACGCTACCGCGAGGCCTTTTATTTTGATGGGCGATGAATCAAGGTACAAACCTGTGATTAAACAATTACTGTGACCCCACTCGATAGTGCAAGATAGTATCGCACTCGCGATAGTGTTGCTCGCGGCACTGTCCCGCTCGCGGCAGTTTCGCACTCGTGTTAATGTCTCTCGTGGAAGTGTCCCGCTCTCGGAAGTGTCCCACTCTCGGAAGTGTCCCACTCGCGGTGGTGTCCCTCGCGGTAGTTGCTCGCGGTAGTGTCGCATAATGAAGAAAAACAATCGATTAACCAGCATATTTGTAGCGGAGTGTACTTTGAGCGAGTACGTGCGTGTTTAGCCACACGTTTTCCTTCATCGACCTTGATCTGTGAGGTAGAAAAAATTCGACGGGACAGAAAACTGGCAACTAACGTAGGTACTGTGTGTTTGAAGTTTGAACAAAATCCATTTAGTGGTTCTTGACATAGGGGTTATGCAACAGAACGATTTACAGACCGACCGCCATTGGGCTCGTTTTTATTCCCGACCAAGTCAAAATATTTTCTAGAGAGTAGAAATTTAAAAAAAAAAAAAAAAGAGGACTATGAGGACTTGTAAGGTCATAGCCATTGTCCAGGCTCAAGATGCATTCAAAGCAACAGATGTGAGAAGATTGTCCAGGAAGTCAAATCAAACAAATTATGTATTGTATCTTGTGAAATGTGTGCACATTATAAATAATAATCATCATCATCATCATCATCATCATCATCATCATCATCATCACTCTATTATTATTATTATTATTATTATTATTATTATTATTATTATTATTATTATTATTATTATTATTGTTATTGTTAAGGGAGTTATTATTATGACAACAAGTATACTTCATCTCGGTCATGTGATTACTTGCTTTGACGGACAATCTCAGCCATATTGTTTTATTCCCCCGGTCTTTTTTTTATTTTTAATAATAATGAAATACCGGATTTAAAAATAAAAAGTGAGGGTTTGGGTGCAGCTTGTATTGCACGCAGACGTTTACAGTGATGACAATGAGCTTTGTCCATTGTGTATGATGTCTGCATTGATTGCTAGGTGCGTGTTATGCCTTCATCAGACTTTTCAGCAGCTGTTCTTCCCTGTGATGACAAATAAAAACAGTCCAGTTTCACCGGAAATAAGATTTTGATACACAGATTTTGTACAAAAGTACCCATTGAGACACATCTTGAGCGTGAATGTGGTGTCAGCTTTCCTCAGATTGCCAGTTCCAGAAGAGAAAGTCGTGCACAACCAACGGACAAGTGAGACATCATAAGTGCAAAACGGTGTCATAGCAGGACAAAGCTTTGGTCTTGTAGCCTAGCAACAGGTTTTTGTTGTGCGTAGTAGCTAATTCTGTTTACGTCTTCTGCGGCCGTTATTATAATCCCTGCCTTTCTTTGCCCGTAAATAGTCTCTCCCCATTAATGACGATATATTGTAATGACAAAATGGACTTTTCCTAACAAAGCACTTGTTTTTATGACAAAATGAGAAGAGGAGGGAGTAGGTGGGGGAGAGGGTGGGGAGTAATGTACTGGTATTAAAAAGGTTTTATGATGTAAACATTTTTTGTTATAAGAAAGGAAAAGAATTAAAATTAAGTAATTGTTAACGTTCCAATACAGACATGAGAAAGGAAGAAAACTAACAAAGCAAATTGATTTGCGTTTTTAACAAATGTGTTTAACTGTCTGTAACTTGGTAATAAATCCTTACTGTTGTGGCCGTAGGGGAGCGTGATGTTGGAGATCACACTTATCTTGGGCCAGCGTAATGAGGGTGATGCCCATCTCTCTCCCTCGCTGCTTTACCTTCCCCACCCTTAAGTGAGTAGGTACTCAGTCACAGCTGAGTCAACTGGGAGCGTTGTTATTTGTCGCTTCACGTTTTGCGGTCACCCATCCAAGTGCTAACCGCACTGGACGGTGCTTAACTTGCGACACAGTAGCGAGTGCTCCAACCACTGCGCTATCCGACACCCCAGGAAAGCAGTACAAATTTTGACAGCTGAACAAGCAGTACAAGAACAAGAACATACAAACGTGTGTGCAGTAAACAAGTTTTTGATTTTTGTTTATTCTTTAAACAACAGCATAAACAAAACAAAACAAAAATATCAATGTATTTCAGTAGAAACTCCGTATCTTTCAATACAAAAGTCTAAAATTTAAGTAATTTGTTTGTTTCAGGTCCCTAGACGGCCGCCTTCAGGTGTCACACCGTAAGGGTCTGCCCCACGTCATTTACTGTCGCCTCTGGCGTTGGTCCGACCTTCAGAACCATCAGGAGCTCCGCGCTACCGAGCGCTGCGAGTTCCCATTCCACCTCAAGCTGGATAGAGTGTGCGTCAACCCCTACCACTACACCCGTGTAGAGGCACCAGGTAACAATGGCCGCTGATGATGATTATGATGATGATGATTGATTGATTGATTGATTGATGATTAGTAGTATACAGTCAAACACGCTTAAGCCGAACTCGCCCGGGGAATGAAAAATAGTTTCGCTTATCAGAGTTTGTGCATATCCGAGTTCGGATAAGCCAACCTTTTCCCGAGAAATTACCCTAGAATTCGGCTTAAGCGAGTTTTTGTTCAGGATAAGTTGTACAATCACTTGGAATGTCTCTCTCTCACGTTCTTTCTTTCTCTCTCTCTTTCTTTCTCTCTCTGTCTCTCTCTGTCTGTGTCTGTCTGTCTCTCTCTCTCTCTCTCTCTCTCTCTCTCTCTCTCTCTCTCTCTCTCTCTCTCTCTCTCTCTCTCTCTCTCTCTCTCTCTCTCTCTGTGCGTGGTGTGTGTGTGGGTGTGTGTGTGTGTGTGTGTTTAAATGAATAAGATCAAAACAGTGACAACTTACAAGTGTTTTTTCAGTGGAGCTTTATTAATACCTCAAACCAACTAAAAAAAAATTAATGGTGAAAACAGTGACAAATCTCAGAAACAAAGCAAAGATTCCCTTTCAAAGGCCTAAGCAAAGAACAACTGCTAGTTAGAACAAAAAGATAAACGTTTGAAAACGAAACCTTTAGACGGCCCAAAAAGACAACAAAATTCGGCTGAGGTCACTTACCCAGACACGAAAACGTTAAGCTTACAGTATTCGTTAAACTTTAATACTACATGCTAGGGTAGACACACACTAGCAATCTGAGCACTCAAAAAAACCTGGTCCCTGGACCCTGGGGAGGCACGGTGGCCGAATGGTTAGAGCGTTGGCTTGCGGATCGGAGGGTCCCGGGTTCGAGCTCTGTCCGGGCCATTGTGTTGTGTCCCTGGGAAAGACACTTTACTCCCGTTTCCTACTCCTTCGGATGAGAGTATAAACCGAGGTCTAGTTTCTGTGTCGCAAACATTCCATCATAACGGACTTTAAAGATCCTGACGCTCATGTTCTAGACGGGTGAGTGCCGGTAACAAGAACACACCCAGCATGCGTCTTGGTAAAAAGTGCCATAATGACCAACGCGATTGATTGTGGGCATATACGGCACGACAAGACAAGACAAGACAACACACCACACGCTAGGTGATATGCTGCAAATCGCGAGACGCCCGCCATCATCCTCCGCAGCCACTAATCTTCTGGCTTAATCTTTCAACGCTGAAAGTTTTAAAAAAACAAAACAGAACGGCGTGCACATTACCTTTCGACCTGCCCCTCCCCTGTGCCCCTCCCTCGGCCATCCTCTCACTAACCTTGAAACCACCACTTAATTCACGCAAGCAAACTTACCACTCATTCTGTCTAAACAATGGCGCCTACAAAACATGTGGCACAAGTCGTCAGTTTCCCCGCATAAACAGGTGACGTGTTCCTTTCCGTATGATAATTATAGTCGTGACGAAATATGTCTTTCCCCCCCCCCCCCCCCCTCGAAGTGTTTTTTAAAGAAAAAAAACAGTGTTCAGAGTTTGGCTTATCTGTCAAAATCACGTTTGAGATGTCCGTGTTTGAGTTAGCTATTTTTTGACAGAGTGTGGCTTATCCGAATTAGAAATAGTCTTACAAAGAGGGGGGTCTGGCGGGGAATTGGTTTTGGTTTCAGATATCCGAGTTTTTTGCTTAAGCGTGTTTCGTTTAGGCGAGTGCGGCTGTAGTATGTATAGTATGATTGTATTTGAGGCCTAGGAGAGACGAGACTTCCCAGCCTGTGTATCAACACTGCCATTGACATTGTCACGTGCGCACATGTCATCACTTGGCTTCAGATTCCTGACGTCATGCGGAACAATCTGGGCGGTAAAAATAGGGGTTCCCCAGTGCATTCACATCAAAAAATAGTTCTCTTTAAAAAGTTAAAATAAACATATTCATACCCCTTCGATTCCGTGGGACTTTTCTTCAGTTGTAAACACATATATAAAGTATATAAATCATTTTTATAGGATTTACTTACTTTCAAAAAGCCTGTTGGCTTAGACTAAAAAACATGTTAACATTAGAATTAGTTCCCGCTGCTATGTCTATATAGCCGAAGCACCTGCAGGTGAAAATGGCACGTTAATATGATTAGATAGTGTCAACTCCATCATGATCTACATCAACATAGAGGTGTCAGTGAGAAAAGGGTTAGTATGGTGACTGTCAACATTAATATGGCGGCCCCAGGTTACAATGGATTGACAACATGGTTAACCGTATAGTCCAAGCCCAGAATGCAGCAAAATGTTTAATTTTGCTTTTTTGGGTATCCAAAATAATTTTTACTGCATCGGAAAGATAATAATGTACTCTATCACATATCCAAAATGTAATAAAAAAAAATATCGCAAAACAAAGTTATTGAGCATTTATTATCTAGCCGTGTACTATGGCATTCCGTTTAGTTATTGCTTGCTTTGTAAGGCCAAAAACTAGTATGGCAGATTACTGACAAATCAGCTTCCCCCCCCCCTCCCCCACCACCAAATTTGATGTCCATGATATTTAAGACCTACTATTTCAAAAAAGCCTGGTAGCCATTAAAAAAATGGCGGCCATTTTCAAGATGGCCGCCATGCCGATAAAACTCTTGTTCTACAATATGAAGTATACGACCAAGATTTCGACCTACAAGCGCCACATTTGGTATACATGATACTTAAGACCTACTCTTTTAGTAAAGCTCAGTGGCCGTTAACAGAAAAAATATGGCGGACATTTTTCAAGATGGCCGCCATGCCGACAACACTTTTGTTCTACAATAATTATGGAGTATGAAATCAAGATTTCGACCTACAAGCACCAAATTTGGTCTACACGCTACTTAAGACCTACTCTTTTACAAACGCCCGGTAGCCATTACCAGAAACAATATGGCGGCCATTTTTAATGATGGCCGCCATGCTGATTACACTCTTGGTCTACAATAAAAAGTATGAGAAGATTTTCTCCTAAAAGCACCAAATTTGGTATGTCTGATATTTAAAATATTTTCTTTTAGAAAAGCTCGGTAGCCATTAAAAAGAAACAATATGGCGGCCATTTTCAAGATGGCCATAATGCCGATTATACTCTTGTACTATACTATGAAGTATTAGACGAAGATTTTGCCTTACAAGCACCAAATTTGGTATACCTGTGACTTAAGACCTGTTTTTTTTAAAATCCCAGTAGTTATTACAAAAAGAAATAGGGTGACCATTTTTCAAGATGGCCACCATGCTGATTACACTCCTAGTCTATAATAAAAACTACGTAATTAATAAAGAAATAATAGTATATAAATTAAACAAACACATTTTTTAAAATGTACAATACCATAAATTAAGTGATGGAAGTAACATTCTTATGCATTGTTTGTAATCTGAAGAAGAGCATAGCTCGAAAATTCATTTGTCTTATATTGTTGTATAATTAAAAGTATCTTTGATATTTTTGTTGTGTTCATGACTTTTACTAAAGAATCTATTCTTTAGGTTATCGAAATCGCTCTATACAAATAATTAATTGTTTGCAGTCTTGCTTCCATTCTTTATATAGAATTATTTATAGCCCTAAATACTATGGTTTTGGCCTTAAAATGCAAACTATCAATTGTTTTACAAACGGAATGCCATAGCCATGCTGTGCTTGAATCAGCACTAGAAAACGTTTCATTACACGAAAACAAAAACATAATGCAGTGCTGGTGATAGAGCCAGACTGTTAGATCTCAACGCTATTGTCACTCATGTCTTCTTCCATTTCTTCTTCCTCTTCCTTTTTCTCTTCTTCTTCCTCTTATTCTTCCTTTTCTGTGTACTTCATGACGTTTAAGCAGATTTCACCTCGGCATTCTCCACATCCAACAGTGCAGACCAATCCATGTCGTCGGCATGAATACCTGGTTGACGCACAGTCAGTTCTGCAATTGCAACGCACAAGGTTTAGAAGATGGTCTGGTGCACTGGTTCCTCTCTTGCTACAAAACTCCAGCAACCTACCCTTGAATTCTAATGTTCTTATAGGTGTCAGTTGATAATGATCATCCTTTGATCCTTTTTCCCCTTTGCTTCCACTGTCACAAAACAAGCACTTTGGACCCAAAACCACTGGTGCCAGAAGCTATGTTCAGTCCAGACAACCTGTGTTTTCGAGGTGATGGTGACTGATTCAGCTTGCTCATACCTTTTTTCACATGGTGCTTGATTGTGAATGTTTGTCTGCAAACAGCATGTACAAGATCTCCAAGAACTGCGTGTATGTATACTTTCCTCTGTTTACTAGCTTTTTTTTTTTAATAGAACACATCCTTTTTGTATTAGTGTACGAACAGGGTCAAACGCGCGATGAAAAGTAGCGATGCTTTGCATCGATACTATTCTCATAAGGATCCATCCGTTTAGGAAAGTATCGCTACTTTTCTCAAAAGGATCGCACATTTTCTCAAATGGAACGCCAATTGCGAAAGTATCGATGCTTTCTGAAAAGTATCAATGCTTTGCATCGATACTTTTTAAAAAGTATCGATACTTTGCATCGATACTTTAGCTCGAGCAGTTTCATCGCGCAGTTCCGAAGTTTACCGAGGCGAAACACACTGTTTCTACAAAACTGAAATCGGTCAAGCTAATGAAATAATATACATGTATTATGTAACATTCCACCAATTGTCCTTTGCAGAGCAAATTAATTAATAAATATAATTTTTCCAAATAGCTAAATTTAAGAATTACTATTAGTTAATAAATAATGTGTTCCGCTTTAGTTCCGATCAAACTTTTGGAAAATTTGCATACTGTGTATTCGGAAAAATTCGGAAATGTGCGATGAAAAGGATCGATCCTTTCGTAACGGAGCGATGCAAAGTAGCGATACTTTTCAAAAAGTATCTATGCAAAGCATCGCTACTTTTCATCGCGCGTTTGACCCTGTTCGTACGCCATACAGGGCAGCGACCACAGCAAGCAGCAAGCAGCAAGCGGAGAGCGTCTGCTAGTGACCTATTTAGCCATAACTGAAAACCGGCAAGTTTAAAACTATTATATTGCGCGTTATATTATTTATATTTTAATAAGGCAAACTCAGGGGAGCAAAGAAAATGTTTGCTTAACTCAAAAGACACGGTGGGATTTAATGATGGTGAATATTCCAGCAATTCATCTTCAAAATCCTCTTCCATATCTGTGAAGTCACGCTGACAGTGTTGAATGGGCATGTGGGCGGAGTTATACTTCGCCCGCAAGGAAATTCCCGCGTATGACTGGCAAAATGTGCCAATACCGTTTTAGCAATTTTTAATTCGTTGTATCTCCTAATTGCGCTAATTTTTTTTTTTACATTTTGGTAAGATTGTTCAACAACCTAAACTCTTTACATTTGCCTTGTTTTCATTTTGGATACCCTAAAAAGCACCTCTAAACAATCTGGGCTTCGGCTAGTAACATATGTCAGCACTTGTCTGTTGCCGTGATGGAAAAGGAAAACAAGTCCAGCGACAATAGTTTTGAAAACACAGTACACGTTAAAAAAAAAAACACACAAACAACAAATCTGTTTTACTTGTCTGAATTTTGACGACCTGTCTGCGTTTCTCAGCCTAAGGACGTCAAGCTTTTAAAATTATACAGCGCTTTTTAGTCCAATCCAGCAGGCTTTTTGAAAGTAAGTAAATCCTATAAAAATGATATATATTCTAATTTACTCTTTACAGTTGTGTTTACAACTGAAGAAAAGTCCCACGGAATCGAAGGGGTATGAATATGTTTATTTTAACTTTTTAAAGCGAACTATTTTTTGATGCGAATGCATTGGGGAACCCCCATTTTTACCGCCCAGATATTGTTCCGCATGACGTCAGGAATCTACAGCCAAGTGATGAAATGTGCAGGTGACAATGTCAATGGCATTGTTGATACACAGGCTTGGAAGTCTCGTCTCTCGTAGGCCTCAATTACATACTATACATACTATACCAGGTAGGAGGGGAAAGAAAAGACTTCAGAGCCTGTGGTTGATAAATGCATGTAGTATCGGTCTGATGCAGGCTTGCATGAGGCATGGTGGCCGAATGATTAGAGCGTTGGCTTGCGGATCGGAAGGTCCCGGGTTTGAGCCCAGGCCGGGCATTGTGTTGTGTCCCTGGGAAAGACACTTTACTCTCGTTTCCTACTCCTTCGGATGAGAGTATAAACCGAGGTCTAGTCTGTGTCGCATACATTACATCATAACGGACTTTAAAGATCCTGACGCTCATGTCCTAGACGGGTGAGCGCCGGTAACAAGAACACACCCAGCATGCACCTTGGTAAAAAAGTGCCATAATGATCAACACGATTGATTGTGGGCATATACGGCAAGACAAGACAAGGCAATAGAGGCAGTTTGTGCATCAAATTCTGCAGTTCACATCATTGCTGGCAAGGCTTATTCTAGGGCAATTAGAGCACATTTTCTTGTCGAAGCAGCATTGAGTGCAATATTTGTAAGCACTTTCTTCAACATGTCATGGCTGTTGCTCCATCCTGACACTTTGTCCAATGATTACAATCCTAGGAAGGAAAACGGTGATTGTCAAGAAGAGTCACTTCTACATAATCCTGCAGATCTTGACATAACAGAGTCTGTTGGCAATGATGACTTTGATTAGGCTCTTTTTGAATCACTGATGCAGGGCAAAACAACAGCAAGAGATGCTGCAATACATCCTGTATTAGGACGCATTAAAGCAACGTTGGAAGATTTCAAACGACAATGTTCAAGTAGAACGAGCAAGCTATGGATTGAAGAAATGGTACACCTCCTTCACACAGCAATATAGGCTGAGAGAACTGGAGATTTCAAGCTCCATCTATCTGTTGTTGCCAAAATGTTGCCCTATTTTGCTGCTTCAGGGCACAACCTCTACACCAAGTCGGCCAGGCTGTACTTACAGCAAATGATGGAGTTGAACAAAACCTACCCAGAAGTCTATCACGATTTCATGGCAGGCCATCGCGTGAAAAGGAGAAGCGATCGCTATAGGGCTGGTCTGTCGTGTGATCTGGTGATTGAGCAAACTTTGATGAGGACGCTGACGTCAAATGATGGCCTAACTAAAGGGCGCGGAATGGGCGAACGACAAAGGTTTGTTTGGCTTCCCTCTATGCCTGCTTGTGCAACAGCAAACCAATGGATGCAATCCTTGACGCAAACAGAGTACACAACAAGTGAACAGCACAAAGATTCTTCTGAAATAAGGCAAGAGAAAGACCACAAAGAAACTTTGACAGTCATCAACTATGTTTCATCAAAAACTCCGTTTTGCGCTGACATGAGTCTTAGGTCTATTGCTACTGGCCAAGCAGCTGACTCATCTGTCAATGCTGACCAAGCTGTTGAAATTGGTCAGCGCATTCTCCAAGGGATGACGGGTCAATCTCCAGCTGACGTGACGTTCAAGAAAAGCAATCAAGCAGTCAAAATGGCGACAAAAACTGGAGTGACTATTGGCCAGGATATGGTGTAAGTGGATCCGCAGTTATTGTTTCAAAGGTTGGTGCAAGTCGCTGGGAATGATACCAACAGGCTCGAAGAAATGTTTTACTAAGGACTGGCCAATGTACCTGCCTCCTTGTTTGATGCGACAGGATTCCCCAGAAAAGCCAACAAACATACTCTTACAGGATTTCTCTGGTCTGCTGTCAATGAAACTGCATCCTTGCCAAGAGAAAATGTTAAATACATTCTCGATGGTGGATCCCTTTTGCATCGCCTTCCATGGCCCAGAGGGTCGTCCTAAAAGATCTAACAGAGATGTATGTCAGCTTTGTTGCTAGGAAACATACACTAGCTACAATCATTTTCGATGGCTATGTTGCTGACCCAAGTACCAAAGATGTTGCCCATCTTCGAAGAAGCAAAGGCATGGTTGGGAGACATGTAGCCTTTGATCCTAACACGATCCTCTGCGAGACGAAGGAAATATTCTTGGCCAACTGCGAAAACAAACCGGAACAACAGTCTGTAATAACATTCTTTTTGCCCATGCATTCTGTGGATACGACACGACATCTCATCCCTTCAACATCTCAAAATCACTCGCAGTCAAGAAGCTTGATTCAGGAGAGTTCCTGGATGAGGCTAGAGTATTCAATGATAAGATGTCAAGTCATGATGCTGTTGCAGCGGCTGGTGAGAGGGTATTTGTTCACCTGTACAGTGAAAAACGTTCTGATACCTTGACCAAACTGTGGTTTGTCAAATATGAGCAAAAAGTGTCTGCAAGCCATACACAAATCCAAGCTAAAGTGCTCCCCCAACAGCAGCAGCAGCTGAATTCCATGCCTACAGAACATTCTACCAAGTCCAGGAGTAGCTGCGTCCAGACAGACAGAGACCATGGTCTATCACCAATGGATTGGGAATGGAAGTTACAGGAGTGTGGGCTACTTCCAATCATAACTAATAAGCCAGCTTCTCCATAGGATATTTTGAATGTTATCCGCTGCTGCTGCTAGAAAGACTGCTCAACTGGCAGATGCAGATGCAGAAAGCACGGACTTACGTGCACCATAGCTTGTGGAGAATGCCGTGGAGTCAGCTGCACAAACTCTGTGGTTCAGCTGGATGACGAGTCGGATTCTGAGGACGACTAAGGTAGACCACTTCTATATTCTACTGGAAAACTAATCAATTTCCTGGGTTTTTCTGTTTTTCTTTATTTCGTGTGTCTTCCTTTTGACTAATCTTTTTTCTCTTGTGAATTAAATAGATACAATACAATACAAGGTTATTGCTTTAGGTCCAGCGGACTCTTCCGAGCCAAGTCAGGACCAAATTAAATAGAAGTCGACTTTTACAATCGAGATCAAGATTTTTAAGATCATCGGAATTTCGCATTTATACCCCTATGTTAATTAAATTTTAATCCACAGTCAGAACTAAAACTGACACAGAAAGCGTTGAAACAGATTTTCGGACTAGAGCTTTCATTTGACATGCAACATAATATGGTTTTGAATTAAATGTTTATTTCAAGTAATCTCCCTTTGACGTTTTGAAGTGTGAAAAAACATAAGCACCAAAAATAATGTTTCAGACCCCTTTTTTTTACTGGGACTTTTTATAGGTATTTCCTCATTGCTTAAAGAATATTTTTTACTGCATAGCATTTTTATAGGAATTAGTTGCTTATTTGGCTATTTATTTCATTACTGGGACTGGACTATTTTCTAAGTAGCGAGCGTTGTGGCCAAGTGGGCTAAAGCGGGACTAACTTGCCTTGGCCACAAGCCAGAAACCAATGGCGCCTGACAGGTGTGGGTTCGAGCCAGCATCTGGGCGTTATGTTTCTCCGAATATTATTTACTTTCGACTCGGGCAACGTCTCGGGGGTTTTCTCCGGGTACTCCGGTTTGCTCCCCCAGCAAAAATTTCAAAAATTCACAAATAATGTTAGGTAGGTTGGGTTTGGGCGCGCCACTGGCTGCGACTACGCCTTCTCCGGGGGAGACGGCCCAGAGTTTCCCAATAGAAAGGGATAATGAACTGCAGCCAAAAAAAAAAAAAAAAAAAAATCGGGTAAAAGCGCAATTTCACACTGAAGATGCATCTGCTATCTCCATAACAATTTTCAGATCTCATTGACCAAAAATGGACAAGCTTTACCTGGTTCACGCAGTAATAAAGACATCGGGTTGGAACTGGTTTATGTTAATGTTAAGAGTGTGTAAGCACCATATAGGGTGAACGTGTTGCATTAATAACAAAACAGTGGAAAAGTATGCCTTTCACAAAACAGTTAGAAAAATGAAACAAGTTGAGAAAAATGAAACAAGTTGATGGAAAATGTATGTTAGCAGACGCAACATGATACAACCAGACAAAAACTATTGATCCAGTGTAAAGAAAAATAAACTAGAAAACTTCATAGCCTAAATATTACAATGTTACATTGAAAATTGAAAACGGTAAAACAATAGTTCAATTATTTTATGCATTGCATAATAAGTGTATGTGTGTGTGGGAGAGAGAGTAGGAATGTGTGTGTGTGTATGTATGTATGTGAGGGGAGATAGAAGAGAATGAGCGTTGCTCCGTTTTTGTATTTCTAGACTTGTTTAGAAATACTTTAAAACAGTTTGTGGGAAACAGAACGAGCCAATTGTGGGTCTGTCAAGTCCATTGTAAGGTATATCTCCAGAACCACTGAACGGATTTTGACCAAACTTCATAGGAACTACCCAGGTTTGTGGTGTGGCTCTCATGCCATCATATTTGCTCTACTGCAACAGTCAAGATCACTGAAGGTCACGTTTTAATGAATATCTCAAAAACGGCTGAAGTAATTTTGTTGCGTTTTGGTATACAGGTACTTCAAATCATGAGCCATCCTTTAGTAGCAGTCTGTGTATCGATACCTCGGTCAATCACTCCAAATTCCACTTTTTTGTTCAAAACACATTTGTAGCCATAACAAGAATGACTGAACCGAAATTCATCATTTTTACTATGTGGATACTTTGTCTACTGCTTAGCACGTTATTTCATTCACATTTGTACTCTTTCAAAGGTCAAGGTCATTGAGTTTCACCATTTTTTAAAATGCGTTTTGCACTGTATTTTAACATTGGCTGATCCGATTTTGATGTCTTTTTATTGCAGATAGTTCAGATAGGCAGTGGCTTATATTCCATGTTTTCCTTTTGCTTGATTATGATAAAGCCAAATCACAACACCACTACCAAAATGAACACTTTTACAAATGTTTATTTTGGGGATATGTGTGGGAGTGTCAAATACATTTGAACATCGTGCCATCTTGTTTTGTTTGCGAAAGCTGTACTAATTTTTGATATCTTGTATCAGTTTAGTTAGCATTGTCTCATTTTGTGGTTGCTGTTGTGGTGATTATTGAGTGTCCATTAAATTTGGGTGCAGTTGCTTGAGGAGCAGTGAGGCGTGAGGTAGTTTGCACGAGAGCCTTAAGTCATGTCTCCTTTTTCTGTACCTGCTGTACAGTTCAATTCTTAACGGAAAATCACTAGTTATACTCAACTGCTTGCCGTATGTAATAGGTAGATTACCTAAGTACTGCATTATTCTTGCAGCGGTAGGCCATTTCTTTTTATATTATACCATATTTATTGTGATACCGAAAAGTTGGGGCTAAAAGCCCCAACTTTCCCCTTAAACTTAGATCCTTTCTAAAATACCGCCGCGGCTGTCCGTGTATTTTTTTTAAATATATATTTTGTTTTCTTTAGGTCAAATCATTATCATGCTATCGTCTTTAGTCTGTATTATTTTTTTAAAAACTGGGTTAGACTCTTTGCGGATTTAAAACTAACTGTAAAAGTGTGCTACTGTTAACTGGTCGCGGTATTCCCCTCTATAATGTGCACACGGCCTTTACACAAGCAAAATATTCTCAAACAACTTCATCATAGAGTAACCGACCTGCTGCTCATTAATGTTTCTGTTGCTTTGTCACTAAGTTTGTTCTTTGCGAACGTCTGACATGTCTCTGTAGCTGTCGAGTTTCTCACTTTCCGTGGTTAATTTTTGGACATTTTTGCGCTCATTCGGTTTTGAGATATGTGTGAATGTGTGTGTACGTACGTACGCACGCGCGCAACTGCGGCTTGTGTCTGACTAAATTCCTGAATTTTTTTTTAAAATTTATTGGATGCGGCTTATACGGTACTTTATCAAAAATAAACTCTCCGTGTTGAGCTCACTTTCCCATTTGAAGTCGCTTAAGTTTCTTTTCCCATATTGTTAACCTAGTATTTTTTTTAGTACGTAAATGTATGTGTAAGTTAACCGTATCGTCAAAGATAATGTCCATTTTTGCAGAAATCTCCGCAGCTAAAAGCACAAAAACTTGCACAAACCTCGTGGCTACACTAACAAATCCTCAGCCTAAGAAATAGGCTTAACATTTTACAATGTAATTATTATGACCTATCTTGTCCATAGAGGAAAGTTTTAGTTTTTTTGGGTTTTTTTTTCGTTTTTTTTTTGGGGGGATGAGGTAATTTTTTTTTTTTTTTTTTTTTTAATTCATTTCACGGGTTTAATATGCTCTTATTTTCTTCTCATTATTGTCTGGCATTTATGAAGTAGGACTGCGTGTACGTGTAAGTGGAGCCGTGTGTAATGGCGGAGTGTTGACTGCTGTCTATTTTTAGGACTGATGAAACAGAAAGGAAGGGTGAATGAATGCAGTGGTAAAGTAGGCCTATAGGACCAGGAATGTGTGTAAACAAAGTGCTGTTGCGATCAATGACTGAATGTGTTTGTTACGTGTTCTTACCAAATGTGGGTGTGTGTGTGTGTGTGTGTGTCGTTGTTCATGCGTACCACAAATTTGCCTTTTGCGGAATAAAGCACGCTTTGGTTTGACCCCAATTACATTTTCCAACTTTGTTTTTTCCTAACCAGTGCGTACTTGTTTGGAATTTCCATTTGAGACCGTTTAAAAGTGTGTGTCTTGTCTAAACTATTTTGTTGTGATCTCATTATTGGTCCCGGCGCCATGAATGTAAGCAATAGCCGGCAATGAGTGTTCTGTGTACTATACAATAAAATTAAAAAAGAACCTAAACGACATCCAGTGCATATTAAAACATGGTTGACAATTACTGTTTGTAGCTGTACACAGTATTGGATGTTATGTTACTATTTCAGTCGCTAAATGGCATTACAGAAGCTTTCAAATGGGAACTTTTTCCCACTTTTTTTTCCTCACTTACTATAAAATGAACTGGCACTTGCATAGTCTCGTTTTCATTGGTTTGCAGGGAGGTACTATTTCAGATGCTAAGTGGCTTTAATTAATGTATCACTGAGGTATTTCTTGCATGACACACTGTCTTTCACAGTTAGTTTCATTTCAATAAACGCTTTTCTGTTTTGTTTTCAGCGAGCGTTGTGGGCTAAGGCGGGACAAACTTGCCTTGTCCACAAGCCAGAAACCAATATCGCCTGACAGGTGTGGGTTCGATCCAGCATCTGGGCGTTATGTTTCTCCGAATATTATTTACTTTCGACTCGGGCAATGTCTTGGGGGTTTTCTCCAGATACTCCGGTTTGCTCCCCCAGCAAAATTTCAAAAATCACAAAATAATGTTAGGTAGGTTGGGTTTGGGCACGCCACAGGCTGTGACTACGCCTGCCCCAGGGGAGTGTCCTGATAGAAAGGGATAATAAACATTAACTGCAACAACAACAACAACAACAAAAAAGTACTCTCACCCATTCTCCCGAAATGAAAGAATTTAAGATTTTTGCAAATCCGTGCAAGATGAGTCCTAAATAGTCCCAAAATGACTTTTAAAAAAAAAGGTGTGTGTACATCCATCTGTCTGTGCAAAACTTGTAAGTGGATCAATATCTCAGAACCTATTTCAACTATCATGACCAAACTTGGTAAGATGGTGTATATCCATGAGACCTCATAAATGATCCGTAAATGAATGACTTCGCTCCAAGGTGAAGGTCACGGGGTCAAGAAATGTTATTTTAAAATGACCCATTTTTCACAAAATTTCACTTTAAGTTATTAATATTGAATTTATGATTCCTTGATGCATGATAGATATTAGAGACAAACATACTAGGCAAATTTGGTCAACCTCACTCCCAAGGTCAAGGTCAAGATCACTGGAGCTATCCAAAGCCGGTTACTATAGGTACTTTGAAGTGACATTGACCCTAAACTATGAGAGATATAAAGTCCAAACGTGTTATATTTAGAGATGATTGATTGATCTTCTATGTATGTTCCGTTTTTGTGTTGATCTTAAAGGTCAAGGTCATTTTAGGCATTTTAAAAACATTTTAAAAAATATGCTTATACATGAGAATTGACGCAGTGCCCTTAATAAGCTCAAAATTAAACACACTTTCCTCCTTATTTAGTTATTATCATTGATATTTATTCTGAATTTTTATTAACTTTTTAATATTCACAGAACTGCTATTACATCAGTCATTCTTCTAATTATTATTATTATTCTTGTTTTGCATGGCCGGAAGTAACTTTTCCAGTAAAATCTTTTGGGCGAATACAATGTCTTATTTCTTTATTGACTTTATTGCTTTAAAGTAGGAAAAATCCTGTGAACTCAGGTATGACAAATCAGTAGTAGATAAATCTGTTGTAATGTAGTGCTAGTATTTGTATAAACTTGCTTTTAACATTTTAACAGTCATATAGATGATACATGGTCAGAAACTTTTCACTAAACCGAAAATGTGTTCGATTTCTTTTAATTTCCTCTTTTATTATCCAAAATATAGGCGTATCATAAAATAATAAATTGATGTATATTGAAGTATGATGCAATACCCTTTGTAGAAAAGTGTGAATGTTTGAACATTAATTTTATAAATATTATCCGGCCTAGTTTTGTGGGAAATTTACCTAACAGTATGAAAGTGGTTGCCCTTTGTTTGAGCGAGTGGCAAGTCTTAAGTCACTCAAGCTAATATGTTGTGATGTTTGGTGCTGGAGTCAGTGTTTTCCCAATAAAATTAGTCCAAGGTTTGTTAAAGGGGTAGGGAATGGTAGAGAGAAGAGCAGCAAACATGGTGTGTTTGTAAATGGGAACAAATGGGAACACATAATGCCAGTATTGTCAGCACTAAATGTAATGCAGTCATTACACATTTTTTCACTCTCTTACAAACATTGTCATGGAGGGTGAAGATGGTGATAGGTGGAAAAACGTGATGATATCTGTTAACCACATTAGGACTACACAGGATGAGAATGGCATTGTGGAAAATACAGTAGGGTTTTAGCCTTCTTTTTGCAGATTTACATCATTACAGATAATGGGAAATACATGTAGTGTATTAGTCAGCACCTTAGTAAAAACTTGGTTTATTCCGTGGCTTGTCAGACTTTAAATACCTAGCTTGATGCTATTGCATTAGATGCTTAGTAAAATGGCGTATTTGCCTGGACATAAGGTAATTTTATTGAGAATTTTTCACTATGACATGTGGAGTATGGTGGGAGCATAATAAATATGCGCTGAAAGACATCAATAAAAGATAACATACTATGACCAACAACACCAAAGGCATCAACCTGGACATTAAATTCCAAGGCCAATCCATCAACACAGTGCATAGCTTCAAATATTTAGGAGCCATCGTATCAGACAATGAGTCCTGACAGGAAGTCCTCTCCAGGATTGCACAAACAACTGTCAGACATGGGACTGATCCGTATTTATACTGATTTCCGTATTTTTTTAAAGTCAATGGGTCATTTCTGAGATCGACCCAAATCCGAAGAGAAAATTGGGGGGGAGGGGGGGGGTAGGGTGAGCTTTGGCGCCTTCGCGAGTTCGGTTGTCGGGTCGTTCCGTCATGTTTCACGAAGTACTGCGACGTCATTTATCCAAACTTTGCGCGCGTTTTGATTGGTCATGATCATTGCCGATCTTTGCCGAAGCTGAAAATACTCGTTTTCGGATTCTCCGAGCGCTAGTGCAGTCGTGAAGTCGAAGCAGTCAAAATGGCGACTTACTCCTATCGAGTGTTGACGGAAAATGAAAGTGTTGAGTCCGCGAACATCGACAAGGTTGACAGTGTGAAAAACAAATGGAAAGCGCAATGGCTGTCGGAGAGAGTTGTAGTGAAATACAAGGGCAAGGAGAGATCACAGTTGATCGGCGATTCCATCGCAAAAATCGACGTGCCTGGAGATGCCAGAAATACAAACTGTATTCGCCTGTGAATCACACCTTGAGAGGTGCAAGAGGAAAGCGCAAGATAGAGCAGGAAGCAGAACAAGACAGGATTGAAAAGGAGAGAGTCGCTTTGTCTCTGAAGAAGCAGAAGCTGGTCAGCAAGCAGGAAGCCAAGGCAAAACTTGCAGAAGCAGAAAAGACTGCCAGGATTGCCCACTGGAGAGCTGTCCGTACACGCAACAATGCAAGACTCCAAGCTCTCTCTGAAGCCCTCAGCCTAAAAGAGAAACCCAAAGATTCGGCAGCCACTGGAATTCCCTGGAGATCTACCCGTGTTGTACCTCATCATGCTGCGGTTCCAGTTGATGGCCGTAGACCATCCCACATTGCTTTAGCTCGGAAATCATGGAGCCGCAAGGTAGCCTCTTCTTCTAAAAAGAAGCTGCAGACTCCCACACCCTCCACATCAGCTGTGGTCACTGCTTCGAGACGGGAAACTGTACATTCAGTCACTGCTAATGGTGTGTCTCCGGGGTTTTGTATTCCCAAGGTGGCCTCTTCTTCCGCCATGAAGGTGGTGCAGACTCCCACCAACAAAAGATCGTCATCTGTGCCCGTGAGTGAAGCTAATGTGGTGCCGGCCCCAGCAAAGAAAAGGCAGGTTTACAGTGGTGACCTGAGGGATTTCTTCAGCAAACTTGCCAGAGTGTCAATGAAATGAAGAATAAACAGTCACAAAATGAACAGACTTTTCTATGTACAATTTATTTGGTATTTGCACACCCAGCACACAACTATTGATGGCAGAAATCAATCTAAAACAGACATGTGATTTTGGGCAAGTACTTGAAAGTGCTCTGTGGGTTCGGGCATTAAATAGAATAGACCCAACGTTTCCCGGCGTGTCGTAAGAGGCGACTAACAGGGGTGATGTTAGCACGGCATCACTGGGCGAAAGTCTTCTACACAGAAGTCACCGGCCAGGGCGGAGGAACCTCACGTTACTACAGGTTCAACGACCATGTGCTCAGGGCCAAGGCGAGCCACACTGTATTCGTGGATTTCGGCTGTGGCCAACAGCCTGGAGAGGATTGGGCACCACCAGGTCTTTTTTTGCCTAAGACACACTACATGATGATACAATCCACTAATTCCACTCCGGATCAGTCGTCGCCCGGCACAAGGACCGCGCCTTCCGTTGGCCACCAGGACGGAGGTGTTAAGTATGCTACTGATGGACAATTTAGCAAGATCCGCACGAGAAACAACATCGTCATAGGAACCTGGAATGTCAGGACCCTAACTGCGGAAGGAAAATTAGAAGAACTGGCCCACGAGTTGGACCACTATGCATCAGCGAACTGCGCTGGAAAGGCCGACCGACAAAGGCCACAAGCTCTATTTCAGCGGTAGAGATGACAGGCACGAACACGGCGTTGGATTCTTGGTCCACAAGAACATTCTAGCCACTGTCATGGGTTGCCGCCCAGTCTCCAGTAGACTCATTACCATCCGCCTAAGAGCAGCCCCTTTCAACATTACCATCATCCAGGCCTATGCCCCAACATCAGACTATGATGACAGTGAAGTGGAGGATTTTTATGAAAATCTACAGGCGGTCCTTGACCAAGTGCCGAAGAAGGACATAGTCATAGTGCAAGGCGACTGGAATGCCAAGGTTGGCCAAGATGCGCACCACAACTGGGGAGACACATGTGGACCCCACTGCAACAACGAGACAAATGACAGGGGTCTGAGACTCTTGGAGTTTGCGAGATACAACAATCTGGTACTGGCAAACATGCTTGGTCTCCACAAAAACTCCAGACGATGGACATGGCACAGTCCTGGCGGGGAGCATCACAACCAAATAGACTACATCATGGTCAAGAAACGCTTCAGATCAAGCATCAACATTGGCAGGACACGCACTTTTCCAGGAGCAGACATCGGAAGTGACCACGATCTCGTGATGATGTCTTTCCGGCTCCACTTGAAGAGAGTAAATACAGCAAAGTGCACTAGACTGAAGTTCGACCTGAACAAACTGCAAGACCCGGAGGTGGCAGAACTATTTCAGGCCACAATTGGAGGGAAATTTGCACCACTGCTCATTTTGGGGGCTGGTGAAGTAGATGTCAACACCATGACCACCACCTTCAACTCAGCTGTGACAGATGCCGCCACTGACATCCTTGGCAAGCACCGACCAAAGAAGAAGCCGTGGATCACACCTGAACTTTTGGATCTGTGTGATAAACGAAGAGAGATGAAAAAGAAAAAGAACACTTCACAGGGAGCTGATGTCTACCGAAAAATCAACAATGACATCCGAAAAGGCATGCGCACAGCAAAGGAGAACTGGATAGAAGATCAATGCCAGGAAATAGAGAACAGTCTGAACAAGAACAACAGCAAGAAGGCCTACCAGACAGTGAAGCGGCTGACAAGTGTCAAACAGCCCAAAGTCTCCACGATCCAAAGCAAGTCTGGCATATGCCTTACTGAAGAACAAGAAGTCTTGGACAGATGGACAGAGTACTGCTCTGACCTTTACAACCATACACCAAATGGAGACCCATCAGTTCTAGCCCATCTTAAGAGCTGTTCAAGGTGCTGGATGATATAGAATCTAACTTGCTGTTTTTTGGTGTATAATCTGATGCCCCAGGCAACTGAGTACAATCCTGGGTGACTGGGAACAGGGGAGAAGGGACCTAGTGCATGCTAGGAGTATTTATTTAGCTGGCATTCTCATCCAAAGGAGATGGGGCACTTTTGAAGGTGCTGTGCATCAGAGTGATGTTATTTTGGGGGCCCTCCAGGTCATTGTCACGAGAGGCTAGTTAGACCCAGCACTAAGGCTTCACGCCTCAAATAGTTCAGCCTGCTGTAGCCTTTGTAAATTAAAGTCGCTGCCTACAGGTGACAGAAGTCAGGCCTGTGCTAAGCATGTGTAAGCTAACTCTCACTAGGATAGGCAGTGACCTCATCCTGCTGAGGTATAGCCACCACCACCACCACCACCCTCCCCCCCTCCCCCCTGATAGGAGGCACTGAGGTCTCACGAGAATTTCGATGGCTTTGGCTGACCACACGGTTAGGTAGTCATTCTGTGCCTAACTCTCACACGAGAAGGAGCAACGGTGGCCCAATGGTAGAGCTTTGGCTTGCGGATCTGAAGGTCCTGGGTTCGAGCCCAGGGCCGGGGCATTGTGTTGTGTTCCTTGGGAAAGACACTTTACTCCCGTTTCCTCCTCCTTCGGATGAGAGTATAAACCGAGGTCTAGTCTGTGTCGCCATACATTCCATCATAACGGACTTTAAAGATCCTGACGCTCATGTCCTAGGTGGGTGAGTGCCGGTGACAAGAACACACCCAGCATGCACCTAGGTCCTTCTCCCCCATCCCTGGCTGCCCAGGATTGTGCTCAGATGTCTGGAGCATTATTACCATGCGCCCAAAGGCTGCAAGTTGGCGCCTCGGGCTGCTTGAGTTAGATCCTGTATCGACCAGCGCCTTGAGCAGCTCTTGAGCTGGAAAAGCGCTATATAAGAATGATTAAATAAGTAAAACTTTAAAAATATCTCTCTAGCAGAAAAACTAAGCAGGTGACGGGTGAAATTCATTCATCGCAGTACAGCCACAACCTGACATTGTCGAGAAGGTGAATGATCTATCTTTTGTTTCATCGCGATTTATTGATAATGTTGTTGGATTATGTTTGTGTAGTCTTGCCATGTTTTATGATTGTGAATATTAGTAAAACTTTGCTTGACCACGTGGCTGAAACACCCGATCGGTTTCGACACCATGAGGTATCTCCTACGGACACACTGTTGTTCCTCCCATTTGTATTATTGCAGATCAGTGGCTGTACCAGAGAATGTTTGTGTTGTTAATTACTTTTCCATGTGTTAGTTTAGCCACGATGTATGTATATGTATAGGAATTATGTTGGAGATTCCAGTGGACCACGAACTTAGAAGAATGTTTGTCCCTTGTTTGTATAAGTGGAGCGATCACTGAGGGGTGTTTCTGCCATCAGTGAGATGCTCTGCACACCCTTAGTAAACAAGGTGTTGCAGAAACTCGTCTTTATGTGTTGCAGACGAGCAGGCTTGCTGGTCCGATGCAGGAAATAGACCACTAAGAGTCAACCCTGACATTCGACGTGCAAGGGGACATCGAGCACTGATCTCCATCTCCCAATAGTCAACAGCAAAGGAGGAGACATCATCACCACACCTCAACAAATCAGCTAAAGTGCAAAAAGAATTGCACTAACACTGATCTAGAAGGACTGTGCGGTAGTCCACTCTCCTGAAAACAAACATTCGGCAAAGCAGAACAAATAGCCCAATGATGAGACAGTAGCAAATATCAAGAACAGTAGCAGCATAGACCCATCAAGGAACGAACTATTTGAAGTGAACTTGGACATTTAAGTTAATAGAGTGTTTAGAGAGTTATGTATAGAGTAGAGGAAATAAATGTGTGCAGAGCCCAGTAACAATACAACACCATCACAGTCATCAACCTTGAAATGTGGAACCATTGTCTGCTATGTTATCACTTGTTTGAGTTGTTTTGTCATCACTTTCACCAATACATCAGCTAGCAGTTATACTAGTGTTACATAGATCATCCACAGTTCTGCAGGCGGTTCTGGCTATATCAAAAATGATTGTTAGTTAAAATTGGACAGTGTGAGTTTTTTGTTTTGTTTTAAAGTGTTGCCATTGTATTAAAATATTGTATTGTTGAGATTGACATGATATCAAACCTAACACATTATTATATATTACGGGAGTCAAGTAAATCATTCTTTCACCTCAAATTATGCATATGTGAAACAAGCTGATAGTTTGTGTATGTGTGTGGCTGTTTTGTCATTTAAATTTTTAATTTTTGTATTTATTGTTTTAAATTGATAATTACTTATGCTTGTTGTGGCATGAATTATAACATGTTTTATTTTTAATGGGTAAAGGACTAACATTATTGTTCTCAGGGCAGTTGCGGTTGTGTGGGCAAACAAAAAAAAGTATTGTGCTCTGCACTTTTCAGTGTTGATGTCGGATTACTTTAATGTTGAGTGATTGATGCTTGGGTGTATAGACCTTAGGTAAAAATAAACCAAAATCTATCCATCCAGTGTTGTTTATTGTTATTTGAACGTGTTGTGTTTGATTGGCTGTTTCAGTGCTGCCCCCAGTACTGGTTCCCCGACACACGGAGATCCCAGACAAGATTCCACAGTTTGATGACTACAGTACCACCGTGCCTGAGAACACGGATTTCCCTGCAGGCATCAATGACAACTTCAGTATCCCTGGTACTGTATTTCTCTGGACCCCATCAGCCCAACCCAACTCTCTCTCTCTCTCTCTCTCTCTCTTTCTCTCTCTCTCTCTCTCTCTCTCTCTCTCTCTCTCTCTCTCTCTCTCTCTCTCTCTCTCTCTCTCTCTCTCTCTCCCTTTTTCTCTCTCATCCATCTGAGAGAGAGCACAGCTGTGCAAAGCAGGGGGAAATATTGTAACCAATATGGCTTTAGATGTTTTTGGAAGATGTCCGGGAATTCCATTTCTCCACATATTTGTGGCTGCAATCTAGATCTAAAGTCTAAAACCACCTAGGTGAACAAATATCAATTGAAGTAAACAGTATGGCAAGGAATTTCAAAGCTTTGGACCACGTTAAAAACTGCAAAACCAAATCACTTGGTTTTTTTTGCGGAGTGCACAACATTAATTATGACAGATGTGTGGATGGGTTGTATAGGGGAACTTCTTAAAACATGGAAGATAAGCACAAACATTCACATCTTGGAAAACTGATAGCACTTTAATGTCCAAGGACAGCAGCGGTGTTGCCTTTTTTTGTATGGTAATGAGTGATAATTGTGGCAACAGATTTCATGAAGTGTTGGAGACAGCAAAGCTATTGGCCTGGACGTCCCCAGAGACCACTGTTCTTGTAGTCCATTCTTACATGTCATGTATCAATTTTTATTGATTCCACGCTTGAACTCCTGTGCTAATCCAGCCCCTCATTATGTTTGCAGATACTCCACCTCCAGGATACCTGAGTGAGGAAGGAGAAACTACGGACAGTCAGGACATGGGTAATTTACAGACAGCTAAATAAATAAATGATAATACTAATCGTATTGGATGCAGTCTACCTAACATTTCAAAAATACAGCAAATGGATTTCCATTTCCATCTTCTAATAGCAACTTGCCAAAAGGCGAATTTCTGAGTACATTTCATAGACAAATCAGTCTGTCTCATTCTCAGTCGGTCTTTTTTGAACCACATGTTTGTGATAAATATGTGTTTGTTGTTTATGTACGATTTTCTGTAACATGTGACCATGTATAGGTTGGTTGCAGATCATAGCACTTTGAGTCTAATTTAGGAATAATGCATGTATTTCACCCGATATTATTATTATTATTATTATTGTTATTGTTATTATTATTGTTATTGTTATTATTATTATTATTATTATTATTATTATTATTATTATTATTATTATTATTATTATTATTATTATTATTAATGATAGTACTATGTGGTTTGTCACCACAACTACAGGGCTTGTCATTTTCTGCGGTTCAGTGTATTTCTGGTATTGGAAAAAATATTTCCACAGAGAACAATATGTTTTTCCGTGGAACAAACAAGTTTGACAATGATTTTCCTCCAATGAAAATGTGTTGTGTGCTTGTCCTCAAGTCAAACGGAAACACGGAACTGCGCATGAGCATGTCTGAATCGTAGCCAGTAAAATGGATGCAACACATTGTTCAGTGTGGTGAGGCAGTTGATGATAAAGGCTTGGAAAATGTGGATGTGGATGGAAAAAGAAGTGGGTGATGAACGACTAAGATAACATTTTAGGAAGATCTGAAGAAATGGAACAGCCTTTTGTACAATGTGCTTGCCAGAAATCATATACGAGCAATGGAGAACTTGCGGTCTGAGGCTAAAAAAAAGCATAAGCAGTCTCATGCAACTGTGAGGCAAGTGTGCATCTTTCATCCTTCAGCCAGTGTTGATGATGCATAATCTGCGAAGCCAGTGTGCTATACCCAGCATTCAGTCAGCATTGGTAAAGCACCTCAAAAACCTGTTTAGAGAAACTTCAGTCACAAATAAACCAATCTCTCCAAATTCTTCAAGCATACCAACTAAACCATTGCCATGAAAACACTGTTTCAAGATTTGGGATGTGCATCAGAATGTATGAAATTTAAAAAAAACTAAATTTGGACATTATTGGTGAATAGGGACTGTCAGCTGGGCACCAGTGTGCGTTTAAATTTAATTTGTAGTTGGACTTTGTTGGAGAATAATAACTGTAAGCGATTCATCGTTAAAGAACGGTTACTTCAAGAGTTCAGCTGTGTGTAAGCAAGCAAGTCTTTCCTTCATTATGTTATATGATTTTTGGTCATCAAAAATGCACGATTAAAATGCAACAATTTGTATTCGCCAGGGTGGGGTGGAGGTGAGGGGAAGAGTGGGGGTCATTCTCCTGCACTCTACCAGCGCCTAGTCTGCCCCTGGACCCTGTCAAATTTCCTCTTTTTTAACTCCAGACCATTACAAACCCTGCAACTAACAACAAATATATATTAAACGTTTATATTCCTTGCCAAAGATACTGATAACGTACAATGTATAACATTTTGTGCTGAGCTAAGGATGACATTTGCAAGTTCTTATTTTTAAAATCTAGAATAAGGTTCAAATTGCAGATTAGGAGATTTGAACTTTGAAATGAAAGACCTTTACTTCCATTTTGTACAACTTAAAAAATGAATTTTGTTTTTAGATGGTGTGGACGTGTCGCCCAGTCCTCCAAATGGTCAGTTGCTTTTCACACTTTGTTTACTTGGTGTTGTAGATAGCTTAGTGCATTTTTGTGAACAATATACATACCATGTACTTTCTGGTATAACACGCTAGCTACTCAGTTGTTAGTGTGCGTGCGAGTGAGTGTGAAAAAGATGGGGAGAGAACATTGTACATTCTAGTGAGTTACTCACAATTACAAACACCATTCCAGAGAGAGAATTGTTTTAATTCATTTTGTTTTGAACCTAATAAGAAAAAGAGGGAGAGACAAGGGAATTTTTTGTGCGAGAGATACATGTGATGGTGTATTGATGATGAAGATAAATATTTTTCTACGGATGATAAATATTTCGGTAGAAAAAGCATTACTGTTTAATAATACACTGGATAAACATTATTTCACAATTTATTTCTCCAATCCTAATGTTTTCCTGTTGCTTAGCAGAAAACAGTGACCTACAGCCAGTGACTTACAGAGAACCTGACTTCTGGTGTTCCATCGCCTACTATGAGCTGAACACGCGCGTTGGGGAGACTTTCCACGCCTCACAACCCTCCCTCACAGTGGACGGGTTCACAGACCCCTCTAATTCGGAGCGCTTCTGTCTGGGCTTGCTGTCTAACGTGAACCGGAATCAGCAAGTGGAAATGACGAGACGACATATAGGTCAGCCTGCCTGTCGCATTTTTGTGTTTTCTGTCTGTTAAATTGTCTTTTTGAAGCTTTTTTTTTCCAAGTCATAAATTGTGAAGTTTCGATAAACATTGATAAATAGCCATGAGAATTGGAGATAACATGATGACATATAGGTCAGTCTGCTTGTTGCACTTTGTGGGCTTCTGTCCATCATTTTGTCTTTACAAACCTTTTTTTACGAATCCTCCCACCCTGTACCCAACAAGTTGTTATATTGTGCTATGCTGCGTTCTCTGCGATTAGAAAATTGTCCGCAGTTAGGATTTTTCACCCGGTTTATGTATTAAAAAACAATATGTTTATCAAGAAGAAAGGTATCTTACTATTACTGCTTCCCTCGAGTACCAGTTCTGTGGAAAGTTATCAAATTGTTTCACTTTTTTGCCATTGATTTTATCTTCATGATGAAAGTCCTGCAAAATTCAGTGTATGTCAAGTTGGAAATGAAACACTACCAGAGAATGATGATCCTGAGGTCAAAATCTATTACAGAGGACAATGAAATGCCATACAATTCTCATTATGGTATTTTCACGATAAAAACTTTTTGTGGTAGTAAAAGATTGTGGATAAAAGAAATATCCTCCGTAATTTGTAGTCATTGATGTGTGTTGAGGCATTTGCCACACCTCTGCCAGCAACAGTGTGGTAGATCTATTCTGCATGCTGAACCTTCAAGGTTCATGGTGATAAAAGAAATTTTGTGTGTGAGCAAAAGTGTACTGCGCAGGAGTAGTCTCACCTTAAGAAAAGCGGATAAAATGTGTCTAGTACATGACCGCGGTAAAATGGGTTTGATTACAGGAAAGGGGGTGCGTCTGTACTACATTGGAGGGGAGGTGTTTGCGGAGTGTTTGAGCGAAAACGCTGTCTTTGTGCAAAGTCCCAACTGCAACCAGCGCTACGGATGGCATCCTGCCACAGTCTGCAAGATCCCACCAGGTAACATCAGTGTCAGCTTCTGTCCTGCAGTAAAACTAGTTATTAGAAGGGACAGATATGCTCGGTTTCTATCCAATGTGAAGATAATACAGATAAGAAGGAAAGGCAGAGAATGTGACAGTGGTATTTTTTTCTTTCTCCTCTCGCTCTCTCTTTCTCCTTTTATTCCCCTCTTAAATACTCGTGATGTTTCCAAATATATAACTTATCTAAAAACCAAAAAAATCTTGAGGTTTTGATAATATAAGTTCTTTAATTTTAAAACTTGCACTACTCTACATCATTGAACCTTTAACTTTTATTTATAATTTGTGTATCAAAACTGGAATATTTCCTGATCTATTTTATTATTAAACGTTCTAAACCAATTGAACAACATAAGTATAAACATGTAAATTCTTTCATGGAAAAACATGCTCTTTTTATCCATCTCAATCTGGTTTTTGTAAATATCATTCATGCCACACTGCTTTGGTTAGATATGTGACATTTGGCTCTCTGCAATTATTAAGAATGAAATTACTGGTGCCACTTTTCTAGACTTTACAAAAGCTTTTTATATGGTTAATTGTTCCATCTTGATCAGTACATTATCTGTGTATCTGAACAGTTCTGCAACTGTTAATTTTTTTCAATCATACTTAAATGATAAAAGAGCAGGCAGTGTTAGTTAATGGACATTACTCAGCAAAAGGCACTGTAAAGTGTGGTGTTCCTCAAGGCTCAATCAGGGCCCTCTTCTATCTTGTATCTACAGAGGTGCCAACCAGTACGGATTACGGTAGCTTTTATAAGAATACGAAGGAGAAGTTGCCGATCGTTTATGTTTGCCCGCAGTGCTTCTGCACCGGTTTCTGGTCTCAGAATAGTACTCGTGCACTCACTGAACGTCACTGTGTGTTAGCGGCATTTTCCGAGCATGCGCGACCCAAATCAAACACGTGATCCATTTGTCCAATGAAAACACTTGTTCTTAGCCTTTCGGGCTGAAGACTATAACTCGTACAGATCTATTTTTAGACTGACGTCAACTGGGGTTAGGGTAGGGTTGGGTTAGGGTTACCCTACCCAACCCAACCCAAACCTACCCGTACCCTACCCCTAGTCTAAAAATAGACCTGTACGAGTTCCTCCATAATAGTCTTCACCGCCTTTCAGAGTGTTTCAAAATCGCGAAAATGGCAGGACGTGGTAGACCCAGAAAAAGAAAAGCTGCTAAGTCTGATGACGAAGCCGATTCCTCGTCAAAGAAAACAAAGTCTGCAACTAAACGTCTGCAAGATTTTTGCATTCATACACAGAAACACATCCATGCATCATTGCGTCGAAACTGTCAACAAAGTACACACGCTGTGCTGTCTGTGGCTTCGATTTTTTTATAAGTCATGGTGTCTTTGACGATGTTGACAAGGCATGTTGCATCTGCTAGACACAAAGCTTACTTACTGTCCAACCCCTTGGGGTCATGAGCAATCTTGCCACTGTAGATTGTTCTAACCTATAAAGGGAAAAGTGAAAGCCCCAGTTGAAAACCTGTCTTTCCTTTTAGGCATGACCGATTCACTGCGGCAACAGTACCCCAGTTGGAGTGCCGGGGGTTTCAGTATAAATAGTATCCCCACTTTATGGAAATTTAGTGCTTTAAATTCCCACTGTCGCTGTCTTCCTCATTTACTCTTTCCCATTCCTGCTCTGTCCTCTCACTCTGCTATACTATCTTCTTCTTCGCTGGATCAGTGGCCTACCTTTTTTCTTGAAAACTCTTCCTGGACAAGACTCCTTGTTTGTGTATGAGGTCTGTTGGATCAGCTTGGGAGTGTTGGACGCTTTCTGCAGGGTGGTCACTTGGGCTTCCTATGATGTTATTATTTAGCAATATAGGCATTTTATATGTATATGTTTTGTTGATAATTTATAATAATGTTTGTATTCAATTTTGGTTTTGTAACCGGGGGTTCGAGTAGTTGGGGTAAAGCCTCAGCCGTCCCCTGCGTGGGATGTCTTTATTGTAAAGTGACTGGCCGGTGGAGGGCATTCAATTTTTCCACTAGGGTTGTTTCAGCAGATCTTTTATGCGGATCGGGGGTTGTCCGGTCCTGATTTGGCTCGGAAGAGTCCGCTGGACCTAAAGCAACAATCAATCAATCAATCAAACTTACTGTCCAAGATCATACTGAGGATTCTCCTGATCCCTGTGTCCAACTGTTCATGTAAAAGGATCTTTTCTCTGGTTAGAAAAAATAAAACTGACTTTAGAGGGACTATGGGAAGTAAGACACTGAATGCCATGCTGCAGTTGAAATCAAGAAATTCAAATACTGACTGCTACAAAACAAAACTCTCTCCAACACTTCTGAAAAATGCAACTTTTAAGTCCTTGAAACAATAGAACTGTTTTGTTGCTGACATTGCTTTTATTGGAAAGACTATCAGTATCATTCATTTTAAGTAAAACAAGTGTAGTGTTCAACAAGCTAATTTTCATGGTGATTTTAGAGTAAAACAAGTGTGGTGTTCAACGGATTTTCATGGTGATTTTAGAGGACTGGAAATAGCCTGCTATTTCAGAGGTAAGCCTGTCGTTATTTTGCGAGAAAAAAAATACTGACAAGTGTTAAAAAATACTGACAAACGGTTCCGGAAATACTGACAAGAAGATTAGGAGGTTGGCACATCTGTATCTATATAAATGATTTTTACCTCCAAATATATTATAATGTAATCTGTGATTTATTCGCAGATGACAGTACATTATATTGTTCTGTGAAAGACATTACGTCCAAACAAACATCTTTACAAAATAGTTTAAATGATGTGATACACTGGTGTCTAACAAATCAAATGGTCCTTCATCCTAAAAAGAAACAGAATGCATTATAATCACAAGACAAAAACATCAATTGCAGTCTTTAAAAATAAATATTACAATAGATAACTGTGTAAACCAAGTAACAGACAATCGTGTACTTGGAGTTACTGCTGATTTGGAGTTAAAATGGAATAAACACATTAATCAAATATGTAAACGTCTTTCCCAAAATACACTTTTGCTTTCAAAATTACGATTATTTGTTCCTGAACATGCCAGGAAAGCTTTCTTTCATGCACACCGTCTTTCTCATATTAATTATGTTTCCACTGTGTGGAGTGGTGCTAGTTATAATCCTATTTATAAAATGAATTCATTGCACCAACGGGCATTACAATTAATTTCTAACTACAGATGAAAAATTTACAAAATTAAATTCTTTACCACTAAATAAACAATTTGAATATAATAGGATCATGCTTATGTTTAAAATTTCACAACAATACTGCACCAAACCATCTCATACAATATTCAACTAAGTCATCAAATATATACCACTCCCAAAATTATATCTTACCTAAACCAAGACTTGATCTGTACAAGACTAGTTTTGGCTTTAGAGCACCATCTTTATGGAATAAACTTTCTCTTATCATTAAACCAAACAATCAAATCATTTAAAACAATGCTTTTTAATTATAGTTTACATTCATAATTAAAAAAAAAAGATTTAAACACCATATGGTGCTTATTTTCTTTAAGCAAAATATTATAATGTTGTTAACATATCATTGTTATATAGTGCTTTTACAGTTCAAGAGCTGCTCAAGGCACTGGTCGGTGTTATAATACTATGTTTAGATGACGTTTAGATATATTAAAGCCTTTGTTTTTAAATTGTTATAGCTGAGTTTTTATATATGTAAAATGTGGCAGGTTTAAATGATTGTATAATGTTTGCATGTGTGCCTGAAACAAGGACTAATTGTAAGACTAAGCTGTAAGCTTACGATTATTATCCTTGTAACATGTTGTCATTGTAATAAACCTTTAAAGTCTATAGACCAGCCTTTTGTATTGAGTAGTTATGTCCTGTATTTTGATAGCATAGTTTTCAGGGCTGTATGTTGTAGAACTGTGAATGAGTGCCTGTTATTGCAGGATGCAATTTGAAGATCTTCAACAATCAGGAGTTTGCTGCGCTGCTGGCCCAGTCAGTCAACCAGGGGTTCGAATCTGTGTACCAACTGACTCGCATGTGCACCATCCGCATGAGCTTTGTCAAAGGCTGGGGTGCTGAGTACAGGTACTCATTTGTTGTTTTGTGTGGTCAAATGCTTTCAAAGCCTGACTAAAGGTCCACTCAGTATGGTCAAGACATTGCAGGTTGTTTTGTGTCTCATCCTTTTGTGGACATGAAGTTTTTCACTCCTCACCACTGAAAAAATAATGCACTTTCCAGCGAGTTTGAGGTCGAGATAAAAATTGTGCATAATATTATCAAAGATCTAAATCGCACAAAGAGATTAATAATTTGCTTATATATTAATTCATTTTTTATGCACACGAGTCAATGTACCTGCCCCGAAAATAAAATCAGCATGAAGAGATCGCCAGCACTACGATGGCAACACCCAACTATGCCTTTTATTATTAGGCTAGGAAAGGAAGTTGCATTCCTATTACTCGCCACCTTGCCATAACAATATATTTATCTTTGCTGCAATGTTTTGGTAATGCACAACTGCAAACAAAAAATTGGCTGAGGGATGAAATAGCTGGGCTACAGACGCAATTGTTGGTGATTGCTTTGTAGAAGAAATGTGATAAAAAGTGATGTATGGGCCTGGGTCAGCTGCTTGAAGCGGTCAGTGCGCTATTTATCAAAACTACTAACTTTAGGGCCATTGTGTGCAGGCGTCAGACAGTGACCAGCACACCAAGCTGGATTGAGATTCACCTCAACGGACCCCTGCAGTGGCTGGACCGTGTCTTGACGCAGATGGGATCCCCAGGACTTCCCTGCTCCTCCATGTCTTGAGCTGACTTCCCCTCCATCGCACACCCCTCCACCATCCCCAGGCCCACCCACCATCTCTCCTCCCACCTGATGAAACTCCCACACCACCCATCCTATCTGTCCTTAAACCCACCCTCCCCTCCCTTTCCTCCCACCCCTCTTTTTCCATCCTCCACCTTCTCTCCATACCAGACCCCCTTTCCCCCCCCCCAACATTTTGTCTCCTCCTGTCTTACCTTATTGGTTGTATTTTTATTGTGGCCTGCTGTTTTCTTTGTCATATTTTGTGGATATCCTTTCCTGCTTTCACTTTTTTTGCGCTCTATTTGTCCTATCTCCTCATCCTCACCTTATTAGTCACCACCCTCCTCCCCCTCTTATCCTCATTCATAACATCTCATTGGTTCCTTTTCTTTTCTCTGTTGTTGTGTGGTATTGATGATGATGATGTTGATGTGATTGTTGCGGCATATTGTGTGCAAGTATTATTTGTAAGGCTAAGCTAGAAACTGTAGCTGAACTGTTGCATGTGTCAACAAAGTAAACTGGATTGAACAATTTAACAATCATGTATTCCACTTGCAATAACATTATTGAAAACTTTTAGGAAAAAGTAGCTGGGTTTTAATATTTTGATGTTTAAAAAAATGTGAAAGTGGGATTGAATTGAAGATGCAGAATGTTTATAGATAACGCTTTCCTAGGCTGCATAAATATAGCACAGTGCACTGACGGTTAACAGTTTTTCTTGCATTTGCAGTTTCTCTCGTTGCGTCTGTTAAAATAGTAGTTGCCAGATCATCACCACTATTATGCTGAACAAACGGTTGTGGGTTTGATTTTGGCATGGTGCAAAATAATTAACTTAGATATCACTCTTATCAGGTCACCTACATCTTCGGATGAGAGTATAGACCAAGGTCTGATCTGTGTACACATGAGTTCCTCCACACCGACTTTAAAGATCTGACACTCAAGTCCTAAACGGGTGAGTGCCAGAAACAGCAATACACGCACCATGCATGTCATGGGTGGTGCTGCTCTTGCAGCTGCCGTGCTTTCACTGAGAAGCGCACCCAATTTCACCCTCATGGGTGATGAATAAAACCACAAAATCCAAATCCAAATTCTTTTTGTAACTTTTTCCTGCTCTCCTTTCATCTCGTCCCAGAAATGATTTCATCATGACAAACTGTTGCTTGCCAAACACCATGCCATTCATGAAATTTCATGCTTTATCGTAATAACCATCAACATTGGACTTCCACCTCCTCCTGCCCCCTCTCACCACATATACACTCCTCCAAACCTTCCCCACCCCACCCCACCCCACCCCACCCTCTCTTCCTTCCCTTCCCCCCGGCTCTTGACATTGTACTATTGTTGTGGTGACCCCAGTGAATTTGATCTACTGTTAATTAATTGTGTTTTTTTTTTCCTGTAAAAAGACTAGCAAACAGAAAAAGTTGGATTTCTTGATGATTTAAAAGTTGGAGGGTAACTGTGACCAGACTAAGAATAAAGAAGAGGAGGAGAGAGAAATGGAAAAGAAGAAGGAGGGGGAAAAAGAAATTGGACAAGAATGAAGAAGACGAGAAAATTATTTGTGATCAATAGAGAAGACAGTTGTGTGAGAGTGGTAGAGAGAAGAAGAAAAACAATACAATGGACAGCTTTATTTTGTGTATAGGTTTTAAAGTGGAATATGAAATTGTCCACACCAAGTAAACAACTATTATGTCCCACAAGTACAAACATAGGCAAAAGAAAACAGCAGATTGAATACAATTAGACAAATAGAAATACAAAGGATAAATAAATAGGACTAAAATAAAGAATGATTCCTAAAAACCTATTTGTGTAGCCTCAATTTGTCAGCTTCAGGACTATTCATTTTCACTTTGTGAAGTAAAAGCCCATTGTTCAATGTTGTCACCTAACAATTTTAAGAATAACAACAGCGTTTTGACATTCTGAAGAATAAAACTACAAAAATAAAAAAAAAAGACTAAAGTAGAGGGGCTAAGCAACAACAACAACAAAAGACTAAAGTAGAGAGGCTAAGCAACAACACAAAACAAACAAATTTCCCCAACAACAAGGATGGGTAACTGCAACCGTTGCTTTATAAACACCATGGACAAAACAAAGTCAAAACATTGACCACAAGTGTAAAATCACCATCATGTTTCAACAGACATGAAAAACACTGAAGTAAAAAAAAAGACGACACACAATTATTCAGTAAATGAGCCTCAAAAGGAGGCTGCATTACTATCATTGACAATTACTACAAGTGTACAATGGATTTTTTTTATAACTGCCTGCTTTGGAAGTGATATTTGTTGCCACAAACAACAAAGGTCAATATTTGTGTAATTCTTTTTTTCCACCAGGACTGAAAGCTTGGAAAAGGGGAAAGCATGAAGTGCAAATTTACATCCGATTCCTTTCTTTCCTCTTTAGCTGCTGGCTTGAAAGCTTGATAACAGTTGGTGACAAGGTGTGTATAGTGTACAGTGTCTTTTGTAGAGCGCTGAACATTTTGTGACGACAAAAGAACTGTAGCTCGTTTTGCATTTGGACATAAAGAGGGAGGAGATGGCATGCTGTATATGATTGTGCTAGCGTTTTAACATTAGTTGATGGCTGTGCCAGCATTTTAAACTTCTTCACTGATTTAGGTTTTAGATTGAGTCGCTTTCTGTTTTAAACAGACATTTTGTTTTTGATGATTTTAGTTTTGAATGAGCGGATGAATTTCCTTTTTGTATGTGGCCAAAGTGATGGCTAATGTAAACCATTTTGTTATGCCAGTCTTAGCTACACAAAGTTCCATACTGTTGAACGTTTGCATTATAAATGATAAAGATCCTATATTTTATGTCAGCTTTTTTACAACTTCTTTCAGACACAAGAAAACGTTGTAGAAGTAGTGGGAGAACGGTAGTTTGAAATGTTAACACTAATGGTGTGTAGTGGGTTACAACAACAAGCTTTTATATTATTATTGTCAGTACTAGTGGACATTTTCACTGTTCTTTTTTTTTCAGTGGAAAATATTTGCTGCCATGCCGTATCTAGAGAGAGAGTGAGAGTGTGTGTGTGGTGGTTGCAGAGACATACGCAGGTTTAATCATTATCGATTGTAAACAATGTTTGAATGTCATTTTTGGTGGTGTTACATAACATAGTTTCTTCTTTTTTTTCTTCATTTAAAATCTAAAAAGATTTTGAATATCAGTGAGTAGAAGAAATGTTGAATATTTAGAATTGAAGTCCATGGAATTTCATCACAAATTGGGATGTACATTTGGTTGAAGCGATAATTGACATTTTACACGATATAAAATATATCAAGATGGAGACAGAAAGAAAGGTATGAACGAAAAAAAGAAGAGAGGAAGAAAGAAATAAAGATAATGAAAAACAAAAAGAGAACGAGAAGAACTGGCAAATGGAATTCAAGACGTGAACAAATCTATAATGAAGGAAAGAAAAACGGAAGAATTCAAGGACAAGAGGAAGAACAAATGAAGAAGTAAGAAAGGAAGTGGAAAAAATGGAATTTAGGAACGATAGGACAGAAAGAATGACGTGACAATATTATTGCGTTTGAATATTGAGGGTTATAGTGACATGAAGATGTGGCCATTGTGCAGGGTGCTGAGCATTGGCCATTTTTTGTGCTACCATCAATGTAACAAATGTTGTGTTACTTGGATTGACATTGTGATAACATTCAATTGGCCCACTTCACCCATTTGTGGTTTTTGTGGAAAAAAGGCTGAACAAGGGCATGAAGACCATGCTGTTAAATTTGATTGATAACTTTACAAAACAAAAGTCACATGATGTAACAATAATATTACTATTGTTTTTACAATTCTGGGGTCGTTTGGAAGGTAAAGAAGTTAGGATTTTGTGCTTTGTGTGTGTATTGCTTTTTGTACAGTGACTGTTTGATCGTGGATGTAATTATGCCCAATTGTCTTTGATGAATATGCTAATGATGGGGTGGAGTTAAAAGACAGCTTGTTCAGTGAAATATTAATGATGTATCTCAATGATGTATGTTACTTTTTGCCATGTAAATAGCCAATTGGGTAAAGTGTATGGGGGTTGGTGGTGCCCAAGTTTTGTAGCCCACAGTGAAGGCATTGAGCTAACATATCTGACAGTTGCGAGAGCGTCATGTCAGTTGTTGCCAGTTTTCAGTGCTTCACATACTTTTGACACAATACACCTCCCTTCCCCCGTTGTCAGAAAAAATGTACCACATTGACAGGTGCAGGAAAAACAAGGGATGATGCGGGCACATACTGCCAGTGAACAAGTACAATCACTGTATATAGTCACCGCATCCTCATCTGTAGCTGGGGAAGATTGGCCTGTTTTGTAGCTCACCTCAGTCTTGTCTATGATGTGAGATATTTTGATCATTTGTGGTCATTTACCATGGAGACTGGTCATTTATTATGGAGACTGGTCATTTACCATGGAGACTGGTCATTTACCATGGTGACTGACAACTGTGTATGGCTGGCACACTGGCACCCCCCATTGTGTGTACATTGCTCAATGTCTTTATGATCAGTGGAGGGGAGGGAAAAAAAGGAAGGGGGGGGGGGGGGGCTGCAGACTTTGTTGTCACAACCCTCATATATATTAGTTGTAGCTTAGCTAGACCCCAGTTAGCCATTGTTCCAGTGCAACACTTGTCTTTAAAGGCATGTTGTAAGTATTGCCACTGATGTACACGTTACCATCAATTGATCATTGTTTGTATTTCATATCATTTTAATCGCATTTCTCGCATTGCAATAATTTTTTTTTTCCCTGTGTAAACGGTTGTTTTCATCAAGTACATTTTTTTCCCAGTATGATTCAAGTGTTTTATTCTCTCTCTCCCCCCCCCCCCTCCTCCCATCCCAGTGGGGGTGACGGGGCTTTCTGTATAAATGGTATCACCACTTTCTGGAAACGTAGTACTTTAAATTCCCACTGTCGCTGTCTTTCTCCTTTTTCCTTTCTCATTCCTACTCTGTTATATTAATCTACCATCTTCTTCGCTAGACCAATCACCTACCTTTTTTCTTGAAAACTCTCCCAAAAATCCTCATTTGTGTATGGGGTCTGTTTGGTCAGCATGGAGATATTGGACACTTTCTACCAAATGGTCACTAGGGGCTTTCTATGGTATTATTATTTAGCAATGTAGGCATTTTATACGTATGTGTTTTGTTAATATTTTATAATGATGTTTATATTCTATTTTGTTTTTGTAAACGTAGGGTTCGATAAATTAAGAGCACATCATCAGCGTCCCCTGCATGGGACGCCTTTATTGTAAAGTGACCAGCTGGTGGATAAGATAAGATAAGGACAACTGAGCACAATCCTGGGCAGCCAGGGATGGGGGAGAAGGACCAAGTGCATGCTGGATGTGTTCTTGTTACCGGCACTCACCCGTCTAGGACATGAGCGTCTGGATCTTTAAAGTCCGTTATGATGGAATGTATGCGACACACAGACTAGACCTCGGTTTATACTCTCATCTGAAGGAGTAGGAAACGGGAGTAAAGTGTCTTTCCCAAAGACACAACACAATGGCCCGGCCAGGGCTCGAACCCGGGACCTTCAGATCCGCAAGCCAAAGCACTACCATAAGACCACCATGCCTGGCATGACCACCACCACACCATGCCTGGTGGAGTGCCTTCAATGTTACCATTAGGGTTGTTTTAATGGCTCTTTTATACGGATCAGGGTGAGTCTTCTTTCAACCAAGTTGTGGTCCTGATTCGGCTCTTAGCAGTCCGCTGGACCCTATAAACAATGACTAAGTAAGTATTTTCTTATGGAATTTGAACAGTGTAAAGATTGCGCCATGGTTTCCTACAGTGACTCGGTTCTGCTTTCCAAGCGCTAGGAATTGAGGGCTGAGGTGGAGGAACAATTTTTGACAATGCTGTTTTTGTTTCAACAAAATTGAGAACATTTCATGATTGATTTAATCTTTTCACAACCAACGTGGCATTACTGTGGCTCTAGGGCCACTGTCCAAGCGGCATTTGTGCAGCAGACCAGCCATGGAAGAGAACTGACTCACTACAGTCTGTCTTCTCTCCCGTGGGTTGTCGGTTGGCACATATGCCACGTGGGCGCTGGACCCGTACAAAGCCTGTAGTGACGGTGCAATGTGGTATTGCGCGTAGGTGCACAAATACTTTGCAGTTGCAGGCAGCTAGCATTGGAAATGTCTGCCATTCCAGACAGCTGGTGGTGAAAGGGTTACAAAAACCAGTCAGCTTTGGGAGGGTTGGGTGGGAGGGAGTGGTGTATCATTATGGTTCATTATTTCTCATTTTGTGAGTTTGGAAGGTTTGTTGTTGCTTTGGGTTTTCAAGTTTGGTTAAAAGAAGTTTAGCCCCACTTTATTATATTGAGTGATATTGTCATTTGATTTGCTGTTGTTACCACTTTCATCATTTTTTATTGTCTTGTTATAGTTATAGCATTTCTTTGGTATCATTTTTGTTTTTAGATATTTCAAATGTCTAAGACTGTCATTATCTCTATGTGATTGGTAAAGTTCTTTGTTACCCCCGTTGGGGTGCCGGGGGTTTCAGTATAAATAGTATCCCCACTTTCTGGAAATTTAGTGCTTTAAATTCCCACTGTCTCTGTCTTTCCCATTTGCTCTTTCTCATTCCTGCTCTGTTCTATCAATCTGCTATACTATCTTCTTCTTCGCTAGACCAGTCACCTACCTTTTTTCTTGAAAACTCTTCTGGGACAAGACTCCTTATTTGTGTATGAGGTCTTATGGATCAGCTTGGGAATATTGAACACTTTCTGCCAAGTGGTCGCTAGGGCTTCTTATGATGTTATTATTTAGCAATGTAGGCATTTTATATGTATGTGTTTTGTTGATAATTTATAATGATGTTTGTTTGTTTTCTATTTTGTTTTTGTAAACGGGGGTTCGATAAATTAGAGTACAGCCTCAGCTTCCCCTGTGTGGGATGTCTTTATTGTAAAGTGACTGGCTGGTGGAGAGCTTTCAGTTTTACCACTAGGGTTGTTTCAGCAGATCTTTTATGCGGATCAGGGGTTGTCCGGTCCTGATTTGGCTCTGAAGAGTCCGCTGGACCTAAAGCAGTAATCATGTAATGTAATGTAAAGTTCTTTGTTTTCTAGGTGTTGAAAATTTTCTTTCTTTGTTAAATGGGTTTGTAGACTTTCTGCCAATCTGTCATAAATACTTGTCTTTGTGTCTATGTTTTTATTGAGGACCTATGTTTTTGCAGGGTGGGTAGGGGGAGGAGTAGGAGGGATGTGGGTGGTGGTTTGTTTGTTCTGTGCTCGTTTTATGATTTTATGCGATTTTAGCTTGTACAGTGTTTTCACCTTCATTTAAAATGTATTTTATTTGATAAAGGTTTTATTTTAGCCATGATGCATGACAATGTTTGTGGTCTTTTCGTTTACAGTGCTCAGTGTTTTTTGTTGTTGATCAGTCTCCTTCATTTGGAGTGCAGGGGTTTTCTGTATAAATAGTATCCCCACTTTGGGAAAATTTAGTGCTTTAAATTGCCAGTTTCTGTCATTCTCATTTGTTCTTTCTCATTCCTAATCTGTTCTATCAATCTACTAACTTCTTCACTAGACCAATCATCTAGCTTTTTTCTTGAAAATTCTCCCAAAACTCATTTGTGTTTGGGGTCTGTTGACGCAGCTTGACGATATTGGACATTTCTGCCAAATGGTCACTAGGGCTTTTTATGGTATTATTATTTAGCAATTTATGTTTTATAATGTTTTTATTGTATTTTGTTTTTGTAAATGGGTGTTCCATGAATTAGAGTACAGCCCAAGAGTCCCTTGCATGGGATGACTTTATTGTAAAGTGACTGGCTGGTGGAGAGCCTTCAATGTTAGCATTAGGGTTGTTTCAGCAGATCTTTTATACAGATCAACCAAGCTGTGGTCCTTATTCTGTTCTTTGCAGCCCGCTGGACTCTAATCCACTACTGACTAATTTGAAGCTATATATCTTCGCTACCAAGCTTTTCCATCCAAAAAGTATCGCTTGCTTTTTTCTTCCAAATTATTCATATTTTATTTTGTTGTTGGTTTCATTTTAAAGTCATGTATTAATTGTAAAGCAGACTAGATTGCTTAGTCAGTACAGTGTGCTAAATACCTCGAGGTTGCTTGTGGCTATGTTAGGCATTGGAACTAGCATCAGTGAAGTGACACTATTGACCTCAACATAGATATCGTCATTATGGGATTATCACTTTGCAAAATCACTTGTGTAGCCATTTTTAAATTCCATATAGGATTACAAACCTCAGACTTTTATGTTTTGCCCATTATTTATTGGCTGATTTATGTAGGTTTTAAAAATTATTTTCTTTTGTATAAGACTGGCAATTGTACATTTCTATTGTGGTTTTATAGGTGGAAATGGATGATTGGCACTATTTAGTAGTTCAGGTTCAAATTGTACAGTTACTCAGGTCAGCCTTAACATTTTACCACACTGATAGTTTCTAAGACCGGTATTTGCAGTTTTATCTCCCAACCTCAAAATTGAATAGGATGTTTTGCAGTTTTGACAAGGGCCGCCTCTACAAGAATTTTCTAGGGTAGCCTCTGCATTGTATATTTGCAGTTTTTCTACCACCTCCAAATTTGGTACTCTTTGGTAGGAGCATCGAAAATACGTCTAGCACACTGTAGGTCAATGGTGTACATGTAGTTTACAAATCCAGCTGTACATTGTACATCACTGGTACATTAGTCAGGGGCAAGGGGGGAGGGAGGGAAGTGAAAACCTGCCTTTTATAAGCTAATAGGAAGTATTTCTAGTGCAGCCTCATCATCTTTTTTGTATTGAAGTCTTCATTTTATAGCAAAGCATCCTAGTTTGCCTGCTATACAATATGGGGCTTGTGATGTCACCTTGGACAGCTCTTTATATCATTTTCCAGGTTTGATGTTAGTTGTGGGTCTTTTTTATGTTACTGGTTATCCTTTACGCCGCAATTCTTTTAAAACTATTTTCCTCCAAAGTATTTACAATAAATTATTTTTGAAGTGTTTGTTTTGGAAAGAAGGGTGGGGTAAGGGGAGTGGCTCCAGGATGAGGGGAATGTTTTTGTATTTTAGTGGCATCAAATTGGCAGTAAGGTCAATGGTGAGCCATAGATTTTTAGCAAGTAGTCTAATCCTTCCATACTTTGTCTAAGTTTGGATTTTGGATTGGAGCTATACTTGATATAGATAGGGAATCAGCCTGTGGTCAATATATTGTACACATTGTTATAGATAGGGGAATTGACCATATTTTTAATACTTTGTACACATTGTTATAGATAGGGAATCAGCCATATTTTCAATACATTGTACACATTGTTATACATAGGGAATCAGCCATATTTTCAGTACACTGTACACATTGTTATACATAGGGAATCGGCCATTTTTTCAATACATTGTACACATTGTTTTGCTGGTGAGTGATGTAGATAGGCAATTGCATTGTGAAAGTTGTTTTGTGAGCAATAAATGTCAGTATAGTTCGAGGCTCCAATCATTTGTATTTGTAGAGAAGGACTCCTTCAATTGTTTTGCGGTGTTGGCTGTGTTTGTGCATAACATATAACATAACTACAACTATACATCGCAGCAGACGCAGCGAAAAATCAAACCTTTCACGCCATGCTGGCTCTGGGAGTGCTTGATTGTTCGCTGTCGGAGCGTTTGAATTCATGATCATTAATGTTACTGCTTGTATGAATGTTTGTGATTAATAAAACAATAATATTACTTCTTTTGTTCATTTATTTGTGTTTGTGTGGATTGTGTTGTATGGATGAAACATGAAACCTGTCACTCAACGTTTTTGGAATGTAAAATCAAATGTCATTATTCTGTAACTTTGATTGTAACGAATCATGTTGACTCTTTATTTAATAAATAATAATAATAATAATAATAATAATTAGTATAAAATCAGCTCAATGCACATTTCAAAAGCAAAAGAAAAAAATACAGAAACAAAAAACACTTACAATGAGGGAAAACCACAAACTGGATACATAGTGAAAACTGTCACCGACGCCCACACATCAAAGCAACAAGCCCAGAAGAGCAAAGGTCTGTGAGGCTGATACACACAGTACCGGCAAGAACACAGAAAGAAATTACGTCAAATGTTAGTTTCCAGATAGAGATAAGTTCTAAGATTTATATTAATTGCACATACTATGACTCAAAAGTGCAATGTTTATGGCGTTGCTAGGTGAGTGCCTCTAACGGAAGCTGACAAAATAAAACAGTCATAGAGTTGCTTCCCCTGAACCACCTTCCCCGTGCGTCCCGTGCTATAACACGCGTCCAAGCGCTCACGATAACGGTCCGCAAATCTCATTCCTTATTTGGAACTGCGGGGAGGTGGGAGGGACATTAAATTGAGTCATGGTAAGTATGTTTATTAATAATAAATTTAGAGATAAAATTTTAATATTAATTGCACATACCATGACTCAAAAGTGCAGATTAGCACGAAAAGGACGGAGGGAAGCAACTTTATTTGAAACAACTTTACCTTGAACAGGCTGAAGAAGAGGACCAGGATTGTAGGGCCGCGACCACAGGACCGAAACCAAGAAGCCATCCTCGAGTATGGCAAGGCAGAAACAGGATGCAGGCTGGAACCTTCCGAGGCCTCTTGAAGCTCAGAAACCTCTTATAGAAGGCCGGACAACAGCCATAAACATTGCACTTTTGAGTCATGGTAAGTATGTTTATTAATAATAAATTTAGAGATAAAATTTTAATTTTGAAGGAGGACAAAGAGGGTGATTTGTTGAGAGTGTCACAATTCCCTATTAGAGGTGCCTGGACATCAAATGACCTGTAACTACATGTTTTGAAAGTATTTTGGCACTTTCAAAAGCTTTGCTCCAGAGGATCAATGCGATCAAGATGAATTGTAGCTGATCGATAGGGGTGGCGCAGTGGATAGGTTGCCGGTTTCCTATGCCGAAGGTCGCGGGTTTGATTCCCGCAAGGGGCGAACGTATGTGACTTAGGTACGAGACTGTTGAGGTCACCGAGTGTTTTCTCCGGGCACTCCGGTTTCCTCCCTCCCTTCAATAATGGTGCAGGACGCAGTCAATATAAAAATTTCAAAAATAAAACTTCGATTTTCTTTCCATCTTCTAATAGCGATTTCCCTGCCTTTACACCACCTGTTTGAGTGATGGATGTGTGTTTGGTGTGTGTGAGGGTGGATGAGACAGGTGAGCGTGTATGTTGGTATAGATCGCCGCGCTTTGAGCCTGAATGATTTGGGGAAAGGCGCGTATAGCATCCTGTATTATTATTATTATTATTATTATTATTATTATTATTATTATTATTATTATTATTATTATTTCCAATTTAGATGAAAGATATGGTGGAATGGTTCCATCAAAATGTTTCAAAGCGAGTGTGCATTTCTTTTATTGCCTTAACAGGTAGTGAAGTTGCTTAAGGAGAGGAGAGACATGGTCTGTTTTTCCTTTTTTAAGAACAAATTTAGCTGCATAGTTTGGAATCTTTTGTAACCTGTGCAGAGAAGATTGAGGAAGTTGTCAGACAGGATCATGGAGGATGCTAACTGAGGTACTTTCATCAGACAAAAATGATCGGATAGAAGAGATCTTTCAAAGATAATGATTGCAGGAATGGAAAATAGAAGAAATTTGAGTGTCGGAAACTGTTTCGTCAAGGTGCACTCTAAGATATTTGGCAGAAGATTGAAAAGGAGCTAATTCTGAACCAACAGTGAGAGGCGTTTTGTTTAACTGCGGAAGTCCAATGCGGTCTGCAACAGCTAGAAGTCCAGTTTTGACTTCATCGAGTTTCAACTTATTTTCATCCATCCAGGTTTTGATGTCAGAAATGCAGGAAGTAGCATCTTGAGACAGAAAACGGAAATGAGAAGGAGGAGCAGCTTTCTGAATGTTAGTGTCATCAGCGTACTTGTGATAGTCAAATTGATTGCGTTGGATGATTTCAGAGAGAGGTTGTGTACACAATGAAAAGAGCTGAGGCCCCAGCACAGAACCCTGAGGTACACCAAAACGAAGAGGTACAGGTTGAGAAGCATTGCGATTAATAGAGACTGCCTGTGTACGATCAGAGAGATAAGATTTGATCCATCCGAGAGCTACAGATCGGATGCCAAAGGTAGAAGACAGACGTTGAAGGATTTCATGGTCTAGTGTGTCAAATGCTGCGGAAAGGTCTACAAACCAGTCTGGAGTCCATGTTTGTCAGAAGATTGTCAGTCACCTCAATAAGTTGGTCCTGATTTGGCTCGGAAAAGTCCGCTGGACCTAAAGCAATAATCATGTAATGTACCTCAATAAGTGCACTTTCTGTGCTGTGATTTTGGCAGTACGCAGACAGGAACATTTCAAGCAAGCCATTGTCAAAGAGATGTCTCTGAAGCTGAGCTAATACAACATTTTCGAGAATTTTTTAAATAAACAGTAGGGTTGAAACTGGTCTGAATTTTTTTAAAAACATTCTGATCCAAGTTTTGTAAAGCCCTATATTTGTTTAGAAATGCAATCAGTTTTAAAGCACTTGATGAAAGCAAAATTTTCAACATCACCATTATCCTGGCCTATGCCCCAACATCAGACTGTGACGACAGCAAAGTGGAGGATTTATATGGGGGTCTATAGCCTATCCTTGGCCGGGTGCCGAAGAGGGACATAGTCATAGTGGAAGGCGACTGGAGTGCCAAGGTTGGTCGAGATGCGCACCACGGCTGGGGAGACACATGTGGACCCCACTGCAACGGCGTGACAGGGGTCTGAGACTGTTAGAGTTTGCCAGATACAACAATCTGATACTGGCAAACACGCTTGGTCTGCACGGAAAATCCAGACGATGGAAGTGGCTCAGTCCCGGCAGGGAGCATCGCGGCCGAATCGGCTGCATCATGGTCGGGAGACGCTTCGGATCAGGCGTCAGCGTTGGCAGGACACGAGCTTTTCCAGGGGCAGACATCGGAGGTGACCACGATCTCGTGATGTTGTCTTTCCGGTTTCGCTTGAAGAGAGTAAAAACAGCAAGGTGCACTGGACTTAAGTTCGACATGGACAAACTGCAAGACCCGGAGGTGGCAGAAATATTTAAAGCCACAATTGGAGGGAAATTTGCACCACTGCTCATTTTGGAAGCCGGTGAAGTAGATGTCAACACCATGACCACCGCTGTGACAGATGCCGCCACGGAGATCCTTGGAAAGCTCCGGCCAAAGAAGAAGCTGTGGATCACACCTGAACTTTTGGATCTGTGTGAAAGATTTAAAATAATAATAATAATAATAAATTTTAAAAAAAAAAGATCGCCTCAAAGGGAGCTGATGCCTACCGAAAAATCAACAATGACATCCGAAAAGGCATGCGCACAGCAAAGGAGAACTGGATAGAAGATCAATGCCAGGAAATAGGGGTGTTCGGTTTTACCGGTTTTCCGGTTAAAATCGGTTCGACTTTCTCACAGTTCGGTAAACCGGTTTGGCCTTAAAAAACCGGAAAACCGCGGTTTTTCTAAGGGACATAACTCGTCCCCTAAAGCACTAGCAAAATGGCAGAAACAGAGAAATTCGTAGCGAACACGCGTGGAAAAGCTGACATTTGGAGATTTTTCTCCTGCGAGAGACAGACGCAGGAAAGGTTGACCATAATACCGGTTACTGTAAAGAGTGTAAGGCAAGTATTAAACTTGGCCGGTGGCACTTCAAATCTGAACGCACACATTCGCCGACACCACCCTTTGCTGCTGCTGAAGCCAGCCAAGCCTGCGGACCCTGCACCCAATAGATCTAACCCACAAGTCCTACATGCTAGATCTAGTCCGTGTACCAGCAGCGCTGACGCTGACGTAAGCATTATGACTGAAGGAGGTGCCAGTACAATTAAAAGGGACACAAAACAAATAACAATCAGTGAAGCACTCAAAAAGAAGCAGGTATATCCAGCTAACTCCAATAAAGCATCCGCAATCAACGAAAAGGTGACAAAATTCATCGTGAAAGAACTTCAGCCGTTCCGAATTGTGGAGAGTCGGTATTTCAAAGATCTACTGGAAACACTCGATCCCAAATACAGCGTCCCTTAAGTAGCTAGCGACATAAATAAAATTCCAAAAAAAATTCAATACAGAGGTTATTTCCCTTGCTTACTAACCAGTTGTAACTTTTAGCCGGTTAACCGGTTTTAAACCGCGGTTTTCTATTGGAAAAACCGGTTAAAAACCGGTTTGAGAAATCGTACCGGTTCCACCCTCTACCAGGAAATAGAGAACAGTCTGAACAAGAACAACAGCAAGAAGGCCTACCAGACTGTGAAGCGGCTGACAAGTGTTAAACAGCCCAAAGTCTCCACGATCCAAAGCAAGTCTGGCATATGCCTTACAGAAAAACAAGAAGTTTTGGACAGATGGAAAGACTACTGCTCTGACCTTTACAACCACAAACCAAACGGAGACCCATCAGTTCTAGCATGTCCAGAGAACAGAGAAGAAGAAGAAATCCTCCCAATTCTCCGAGAAGTTGAGGCAGCAGTGCAATCGCTGAAGAAGGGGAAGTCAGCGGGAGTGGACAACATACTTGTTGTTGTATCAATTTTTATTCATCAGATTAACATAAGTTGTACTGATAACATACAACATACCCGCGGAACTGCTTCAAGCAGGAGGAGAAGCGATGATTGACGCACTCACCATTATCTGTAAAAAGATCTGGCAGAGTGGGGAGTGGCCTACACCATGGACCCAGTCGCTTGTCATCACTCTTCCCAAAAAAGGTAACCTTCAGGAGTGTGAAAATTATCGCACCATCAGCCTCATCACCCACCCCAGCAAGGTCCTCCTGAAAATAATACTCAACAATTTGAAACCCCAAGCTGAACAAATCATAGCTGAAGAACAAGCAGGATTCAGGGCAGGGCGAAGTACCACTGAACAGATTTTCAACATCAGAATAATCTGCGAGAAATACCTACAGCACCAACAACATCTATATCATGTGTTCGTAGACTTCAAAAATGCGTTTGACCGAGTCTGGCATGCAGCTCTTTGGGCAACCATCAGCCCTAAAATTATTGAAGTCATCAAAAGGCTGTATGACAAGGCTACCAGTGGAGTCCTCCACAAAAGCACCATCGGAAACTGGTTTAGAACAACAATCGGTGTGCGTCAGGGATACCTACTCTCTCCAACACTCTTCAGCATCTTCCTAGAGCGCATCATGTCAGATCGCCCTTGCAGATCACGAAGGCACATTCAGCATAGGGGGAAGAGCAATCTCCAACCTTCGTTTTGCGGATATTGATGGATTGGCTGGAGGAACAAGAACTTAAACAACTGGTACAGAGGCTTGACACCACCTCTAGAGCCTATGGAATGGAAATAAGTGCAGAGAATACCAAAATGATGACCAACAACACCAATGGCATCAACACGGACATCAAAGTCCAAGGCCAATCCCTCAACACAGTGCACAGCTTCAAATATTTAGGAGCCATTGTATCAGACAATGGGTCTCCGACAGGAAGTCCTCTCCAGGATCGCACAAACAACTGCTGCCCTGGCAAAGTTGAAGCCAATTTGGAAAGACAGCACTATCAGTCTACATTCCAAGGTAAGGCTGCTGCGCTCCCTTGTCATCTCCATCTTCCTATATGCTTGCGAAATATGGACCCTCACAGCAGATCTCCAACGAAGAATACAAAGCATGGAGATGAGGTGCTACAGAAGACTTCTGGGCATTTCTTATACCCAGCACAACACCAACGTCGAAGTCCGACAGACCATCACACAATCCATTGGACAACACGATGACATACTCACAGTGGTGAAAATACCGAAACTCCGATGGTATGGCCACGCCACCAGATCATCAGGTGTTGCAAAGACCATCCTGCAAGGCACAGTGCAAAGAGGTAGAAGAAAAGGGAGTCCGAAACATTCGAGAATGGAATGGTTTGACACTGAGCGAAACAATCAGAGTTGCTGAGGACAGGGAAAGATGGAGTACGTTGGTTAAACGATCATCTGCGGTCCCCCTCCGAGTTACGGGATAGGATAAGATAGGATAGGATAGTCATCAGTTTGGTGTCAGATTGAAGGTTAAATCATTACAAAAGTAACGTTTGTAAAATTATACCCTGGCCTGATTATAAAATGTCTGATTTTTTAATACAACTGATCTTTTTAAACCTATTCTGAAAGCCGAAGGTCGTTGGGGCACCACAGATGATTGTTTAACCAGCGTACTCCATCTTTTTCTGTCCACAGCAACCCTCATGGCTTCGTTCAGTGTCAAGCCAGTTTATTCTCGAAGGTTGTCCTCCCACCTCTTTTTCTGTCTCCCTCTTCTTCTGCCTCCTTGCACCGTGCCTTGAAGGATGGTCTTTGCAAGGCCTGAAGCTCTGGTGACGTGGCCATACCATTGGAGTTTCCGTTTCTTCACCAATGTGAGCAGGTCATCATGTTGTCCAATGGCTTGTGTATGGTCTGTCGGATTTCGTTGTTGATGTGCTGGGTATAGGAAATGGCCAGAAGTTTACTGTAGCACCTCATCTTTATGCTTTGTATTCTTCGTTGTAGATCTGCTGTGAGGGTCCATGTTTCGCAAGCGTATAGAAAGATGGAGATGACAAGGGAGCGCAGCAGCCTTACCTTGGAGTGTAGACCGATGGTCCTGTCTTTCCAAATAGGCTTCCACCTTGTCAGGGCAGCAGTTGTTTGTGCGATCCTGGAGAGGACTTCCTGTCGGGACCCATTGTCTGACACAATGGCTCCTAAATATTTGAAGCTATGCACCGTGTTGAACGACTGGCTTTGGACTTTGATGTCCATGTTGATGCCATTGGTGTTGTTGGTCATAATTTTGGTCTTTTCTGCACTTATTTCCATTCCATAAGCTCTGGAGGTGGTGTCAAGCCTCTGTACCAGCTGTTCCATGTTCTCGTTCCTCTCCAGCCAATCCATCAATGTCATACGCAAAACGAATGTTGGAGATTGCTCTACCCCCTATGCTGACTTTGCCTTCGTGATCTGCAAGTGTTACACTCATTGTTGTTTTTTATCAGTAGTTGATTCAGACCCAATGCTTGAATCCTGATAAGTGTAACTCGGATTCGTTTATCACCGCAACCTGTTCACTCAGCAACAAGGCAGGAATCGTTTCCAACTTTATTCAGCGTACATCAACAACTGCATACAATCGCTCAATCGCTTTTCACTTTTTCTCCTTTTCAGACACGGTGCATCAATTATATAGTTTTTCTATACTCTAGAGAACGTAGGAATGTTCCAGGGTGACACAATTATAACCAATCACAATGAAATTCGTCATCACTGCCTTACATCATACAACGTTCTTTATCCTCAAAGATTTTCTCAGCTTCTAGTGGATCTATCTAGATGCTTCGATCGATAGCAAACAAGCAACCCTAGAGAATTCTCCAATAATATCGACCAACGAAAATGATCAACATTATACCAAGCTTCTTCTAACAACAATGCAAAATCAAATCAAAGGTAAATACACCCTGTTATTGAATGCTTTGCAAAATTAAACGATCGGATCTATCGTGCGCGTCTCACACGTACTATCGTGCGCGTTTCAATGTAACATAACCCCCTACACAAGAAGAAATGTAGGCCTACTTAATTTCTTGCAACAACGTTGAGACGCAATGAACAAAGTCCAGAATTAAAACTTATTTCAGTCTGTCTGGATACTGTCAGTATTTTTTACTCACACACTCTGGCTGAGAAAGTCAGCACCAACATTGTCTGATCCTCTAAAAGATTCTACTCGCATGTTAAAGTTCTGAAAGTACATAGCCCATCTCATGATGCACCCCTTGGGGTCATGAGCAATCTTGCCACTGTAGATTGTTCTAACCTATAAAGGGAAAAGTGAAAGCTCCAGTTGAAAACCTGTCTTTGCTTTATAGGCAAGACCGATTCACTGCGGCAACAGTTCCCCCCGTTGGAGTGCTGGGGGTTTCAGTATAAATAGTATCCCCACTTTCTGGAAATTTAGTGCTTTAAATTCCCACTGTCGCTTTCTTCCTCATTTGCTCTTCTTCGCTAGATCAATGACCTACCTTTTTTCTTGAAAATCTTCCTGGACAAGACTCCTTGTTTGTGTAGGAGGTCTGTTGGATCAGCTTGGGAGTGTTGGATGCTTTCTGCTGGGTGGTCACTAGGGCTTCCTATGATTGTATTATTTAGCAATGTAGGCATTTTATATGTATGTGTTTTGTTGATAATTTATAATGATGTTTGTATTCTATTTTGTTTTTGTAACCGGGGGTTCGAGTAGTTGGGGTAAAGCCTCAGCCGTCCCCTGCGTGGGATGTCTTTATTGTAAAGTGACTGGCCGGTGGAGGGCATTCAATTTTCCCACTAGGGTTGTTTCAGCAGATCTTTTATGCGGATCGGGGGTTGTCCGGTCCTGATTTGGCTCGTTGGAGTCCGCTGGACCTAAAGCAACAATCAATCAATCAATCAATCTCATGATGCGACTGTTCACAAACTTGGCAGAGTTCGAAGTAGGTTAGCGGCTTGTGATCAGTCTGTAGCACGAACTTCACTCCTTGAAGGTACAGTTCGGACTTCCGGATTCCCCATATGATGGCAAGGCACTCTTTCTCCATGGTCGAGTAATTTTTCTCAGCCCTGGACAGCTTCTTGCTGGCGTAACTGACCGGAAATAGTTTCCCTTCGTGTTCTTGCATCAGTATGGCGCCGATGCCTTCATCCGCTGCATCTGTTCTTAAGACGAATTCCTTGAAAGTGTCAGGCAGTCGTAGCACCAGATCCTTCGAAAAAAAGGTCGCGCACAGTCTGGTATGCCTTCTCGGTCCCCACTGCACTTGGTTAAGACAGCCTTTCCGCACCAGGTCCGACAAAGGTGCTGTGATGGCTGAGTAGTTAGGTACGAACTCCCTATAGTACCCAGCCAATCCCAGGAAGGACCGCACTTGCTTCTTTGTTTGGGGACGTGGAGCGTTCAGAATCTTGGTGACGTTTTCTAGCAGAAACCCCTTTTGTCCTTCTTTCAGCGAATGGCCGATAAAGTCGACGTTGTCAGTTCCCAGAATGCACTTACTGGGTCTCACGGTCAGGTTAGCTTCTGTTAGACGGTGAAATAGTTCCCTCAAGGTCTGCAGATGCTCTTCCCAGGTGTGGGTGTGGACTAGCAGGTCGTCTCAGTAACACACAACGTTGTCCATCTCTTTGAGCATCTTCCTCATTCCTCTCTTCAGGGTAGCTCCCCTGTTGACCATGCCAAAAGGCATCCTCAGTCATACGTACGTCCCATCAGGAGTTACAAAAGCAGTCTTTAGTATGTCTTGTTGACGCACGGGGACTTGCCAATAACCCTTGCTGAGGTCAATCTTTGAGAAGATTTTACTCCCCGATAATTGGAGGAAGAGGTCTGCTGCGGTAGGCATCGGATCGGGGTCGAAGACGGTGATCATGTTAACCTTCCTGTAGTCGATGCATACTCTGTTGCTCCCGTCCTTCTTCACGACCACGACAGGGGAAGCGTAGGGGGAACTGGACTCCCTGATGATGCCCATCTTCAGCATCTCATCGATGTCTTTCTTCAAGGATTCGCGGGCCTTGAAAGGGATCGGGGAGGGTTTGGATCGAACGGGAATATTTGAAGTGAGGTGGACTTCATGTTCGATCAAAGTCGTAGAGCCTGGGACATCACTGAAGTTATGGGAAAATTCGCCCATAAGGTCTTTGAGCTCCAACTTTTGATCCTCCGTTAAGCTTGGTCCTAGCTTAACATCATCGATGCCTTCTTTGCTGTGGAAGTCTCCCAGTTTCAACAGTTCCTCGCTATCAAAGCTGTCGTCGATCACAGCTGCTGTTGCTGCGTGTACAGTCTCTGATGACCTTTCCACGTACAGCTTAAGGAGATTGGTGTGGTATATCTTGGAATGCTGACCGACCTTCACCTTGTAGTCGTTGATCCCCAACACGGTCCAGGGTCTCCACTTCGTACGAGCCTTTCCACTGCATCAGCAATTTATTGTGATCGGTAGCTAGCAGCACCAGCACTTTGTTACCAGGTTTGAACTTCCTGTTCACAGCCCTACGATCATAGTAGTGCTTTCCACAGTCCTGGGACTTCTTCATATTTTTTCTGGTTATCTCGAGAGTCTGCTCCAGCTTCTCCCGTAGCTCAAACACGTATGGTAGCTGTTCTTCACCTCTGGGGTGTCTACTTCCTTCGTCCACAGTTCTTTCAGGATGTGCATCGGCCCTCGGATGGTTCTTCCGTACAACAGCTCGGACGGAGAGAAGCCGGTGGACTCCTGCGGTACTTCTCTGTAGGCGAAAAGTAAGGCGTTGATGTAGCGATGCCATTGTCTGGGCTGCTCGCTGCACAGTTTCTTCAGGGTGGACTCCAGCGTAGCATTGAACTTTTCGACGAGCCCGTTGCACATTGGATGGTAGGGTGTCGTAGTCAAATGCCGGATGCTCAGCAGTCTGTTGCCCTCCTTCATGCAGTCAGAGACGAACTGCGTCCTGAGGTCTGTCAGAATTTCTTCAGGCACTCCAAGTCTGCTGAACATGTCAACCAGCGCCTCTGCTATAGTCTCCGTGTCAATCTTTTTCAGAGGCACTGCTTCTGGGTACCGAGTTGCATAGTCCACTAAGGTCAGTGTTCATCGGTGACCTTCACTCGGAGGTTTTATTTCACCGATTAAGTCTAAGGTCACCATCTTGAAAGGACGGTCGATCAAAGGCATCCTCTGCATAGGCACTTTATGGACCCTTCCTCGAGGTATGGTCTTCTGGCAAATGTCACATGATCGGCCGAAACGGCTGACGTCCGCGTGAAATCCTGGCCAGTAGAACACCGCCTGGATTCTGTCCGACGTCTTCTTGATGCCCAGGTGACCTCCCATGATGGAGTCGTGAGCTACTTCCATCACTTGGCGCCTTAGGGGTAACGATACCAAGACTTGACGTAGTGGTTTCCCTCCGTTGACTCTCGGGTGCTGGAAGATTCGGTACAGGATCTTGGCCTTCACCTCAAAATAGACCGTGCCACTACCCTTGGTCACGTGGTCTTGGCGGTTCCTGTACTTGGTTAAAGTACCATCTGCTTCCTGGAGCTGGATCAGTTTATCTCTGTCCACGATGGGGGCTTCGGAGCTGTCAGCGACCTTCAGTGGTCTTGTCTCTCTTGGCCTGTGCCCTAGTAGTGACAGCACCGACGATCTCGGGTCGGCAGGGCTGAGCCGGAGTAGCCACATTATCCCGTAGCAGCTATGTAAGGTCTCCATCGGGAAACGGCAATGGATCCTCCTTCACAACCTCGACACGTTGGGTTGAGGCATGACTCCATTCTGAATCGGGGCCGTCGGGTCGTCTCGCGCCATCGATATTCCCGATCATCAAATCGTATAGCGGCTTCTTCAGGCAAACCGTTTCTACTTCGCCTGTGTAGAAAGGGGTGCTGACTTGAATCTTTGCAATTGGCGCTTTCACACACTTGCTGTCGGCCTTAGGTGTCCATTTTGAATCACCAGTGAACTGTTCTTTAGCGATTAGATCTTCTCTGACGATGCCCCCACTGCAGCCTGAGTCTCTTAAGACCGTTACTTCGTGATTTCCGACGCGTCCTTTGGAAACGGGCATGTTCTGTACGGTAATAGCTGCGCTGGCGGCGACGGGGATGGATTTCCCGTTGGCAAGGAGAAGTTGGCCATCAGTCATGCACTCTTGCACGTCCGCAGGAGTAGCTGTGCGCTCGGTCTCACTCGGAAAAATGACGCTCCCACCGCACACTTGATGGTCAGAGCTACTGGTTTGCCGTCGATTGGAGAAACGCCTCTGTCGGTTGCCCGCCGCTGCATTGTCCGTATTGCTCTGCTGTCTGCTACTTTTATTTTGAGGACAGTTAGCAGCTCTGTGGTCTGTAGCGTTGCAGATGAAACAGCCTCTTGAATGTCCTTCCCTGGAAGGTGGCGTGGAGTCTGTGTGTCTCTGGCTCGTCTGACTCCCCTGGATCTGGTTCCCATGGTTTCCAGTCTTTTGAAATTGTTTCGTCGCCTTGGGTGGTCCCAGCGTCTTCCCATAAGCGATGAGATATCTTTCAGCAGCTTCAGCAACGTCTTTTAGCGTCTGCAACTTTTGTATTTCCAAGTGGATCGAGAGGTCCTCAGGGCAGGCGTTGAGTAATTGCTCCCTCACGATCAGATCATGGAGACTCTCTTAAGTCTGCGTCTGTCCGGGCGTCAGACCATGCGCCCAAAGGCTGCGGGTGGGCGTCTCGGGCGGCTTGAGTTAGATCCTGTGTCGGCCAGCGCCTTGAGCAGCTCTTGAGCTGGAAAAGCGCTATATAAGAACGATCAAATAAATAAAAAAAATTAAAAAAAAAGTCTTCCATTTGCCTGATAATTCCACCCACTTGTGTAAATATGACGACAGGCGCTCCACAAACTGCTTTGGCGTCTCGTCTGACAAAGGCCGGCATTCACGAAAGCGTTTACGGTAGCCCTTCTCTGTAAAGTTGTAGCACTGCAATAGGGCTTCTTTGAAAATGTTGTAGTCTTTGGCGTCAGTGCCTTCCCCGTCAGTAGTGCGCTGAGTATGATCGCCCAGTCTTGACGTTTCCATTGAGCGCTTTCGGCGAACCTTTCGAACCTCGCCAGATAGCTGTCGATTTGGTCCTTTTCGTCGACGAATGCTGGCAATTTTGGAGCTTTGAAGTCGCTGATAACATGTGGCACGTTCTGCTGTTGCTGGATGCGCGCCATTTCTAGCTGGAACTGACGCTCAGCTTCAAGACGCTTCAGCTCGAACTCTCTTTCTTCTTGGCGACGCTGCTCTTCAAGTTCACGCCGTCGCTGTGCTTCTCTTTATTGCCGCTGCTGTTCAATTTCTCTTTCTTGTATTCTCTCCTGAGAAATGACGTACTCCGTCAGCTGATTGCCTTTTAGATTCAGTTCAATCCCTTTCTGCCAGAAGTCAGCCATCTTGATATTTTTGGAAAGTTCTTGATTACGCTGTACCTTTCTAGACTGTTCTAGAACAGCACGCTTTCTGCAGTAGCGCTGATGCTTGTCACTAGTTTTCGCTGACGCAGGCCCCACTGTCTTCGTTGTATGCGACGCTGCACCACGCTGGTGTTGATTAGAGGGTGGAACCGGTACGATTTCTCAAACCGGTTTTTAACCGGTTTTTCCAATAGAAAACCGCGGTTTAAAACCGGTTAACCGGCTAGAAGTTACAACTGGTTAGTAAGCAAGGGAAATAACCTCTGTATTGAATTTTTTTTGGAATTTTATTTATGTCGCTAGCTACTTAAGGGACGCTGTATTTGGGATCGAGTGTTTCCAGTAGATCTTTGAAATACCGACTCTCCACAATTCGGAACGGCTGAAGTTCTTTCACGATGAATTTTGTCACCTTTTCGTTGATTGCGGATGCTTTATTGGAGTTAGCTGGATATACCTGCTTCTTTTTGAGTGCTTCACTGATTGTTATTTGTTTTGTGTCCCTTTTAATTGTACTGGCACCTCCTTCAGTCACAATGCTTACGTCAGCGTCAGCGCTGCTGGTACACGGACTAGATCTAGCATGTAGGACTTGTGGGTTAGATCTATTGGGTGCAGGGTCCGCAGGCTTGGCTGGCTTCAGCAGCAGCAAAGGGTGGTGTCGGCGAATGTGTGCGTTCAGATTTGAAGTGCCACCGGCCAAGTTTAATACTTGCCTTACACTCTTTACAGTAACCGGTATTATGGTCAACCTTTCCTGCTTCTGTCTCTCGCAGGAGAAAAATCTCCAAATGTCAGCTTTTCCACGCGTGTTCGCTACGAATTTCTCTGTTTCTGCCATTTTGCTAGTGCTTTAGGGGACGAGTTATGTCCCTTAGAAAAACCGCGGTTTTCCGGTTTTTTAAGGCCAAACCGGTTTACCGAACTGTGAGAAAGTCGAACCGATTTTAACCGGAAAACCGGTAAAACCGAACACCCCTAGTGTTGATGTATACGCTCCTGTGCTGAAGTAGACGCGACGTCCGCTCTGTAATACTGGCGATGTAGTTCCGAGACTGTCCCTCGACGTAGTCTTGCGGCAGCCACGTAGTCCCGGTCTGTTGTTCACTCACGAAGCAACTCTTCGGCGACTACACGCCCTTGCAGTCAACCCGAATCTATCGGGGATGTACTCCCAGTATGTTGGCCCCTCCCGACGCAACTAGTTGGCGGCTACCCTCGATGACTGCCTCTGTAACGTTGACTCGCTTGTTGTAGCAGTTGAACCTTTGGCTATGGTGTGGATAGCGTCTTTGCCCCCCAAAATGTTACACTCGTTGTTGGTTTTATCAGTAGTTGATTCAGCCCCAATGCTTGAATCCTGATAAGTGTAACTCGGATTCGTTTATCCACGCAACCTGTTTACTCAGCAACAAGGCAGGAATCGTCGTATGAAGTTTTCCAACTTTATTCAGCGTACATCAACAACTGCATACAATCGCTCAATCGCTTTTCACTTTTTCTCCTTTTCAGACACAGTACATCAATTATATAGTTTTTCTATACTCTAGAGAACGTAGGAATGTTCCAGGGTGACGCAATTATAACCAATCAAAATGAAATTCGTCATCACTGTTTTACGTCATACAACTTTCTTCATCCTCAAAGATTCTCTCAGCTTCTAGTGGATCTATCTAGATGCTTCGATCGATAGTAATAACGCAACCCTAGAGAATTCTCCAATAATATCGACCAACGAAAAATTATCAACATTATAGCAACCTTCTTCTAACAACATTGCAAAATCAAATCAAAGGTAAATACACTGTTATTGAATGCTTTGCAAAACAAAACGATCGGATCTATCGTGCGCGTCTCACACGTACTATTGTGCGCGTTTTGTTTTAACGTAACAAAGAGCATCTGACATGATGCGCTCTAGGAAGATGCTGAAGAGTGTTGGAGGAGTAGGCATCCTTGATGCACACCAATTGTTGTTCTGAACCAGTTCCCGATGGCGCTGTTGTGGAGGACTGCACTGGTAGCTTTGTCATACAGGCTTTTGATGACTTCAATAATTTTAGGACTGAAGTTGCACACTCTCATGTTTGCCCACAAAGCTGCATGCCAAACTCAGTCGAACGCTTTCTTGAAGTCTACAAACACATGATATAGATGCTCGTGCTGTATTTTTTGCAGATTATTCTGAGGTTGAAAGTCTGTTCAGTGGCACTTCGTCCTGCCCTGAATCCTGCTTGTTCTTCAGTATGATTTGTTCAGCTTGGGGTTTTAACCTGTTGAGTATTATTTTCAAGAGGACTTTGCTGGGATGTCTGAGGAGGCTGATGGTGTGGTAATTTTCACACTTCTGAAGTTGACCCTTTTTTGGGAAGAGTGATGGCAAGCGACTGGGTCCATGGTGTAGGCCACTCCCCACTCTGCCAGATCTGGTTACAGATAATGGTGAGGGCGTCAATCACCGATTCTCCTGCTGCTTGAAGCAATTCCACGGGTATGTTGTCCACTCCCGCTGACTTCCCTTTTTCTTCAGCGATTGCACTGCTGCCTCAACTTCTTCTTACAGAATTGGGAGGATTTCTTCTTCCTATCCGTTCTGTGGACATGCTAGAACTGATAGGTCTCCGTTTGGTGTGTGGTTGTAAAGGTCAGAGCAGTACTCCGTCCATCTATCAAACTTGATTGATTGATTGATTGATTGTTGCTTTAGGTCCAGCAGACTCTTCCGAGCCAAATCAGGACCGGACAACCCCCGATCCGCATAAAAGATCTGCTGAAACAACCCTAGTGGGAAAACTGAATGCCCTCCACCGGCCAGTCACTTTACAATAAAGACATCCCACGCAGGGGACGGCTGAGGCTTTACCCCAACTACTCGAACCCCCGGTTACAAAAACAAAATAGAATACAAACATCATTATAAATTATCAACAAAACACATACATATAAAATGCCTATAGTGCTAAATAATAACATCATAGGAAGCCCTAGTGACCACCTGGCAGAAAGCGTCCAATACTCCCAAGCTGATCCAACAGACCTCATACACAAACAAGGAGTCTTGTCCAGGAAGAGTTTTCAAGAAAAAAGGTAGGTCATTGATCTAGCGAAGAAGAAGATAGTATAGCAGAGTGATAGGACAGAGCAGGAATGGGAAAGAGCAAATGAGGAAGACAGCGACAGTGGGAATTTAAAGCACTAAATTTCCAGAAAGTGGGGATACTATTTATACTGAAACCCCCGGCACTCATCTATCAAAAAGGCTTCTTGTTCTTTTGTAAGGCATATGCCAGACTTGCTTTGGATCGTGGGGACCTTGGGCTGTTTAACACTTGTCAGCCGCTTCACCGTCAGGTAGGCCTTCTTGCTGTTGTTCTTGGTCAGACTGTTCAGTATTTCCTGGCATTGATCTTCTATCCGGTTTTCCTTTGTTGTGTGCTAGCATTTTTGGATGTCATTGTTGATTTTTCGGTAGGCATCAGCTCCCTGTGAGGCGTTTTTTTTTTTTTTCATCTTTCTTCGTTTATCACACAGATCCCAAAGTTCAGGTGTCATCCACGTTTTTTCCTTTGGGCGGTGCTTGCCAAGGTTCTCAGATCTCTGTCATAGCTGAGTTGAAGGTGGTGGTCATGGTGTTGACATATACTTCACCAGCTCCCAAAATGAGCAGTGCGAATTTCCCTCCAATTGTGGCTTGAAATATTTCTGCCACTTCCGGGTCTTGCAGTTTGTCATGGTCGAACTTCAGTCTTATGCACTTGGCTGTGTTTACTCTCTTCAATGGAGCAGGAAGGACATCATCACGAGATCGTGGTCACTTCCGATGTCTGCTCCAGGAAAATTGAGTGTCCTGCCAATGTTGAAGCGTTAATGTTGTTGGCGGTGTTGTGACTGGGCTTTATCCTAAAGAAGCAAGAGGAAAACATGGAATGATCTGAACTATCCGCAAGCTAAAAATGATCAAAATCCAACCGACTGTCTGATAACCGGACTGTTACTGAAGGATGACCCTTGATTTGAAGTACCCGTATAACAAAACTCAGCAAAATCGCTTTAGCCATTTTTGAGATTTTGAGCAAAATGTGAACTTGACTTTTGCAAATATGATGGCACAACTAACCTAGGTAACATTCCTATGAAGTTTGGTCAAAATCAAGTAGTTCTTAAGATAAGGCAGACCGACCGACTGACAAACATTTGTCTCGTTTCGATTCCTGACCATTTCAAGGTATTTCTAGATAAGTCTGAAAATACAAAAATGGAGACAAAACTGTTGATCACTCTAATTGACAACAACAATGCATCACTTTGGACACCTCAATTTTATTTAAAACAAAAAAAGAATTACAAATGTAAACATTACAAATGTATTATATTTCAACACAAAACACACTACAAATGTAAAAGACTTTACACCTGCACTATGTAGTAAACAAGAAAAATGTACACAATTCAACATCTTTGTACATTACATAAATGTAGTCATCAACAGTAGTCAACACACAGATGCATTTTCCATTCATTTTAACACTGCCTTTTGCAACCACAGGGGCATTATACTATTCAGCTGCGCTATAGCGCTTATGTACAGAAGGGGAATTGCATGGAAACATTGGCCAAATGAATGAGTGGTAATTTCGAGACTAATAATATAATAACAATCTTGTTCAAGTCAATGCCCGTCATAGCCACAAGCTGCACTCACACACACATATTACAATTACAGGTATTACATAATGATATCGTTAATGTACTTCATCTTTGAAGTTCAAAAGCTTACGGTACTTTAAATTTAATACATCCTCCGTTCCATTGTCATCCGATCCAAAAATTGTTTCACATTTTGTAAGCATGCTAGGAAGCTGAGAGACTGGCTGTATTGTTTCCACCATCAATATATTAACTACAAGGCCAAAGCCTATATGGCTCACACGCTCCTTATTATGGAACTCGCAATATTAAACATGAAAATGACAAAATGAAATGGTAGCACTGAAATGCAAAGAATACCGACTTTGATCTTTCTAATGCTCATGATCTTGAGATGACATTCACCTCCGCTCCTAATACACTCATGTACTATCAAATAAAGTACAGCAAAAGCTGTATTGTTCCACAAAAAAAAAAGTGACCTTGACTTTCAGTGACTTTGACGTTCGGATGACCTTGACCTCATGTGATCTCTCATGCATGTCTCATCAAATAACCCAATGTTGTTGCATACTACGGATTGTTGCATACTATGGGTTAACCTTCACTGGGCTATGTTGGTCATTTAAAACCCCGGTGTTTAATTGTAAGTATCTCCTGAACTATTGGGAATTTTTCTGTCAAACTTTAAGTATTCTTCAAACTCCTAAAAGAGCATATTTTCTCAAATTTTAGTACCGATTGGAGGGAAATTTGCATCACTGCTCATTTTGGGAGCTGGTGAAGTAGATGTCAACGCCATGACCACCACCTTCAACTCAGCTGTAACAGATGCCGCCACTGAGATCCTTGGCAAGCACTGCCAAAGAAAAAAACGTGGATCACACCTAAACTTTTGGACCTGTGTGATAAACGAAGAAAGATGAAAAAGAAAAAGAACACCTCACAGGGAGCTGATGCCTACTGAAAAATCAACAATGACATCCGAAAAGGCATGCTAATGAGAACTGGATAAAAGATCTATGCCAGGAAATACAGAACAGTCTGAACAAGAACAACAGCAAGAAGACCTACCAGACTGTGAAGCGGCTGACAAGTGTTAAACAGCCCAAGGTCCCCACGATCCAAAGCAAGTCTGGCATATGCCTTACAGAAGAACAAGAAGTCTTGGACAGATGGACAGCGTACTGCCCTGACCTATACAACCACACACCAAACGGAGACCCATCAGTTCTAGCATGTCCCCAGGACAGAGAAGAAGAAATCCTCCCAATTCTCGGAGAAGAAGTTGAGTCAGCAGTGCAATCACTAAAGAAGGGGTAGTCAGCTGGAGTGGACAACATACCCGCGGAACTGCTTCAAGCAGAAGGAGAATCGATGATTGACGCACTCACCATTATCTGTAACAAGATCTGGCAGAGTGGGGAGTGGCATATACCATGGACCCAGTCGCTTGTCATCACTCTTCTCCAAAAAGGTAACCTTCAGGAATGTGAAAATTACTGCACCATCAGCCAGAAAGATGGAGTACGCTAGTTGTAACGATTATTTGTGGTGCCCTTACGACCTTCGAGTTACAGGATCGGATAGGATATGATAGGATAGGTGAAAAAATAAACGTCTGATTTTCAACTACAAACAACTATGTGGGTCGTACTCGTTTAAGACCCAGACATTTTACAGAGAAAGAAAAGCGCAGGATAACATAGGCTTACTTGCTATAAGCTCAACTATACGTTGAGCTGCTGGACTTGGCAAATGTATTCCAGCCACAGCAAGCGGAGGCCTGAGTACCAGCCCCAGCACAGCCTAACGCTGTACCAGGCCTACAAATCGCTGCACCAGCACATTTAATATGAAAAATAAATAAATAAGAATAAAATATAAATATTTTAAAATGGTAATAAACTAGCATTAGAAACAGTTTGGGTTGGATACAGAAGTAGGGAGGGTGGGGGTTAGGGGCAGACGAGTAGTAGTGTTTGTTAAGGACTGACTGACAGCAGGGTGCAGGTCAGATGGGTCAGGGGATTGTGATTGAGAGGGTGTTCCACTCCCTGATAGGGAGGGGCAAGGAGAACTTCCTGTCCTGCACTGGGTCAGCTGGTACTGCAGATCATGACCTCTGCGGCTGCGGGCAGGCGCGGGCTGCGGCTTTCTGTGTCACACCTGGGCCTAGCCAGTTCTGATTTTCTTCAGCATGTTGACTCTGGCTTTTTTTCATCAGCTCTTGAGAGTGGGAAATCCTAGACATCCATTCATGGAGCTCACACTAGAGATGTTGCGATAGCGGTTCAGAACGGAATGTGCCACCCGTCACTATATTACCTCGATTTTCTCAATATTCCTCTAGCTCTTCGTGTCAGGATCCCATACTGAGCTAGCGTATTCCAGGATGGGCTGAATGAAGACTATGTACACCTTTTTCCCACAGTTTGGTGGAAGCTATCTTCAAGTTCCATCGCAAAAACTGAAGAGTTTTGCTGGTCTTGGCCGTGATGGCATCAATATGTTGGTCCCAGCTGATCTCCTTCTGGAGTACCAGGTGCTTTGTTGATGATACCGTATCCAGCGTGTGACTGCGCAGATGGTAGGAACATGCCAGGGTTGTTCTGTGTCTGGAGACTGGCAAAACTGCATGTCCGAGCTTGCCTCCCATTCCGCCAAGCAGTGGAGGTCGTATTGTAGCTCAGCTTGGTCGTCTTGGCCAGCAATCATTCTATAGGCAGCAGTGTCATCAGCAAACAGTCTGGACAGTGATGATAGGGTGTCTGGGAGGTCGTTGATGTAAGCCAAGAAAAGGCAAGGCCTATTACTGAGCCTTGGGTGACCCCTGACCTAACATTGATTTTGGGGGGGATTTTTTTTTTGTTTTTTGGTTGCAGTTTATTATCCTTTTCTATCGGGAAACTCTGGGCCGCCATCCCTTGGGGAAGGCATAGTCGCAGCCAGTGGCGCGCCCAAACCCAACCTATCTAACATTATTTTGTGATTGTTGAAATTTTGCTGGGGGAGCAAACCGGAGTACCCGGAGAAAATCCCCGAGACGTTGCCCGAGTCGAAAGTAAATAATATTCGGAGAAACATAACGCCCAGATGCTGGATCGAACCCACACCTGTCAGGCGCCACTGGTCTTAGCCCACTTGGCCACAATGCTCGCTGTATGTATTCCGACTGATGTATTCTGACTGGGTGCCGTCAACCATGATTGTCTGACGCCTCTCCAACAAAAAACTCTCAATCCAGCGGAGTACGTTGCCCTGGACCCGCAACAGCGCAGCTTGTGGAGAAGCAGACTGGTTAACTCTGTCAAAGACTTTGGCCAGGTCCATGTCTGTTTGAAGGCCCGCTTTCATGTTGTCAACAAGTCGTCCACTATTTCACTCACCTACGACTTGCAGGAGTGCTGTCTTTTGAAACCATGCTGCTGTGGGCAGAGGATGTTGTTTCTCTCAAAGTGTCCCATCTGACGCCTTCTTCAGAGATGGTGATGCTGTCAAACGGATGAACGCCTCTACACAGCATCTTACACTCGTCATTTAATTCCTCCTCTGTGTACGTCCTGCCATCCCCAAACACCGACTGAGACTGTCCATTCAGCGCCTCTGCTTTCCCTTTGGGGTCTGAACGCAGGGCGCTGTTGACCTTCAGAAGGATTACTCCGGCGGCTGACAATCAGATTCTTGATTAAGGACAAGAAGCGCTTGTACTTTGGGGTTTGCTTCGAGGGATCCTTTGAGATCAAGGTGCTGTTCACATAATTCCAGTAGCCTCGGCAGATGTGGAGCTGGGTTTCTCTACTGCGCTTCATTTTATCATGGTGTTCAGTGGAGCCAGTCTTCTTCCATCTCCTGTTTGCCCTTTCATGCCTGTTATTGAGTCGGTGGATTGTAGAGGTTATCCAGGGTTGATGACTTTTGCTTATAGAAGCTTTTGCTTAGTCCAGAAGTAGTCCCACAGCACCTAATTGAGGACTCACCCTGGGCGCTAAGGTTGTGAGAGGGGATACTGCTGATTGCTACTCTGAGACCTTCTCAATCGGCTTTGTTGTATAGAGGGACTGGCCTGGACACTGGCTTTTTCTTCTGCACATGGATGTCCGTGTACCCGATAGTATTGTCCGAGAGTCAAGGTATTGGCTCGACATATGGGATCTGTTCTGGGGCATTGGTTAATAACAAGTCGAGCGTGTTGTCAAGCCTTGTAGAAAACATCACCATCTGCTCGAAACCATGATCGCTGATGATGTCTATAAGCTTTTGGTAGAGATCAGGGCATGGCGACGTGCCAAACTGTGTTACACAGTGTGTACAAAAAGCGTGGGTCCTAAATGACCACAGAGTAGAAATAAGAATAGTCGCAATAGGAGTAATCACCAAAATCCTTCTGTGAAAAGTATGGGTCCTAAACGACCCACATCGGCGTTTGTGTGTAGTCCAAAGGCTAGCTCGGTGAAAGTTTAATAAACAGCCCTTCTACTGTATGATGACCTATTTTTGGTAGGTTTTTGCAAGGCCTAAAATGACCTTGAGCTTCAAGATCAACTCAAACACAGAACAGATGAAAAATCAAGCTATCATCTCTAAATACAACACTTTGGGGCTTTATATCTCTCATAGTTCAGAGTCAAGGTCACTTCAAAGTACCCATACAAACCAACTTTGGACAGCTTCAGTGACCTTGACCTTGGAGTGAGGTTGACCAAATCTGCAAAGTATGTGTGTTCCATTGATATCTATGATGCATCAACAAATCATAACTTCAATATTAATAACCTAGAAAAAAATTTAATTTTGTGAAAAATTGCCATTTTTAACTAACATTTGATGACCATGTGACCTTGAACTTGAAGTGAAATGATTCATTCGCTGATCATTTATGAGGTCTGATGGGTATACACTATCTTACCAAGTTTGGTTGTGATAGTTGAAACAGGTTGTGAGCACTTAGCCACTTTAAAGTTGTGCACAGACGGCAGACAGATGGACATTTTTTTCCTATATAATTTTTGGACTATTTAGGACATTTCGCATAGGTTTGCAAAAATTATTTGGATGAATACAAAGACTCACGCTGCAATGCATGTGAATCAAAATTCTTACATCTAAGTACTATACTGAAGTTTCTTCATTCTGTTGACATCACTGCTTCATTTCAACAATTCTAGTTTGCTGAAGAGCTGACCTGACAACTAAGGCTGACAACACTGGCAGTGGAATAGGGGTGATGTGTACTACCATGAAGCTGGCCCAGACAAAGTCCCACATGCCTCTCCCCTATGACCAAAGAGCGAAGGAAATGCCATAAATATACTCCAACGAGTCTTGACATTTTCCACTAACGTGTGTGTGGACTAAAGACCTGTTGACTGTGTGTGCCATACAGCACAGCTGACACACTGCTCAGTTACAAATCATCAAATCTCAAAAACACAATACATCATTTCATTTTTCACACAGACATTGTCAAACTGACGCCTGTTGCTGCACACACAGTAAACACCACAAATTCAAAGTATTTAAACTGAAAGCCAATGCTTGGCATACAAAACATGTTAAAACGGAATATTTCAATGACTACAACATACTGAACAGAGCGCGTTCCAGGACTTTGTGTGTCAATCAGGACATACACATGATACAGGAGTGTGCTGAAGGGCAACAGTGTGTGGGTGAGAGAATATGAGGAAATGTCTGTGTGTGTGTGTGTGTGTGTGTGTGTGTGTGTGTGTGTGTGTGTGTGTGTGTGTGTGTGTATGTTTGTGTGTGTGAGATAGAGAGAGAGAGAAAGAAAGAGAGAGAGTTTGTGGGAAATAATCAGGCAGGATAACAATATGACTACAATTTCTCAATTTGTCCAAGCATGGAAATATTTTTAATACTTCATAATGCCGAGTTTTTCAAATATCTACCATTCTCTGTGACACAAACTGCAAAGTCTTCAGACAAGTTTAACAAGACATAACATACCTGATTGATTGATTGATTGATTTATTGTTGCTTTAGGTCCAGCGGACTCTTCCGAGCCAAAGCAGGACCGGACAACCCCCGATCCGCATAAAAGATCTGCTGAAACAACCCCAGTGGGAAAAGTGAATGCCCTCCACCGGCCAGCCACCTTACAATAAAGACATCCCACGCGGGGGACGGCTGAGGGTTGACCTCAACTACGCGAACACCCCGGTTACAAAAACAAAATAGAATACAAACATCATTATAAATCATCAACCAAACACATACATACAAAACGCCTATAGTGCGAAATAGTACATTCATAGGAAGCCCTAGTGACCACCCGGCAGAAAGCGTCCAACACTCCCAAGCTGATCCAACAGACCCCACACACAAACAAGGAGTCCTGTCCAGGAAGAGTTTTCAAGAAAAAAGGTAGGTCATTGATCTAGCGAAGAAGAAGATAGTATAGCAGAGTGAAGGACAGAGCAAGAATAGGAAAGAGCAAATGAGGAAGACAGCGACAGTGGGAATTCAAAGCACTAAACTTCCATAAAGCGGGGATACTATTTATACTGAAAACCCCCGGCACTCCAACGGGGGTACTGTTGCCGCAGTGAAGCGTCTTGCCTATAAAGGAAAGACAGGTTTTCAACTGTGGCTTTCACTGTTCCCTTTATAGGTTTGAACAATCTACAGTGGCAAGATTGCTCATGACCCCAAGGGGTACATAACATACCAGACAAATTCAAACTGATCAGATTTTATAACTCCATAAAGCACCACGATACAAGAAATATTGGAAGCAACATTTCATATCTTTACGTTATTCTGTTAGTCACTGATAAATTTGACATCGTTTCACAGAAAGGGAACTGACAAGCAGCATCCCGACAAAGATTTTCCTGTCAACTATGAATACAACAAAAAGGCAATGCCATATTATTGACTTTGATGCGAGATGTTCATTAGTTGTATCCTTTGTACTGACATGGTACGCCAATACAATCTTCACATATACACCTCTACCCTTACATTCAACTTTCATTGACAAACAATATACAGCAGCTGGTCATAGTAGCTCTAGGGATCAATGATCATTTAGGTTCAATTCCTGCCAATGTTCATGTAAGAATTAACTTTTTGTGATTACTCTTTTAGATGATATCTCAATTCCCCTCTGTGGTATATAAAAGAAGCCAATCACTGTAAAAGTTCAGGCAAAAAACATAGTGACAGTGCACAGCATATTGGCTGCATGCTTTGGGTTCAATTGTCAAACCAATAAACAATCTCCACAACTCTTTCAGCCAGTAACTGTATTATAATACAGCAATTACCTTTAATTGAACATTTCCAAACTATGTTTTGCACTTGGCAAGTTTGTGATCAAATGTAAATAAACACAACATATGTGCACACTACAACTGCCAAAGGCCACAAGCAAACATTGTCAGTTACAATGTCAACAAACATTTTACAAGGGCAAAGCCCATATCACTCACATGTTACTATGGAACGATATTTAACATCAAAGTGAGTGACCAGAAAAAAAAAGAAAGAAATGAAACGGTGGCATTAAAATGCAAAGTAATACTGACTGACCTTTCTATGCTCTTGATCTTGACCTCAGGCTCCATATACAAATAAACTACAGCAAAAGTTGTATTACGCAAAAAAGTGGCATTGGGATGACATTGACCTTCAGTGACCTTGATCTTGGGATGACCTTAATGTTCACATGACCTCTGATGCTCATGTATGATCAAAAAATCTAATCTTGATGCATACTATGGATCAAATATAAAGCCATTCCTCTGTACAAAGAGAAACGTTTTAATGTTGTAAGGCCTAAAATGACCTCTATGACATATATATAAAAAAAAAAAAAAAAGCTCAATCTACTATCTCTAAATACAAGAAGTTTGGATTGTGTAACTCTAGTAGTTTAGGGTCAAGGTCACTTCAATGAATACAAATCGACTTTGAATCGCTCCAGTGACCTTGACCTTGGAGCGAAGTTGACCCAGGGATCACGTTTATCAGTAATTGCCGGTATTTTATCGATTGAGATTTGCCAATACAGATTAAAAAATGGGTGCTCGATCAGACATACCAGTTGTTATTTGGTTTGACCGGGGAAAAAATAAAGTGTAAAAATAATATTTTAGTAATGCTTTGTAAGAGAGAGAGAGAGTTGAATGGCTTGTTGTGACAGGTGTAATGTTGATAGTTAGTTAGTCATTGTTTATAGCGGATTGCAAAGAGCAGAATCATAGAATGTTGCCATCTTCACATGAAAAACAAATTGTTGACGGTGCCGCAAGGTTGTGTTAACAACATGTCAAATATGACCTCAAAATAACAGCAGGATGCTAATGTTGGCATGCAATCATCCTGGAAATTCATGTATGCAAACTCCGGCTCCACTCTTTGCTCGCACACTTGAGGCCATTACTATCATAACCATGATGTAAAGATCACTGCTGTCGTTTTTGCCTCAAAAAAGGCCCAATTGTTGGATATTGAAATTGAAAGTGCTTTACTGCCTAGTATGTCCACACAGCCAGAGTCTCACAGCCAGAGTCTCAATCTGTGCAAAAGAAACCATGAACATCAGCATCATCCAATGCCAGACGATTCCAGGAAAAATAGTCCAAAGAGTTTCTGTGGTTGTAGACGGAGGGAAAGTGGGAGAACTTTGTCTTGTTTTGTGCAGATTGTGCAAAAACCCATCAGTAAAAACGGATACACTGGACGATCAGTCCAAATCACTAAATCATAGAAATGCTGTAGGAACATCGGAGAAGCAGCGTTGGATGAAATCTGTATCTGAGCAAGCCAAACAAAGTGAGAAAGAGTGTCTCAATGAACAGATTCGGACAGTCCTGTACATGGCACAAGAAAATATTCCCACCTCTAAGTTCGAAAGCCTGCTGAAGCTGTCACTCATTGTCATACTCATAATTTACAACACCATGAAACTGTAGCTGATATGGAAGAAGCTCTTTTGACAGTAACAAAACAGGAACTGAGAAAAAAGATTGATCGAAGTGACTATGGGGGATTTGTGATTAATAAACACTGATTTAGTCATTGTTTGCCTTTGACTGGTTGCACTGCAGGTTGACCGATTTTCGCGAGAGCATTGTGGTCAGCTCATGATTTCACACCAGTTTAAGATATCTAGCGCGATCACTGTGACCAAATTTGCAAGTATGTGTGTCTCATTGATATTTATCATGCATTAAAGAATCATGTTCAATATTAATAACTTTTAAAAAAGGGAACATTTTGTGAAAATTTGTCATTTTTTTGACTAACATTTGTTGATCCAATAGCCTTAGCCTTGAAGTGAAGTCATTCATTCACTGATCCTTTTTATTGGTATACACCATCCTACCCAGTTTGCTGGCAATAGATCAAATAGTTTCTGAGATATGCCACTTGCAAGTTTTGCACACTCGGATGGACAGACACAAACAAGTTTTTAATATCATTTTTGGGTTATTTAGGACTTGCACAGATTTGAAAACATGTGGGAAAATGTTGGAGGGGTGGGGTTGGGTTGTTTACTACATAGACTGACAGTGCTATGCATGCCAGTCAAAAATAAAGATAACAAATGTCAAACTACATAATAAAAAGTCATAAAATTAATTTTCATCCGAAATAACTTTCACATTTTTCGATCAAATAATGAAGCTGTATTTCCATTGACTTTCATGTTACATACTTCAGTGACAAACAAAACATACACAGATCTGAATGGATCAGATCTGAAATCTGACCACATTATTTAAAAGATAACATTTTATACACACAAGAATTGACATGAGCCTAAAAGTTCCTTCAACATAAAATAATTGTAAAACCCTCAAAACCTCACCGTGTCCTTCCTGAAATGTCACCACATGGTACATTTATTCCACTGTGGGAGCATAAATACAAATCACAAGTCCGGCATCTGTAACTCAAGGGGTTGGGAGGAGTATGGGAGGTGGCGACAAGGTCTCAATCTTCTTTTTTTTTAACCCTTCCTTCGCAAGTTTTGTTCAATAAACAGCTGTTATCATCTCAATAACGATATTAACCCTTTTAACGCCAGCTGTACAGAACTGCAGACAATAATAGCGCACCTACACACAATACAACATCAAATATTCATTATGAATAAATGAATGAATGAATAATTTAAAAAGAGCGTAAATATCTCCACGCCGAGGGGCATGGTCGCAGCGCTGGTGGGGGGGGAGGTGAATAAACACACACATACACAAACACATACACGCACTACAGTCCGAGTTCTCTCCCATCAGTAGTCCTGTTGTACAAATGCAACTTCCATGTTCAGCCCTACAGTCGCATCATGCGCCATTAGCAGTGAAAGGAGGGATAATAATAGTAATAATAATAATAATAATAATAATAATTTAAAAGAAATGTTCATGCGCTTTGTGTCAACTTATTCCGCAGGAGTGCCAGGTCGAGAACTAGGTCGTGACCCTGGCCTTGACCCAGGCCTTGATCCGGGTCTCATCTCCAACGGAGACAAAGCATTGCTGACATAAACTGCTCCGAGAGATGAAGACACGCTGATAGCACTGGGAGCAGAGGAAGGGAGGGAGGAGAGAGGGTTGAGTGTGGTTGAGGGGATGGACTGGGGGGAGGGAGCCTTGATGCGGCGTACACGGTAATGCTTATATGGGTAGTACGGCGACTTCTTGGAAGGTGCGCTGTTCCACTGCAAATAGAAATCAACACAGATATATTATACACATTACTAACATAATGTAAACAACAGCAACAACAAGCAGCTTTATCCTTTTGTGTCTTATTGTGGCATTGTAGCTGTGATGTTTGCATATGATCAGCTTTCATGATGCTATGAGAACACACAGGCCTGTGTTCAACCCTACCTTGGCCTAGCAATATAAAGTAGGCCCCAGTTGTGACCAAATCTGGGTCAATCAGGAAACATTTTAAAACCTATTTTAGTGAATCAACTATGTTAAAAGCCAAAATGATAAATGTGAAAACTCTACTCACAATCTGTAGTGTGGTGATGGTATTGGTGGAGATTTCCTCTCCATTTCCCAGCATCCAGTCCTCACAGTCAGCCTCCAGGCTGAAATTCTCTGGCTTCTTTAGCTCCTGCCACCACTCGCTGCCCTCAACCCACTTCTCAAACTTGTGATGCTTGGCCAGTGACACGCGTCTGTGAGACTGAAATAGCACCAGCAGTACAAATAAATAACACAATGGGTTGTCTCTGTCACCACTCTACACATCACCACACAGACACAAATCAAAGGTTCAGTGTCAAAGAGTTCCAGGACGTAGAACATCATTGTACAAGTTTTAGCACTTAACTAAAAATATGCATACCCATGTTAATCTGTGACAGTACACAATCCACTACAACAAAATAACAATTTCACAGCATAAAGATTTGGCCTAGTTAGGAAAGCTTCTCATCTGTGGAACCAGCTTTCATATGAGATCACAAATGTCTGATTACTGCATATTCCACTCAATTTTAATGTCCATGCACGCAGTCTGTCCTTCAATAAAAGCCAAAACAGATCTTGGCCGCTTTATGGCCTAATTCCCAATAAACTTCCCAGCAATTAAGAAATCAGTTTTGAAAATGTCAGTGCAGTCCCTGTAAACGACTGACACATTGATATTCCTCGTATCAGTTTGCAACATACATATCCAATAATACAACAGGTAATCATAATTATCTTATATTTATCATTTATGATAGCAACCTTCTACCAATTTGTTCAGAATTTGAATAAAAAATAAATTTTAACGAGTATGACACTGCTTCTGTACAGTTTTGTCAACATCATCATAAGACAAATTTTTTTACCGCGTTAAACTTTACAAGGATTTTGGTGCAGCGTGCCAACAATACAATGGAATAAAACAGACAACTCCTCACATTTAAAATGTACAATAAAACAACACAAAAAAAAGCATTCATTCTGGCTGGAGAGCCTCACATCATCACCACCACCACACCAGTGGGTAATCATTTTTATTATAACCACCATTACCATCCTTATGACTGTACTGACCTGGCTGGCCTTGCCGAGAGCTTTGCGTCTGTACCACATTTCAGAGCTCCATTGGATGTGATGCATCTTGAGAGAGTTAATGGTGAAACGCACACCACCTCCATCATGCACCATTGTCTGCACATACAACCACACTACAGCTTAGAAACATTGACCTCTTAACTTTCCAACCATCATTGACTGTATATCACAAATTATATTGCATGCAAAGTCATAGTTCCTGGGGAGCGTGTGTAGGCATCACCGAATGTGTGTGTGTGTGTGTGTGAGTGCGCACGTGTGTGTGTGTGTGTGCTAGAGGGTTATTAACTAACTGTTAATAGTTGAGATTTTCTCATTTTGTTTTACAATTAAAAGTTGTTCTGTAAGCACCAAGAGCAGTCTAGATTAGGAGCATAAATATTGATCATTATCATAAATAAAATACTTTGCCAGTGGATCATGCAACCGAAGTGCCAAACACTGTCTCAACACAAATGACAAAAGGATAGCCTGATGCAAATGTTTGCAATGTTTCCACTGTGTGTGTGAGTGTGTGTGCATGTGTATGTATGTGTGTGTTATGATTTCACACTCTTACGTGAAAAGGACACCATGTTTTGTGTAATAATATCAGTGTAACGTTGGTGTGACTAAATGTGTATGTGTGTTATGTTATCTGTAAATTGTTAGTTCCAAATATTCCGTTTTATTTCAATGTGCAATCAAATTTGACACTAATTAAGCACAATCCTTGCATAAGAAAACAATCCTATCCTATCTCCACAGTAGCTCAATGCCTATGTGAGCAGCACTCTTAGGTTCTCCCACATTTTGCTGGCTGCGGGCTATTTATAGCTTGCCTACACCCTCCCTTTCAGTGAAAGAAAAGGAAAGAAGAGCACTGGCAAAGCTATTTATAGCTAGCCTGGCTGAACTAGCTTCAAAACCTAAAAGCTTCGGTTGAGTCGGTGTGTCTCGTAACTCGGAGGTCGTTGGGGTACCACAGATGATCGTTTAACCAGCGTACTCCATCTTTTCCTGTCCTCAGCAACCCTGATGGTTTCGTTCAGTGTCAAACCAGTCCATTCTCGAATGTTGTCATCCCACCTTTTCTTCTGTCTCCCTCTTCTTCTACCTCCTTGCAACGTGCCTTGCAGGAGGGTCTTTGCAAGACCAGATGATCTGGTGACGTGGCCATACCATCGGAGTTTCTGTTTTTTCACCACTGTGAGCAGGTCATCGTGTTGTCCAAGGGCTTGTGTGATGGTCTGTCGGACTTCGTCGTTGGTGATGTGCTGGGTATAGGAAATGCCCAGAAGTCTTCTGTAGCACCTCATCTCCATGCTTTGTATTCTTCATTGTAGATCTGCTGTGAGGGTCCATGTTTTGCAAGCATATAGGAAGATGGAGATGACAAGGGAGAGCAGCAGTCTTATTTTGGAATGTAGGCTGATGGTCCTGTCTTTCCAAATTGGCTTCAACCTCGCCAGGGCAGCAGTTGTTTGTGCGATCCTGGAGAGGACTTCCTGTCGGGACGCATTGTCTGATACAATGGCTCCTAAATATTTGAAGCTATGCACTGTGTTGAAAGATTGGCCTTGGACTTTGATGTCCATGTTGATGCCATAGGTGTTGTTGGTCATCATTTTGGTCTTCTCTGCACTTATTTCCATTCCATAGGCTCTGGAGGTGGTGTCAAGCCTCTGTATCAGCTGTTCAAGTTCTTGTTCCTCTCCAGCCAATCCACCAGGTTGCTGAAACCTGCCGTCGATGTTGTGGCGGCCTGAGGCATGGCCTCCCTTGCGGCAGGTGTGACGGCTTTAGACACGGCTGCGTGTTGTGATTGACGGTTTTTGACCTGACCGTGGGCACGTCCTTCAGAGTGTCCGATGGGGCTGGAGACCCCCACCCCCCCCCCTCTTCCCTGTGACCAAACTACGTGAGCATTTTCTCTAGAGTGACCATCTGTTTGCACAATGCTTCCAAAATCTGCGTCATTTTATTCAAAGAGATCTCCATTGCCGGGTGTGTACTAGGTTCCGCAAGAGGTGTGGAACCCACCACCGACGCAAAGGATCTCTCTCGGATAACCGGCCTCCTTTCCATAACTTTTTTCTTCGCATCCCTGAAGGAGCACCCCTCGGTGGCCCGCACCTTTGGGATCTCCAGCTTCAACTGCCACTGAGGGCAATCTTTGGAGCTGGAAGAATGCTGCCCCGCGCAATTCACACAGCATATGGGGTCTGTGCATTCATTTTCATGCTTATCTTTACCGCAATCTCTGCAGATTTCTTTATTTTTGCAGGTCTTGCTACCAGTGGCCAAACCTTTGACAACGGTAGCAGTGCAAAGGCGATGGTGTGAAAGGTGTCACCTTCACCCTAAGGTATCCCACCTTGAGTGACTCCGGCAACTTGGCCATAGCAAAAGTCACAAAAAGTGTGTTGGTAGGGATACGCTTGGGTCCTTTGGCTGTAACCCCCTGGCTGGAGAGCTCGTGACGGATTTCTAATTCGGACATGTCAGTCAAGTTCTGGCATCGGATGACTCCCTTGGAGGAATTCAACCGTCCATGCACAGAAACTTTTATTTGCCTATCAACAAAGACGGTCAAATTCCTCTTCAGCAGACAATCTGACGCCCTTTTGGTCAAGCACTCCACCAGATAGACCCCAGATCAATTTTTTTTTCACATCTTTAAAACCCACTGTGCAAACGGATTGGAATCCTTTATGAATCGCAAACGGGGAAAGCTTGTCCAGTGGCATAGCCAGATTCGCCCCCTCCACAACCAAAAAACGAGGCCAGGCCCATCCACCCCAGAGTCACAAGCTTTTTGTCTCATGTCCAAATCACTGTCTGTGTCCGATCCGTCATCATGCAGTCGGGTTTTTTTTGGTAGATGCCATGTTTTTAAATTAGTAATTCATCCCCCCTGCTCCCCACCCACCACGGAGTCCAACAAGGGGATGAGTCCATGAGGAAAATCCAGCAAGAAAGCACACCAGGGCTACAAGGGGGATATACACCCAGACAATCCTGCACTGCCACTACGGTTTTGTTCAAGTTTGACCCATGAGCCGCAGCCTTCTAGCAAAGCTAGGGCAATACACGACCAGCCGCTTGACTGACGCGGGCCACGCCAGCCTCCCGTCTAGGAGAAGTCCGGGCCAAAGAGATGTGTTAGTGTGAGGGACTGCAGTCCCTCAGTGACCTCAACCTCCAGGATCCCATTCTCCCCCGACACGGGTTGCCCTGCATGGCAAATGCAGGGGGCCAAGAGAAGGCCACAGAGAAAAAGGGAGGGTAGAAAAAGAAGAAATGATGGGGAAAAATCCCGCATTGCCACTACGGTTTTGTTCAAGTTTGACCCATGAGCCGCAGCCTTCTAGCAGAGCTAGGGCAATACACGACCAGCTGCTTGACTGACTCAGGCCACGCCAGCCTCCCGTCTAGAAGTCCGGGCCAAAGAGGTGTGTTGGTGTGAGGGACCGCAGTCCCTCAGTGACCTCAACCTCCAGAATCACATTCTTCCCCGAAACGGTGTTGCCCTGCACGGCAAACACAGGGGGCCAAAACAAGGCCACATCTTTCTGGGATGGCTGATGAGGCTGATGGTGCGGTAATTTTCACATTCCTGAAGGTTACCTTTTTTGGGAAGAGTGTGGTGTAAGAAAGAAAACGAAGGACAAGAATAATTAGACTAAGAGAACTCCTGCCTGGAGGTAATATAATAACAGATAAGGGCAGGTTTGTTTGTAATAGTCTATAAAAGTAAAAAACTACTCAGATCATGTTTGACCAACAGTGACAACTGAAGAGAGAGGATTGCTTATAACATATGTAATGATAACATGTGTAGTAGGAGGGAAGTGATTACAGATCACTGTGGCAATTATCTATCATCACTAATCATTTGGTAGATATATATTCAGTGTTTATAGGGTCCAGCGGATTGCCAAGAAAACCGAATCAGGACCACACAATATTAAGTAAGATCAGACTAAACTGTTAACATTTAATTATGATAGAAGATGTAAATAAAATCAGTCTCACCAATAAAATCCAACCAAGAATACAAAACAAGACGATATGATTTATATGCGATAAAACAAACCAACATGTAAAAATTGAAACAGGGTTTGACTATTGCATACTTTAAAAATCTCATTAAAAGGTATCGAACCAAAATATCTTTCTATTGCATCAACCAGATCAGCACATTCAGACATAAAATGGCGAACAGAAAAGGATTTATCACATGCAAAGCACCATGGTGATTCTTCTCCTTTTAAAAGGAAACTATGGGTGACATAAGTATGCCCAATATGAAGGCGAGCCAAAACAGTTTCTTCTTTGCGTGTGGATGCAAGGCAAAGAAGCAGACAAATCTGGAAGAATTTGAAATAATTTGTTATTGATTTGATCAGACCATTTGGTCTGCCACAGCTGTTTACAATAAGATCCAGTCATACAATGCAGGTCAGAGTATGGAACAAACTGGAAAATCTCTGAAGGGAAATTGAGATGCAGAGCTTTCTTTAGCCGCTTTGTCCACTGCAATATTGCCGCGGATGCCCAAGTGACTAGGTACCCACATAAAAACTATCTTTTTACCCTCAGAAACAAATTGTGTATGGAGGTCATGGATCTCTGCCAGAAAAGGGTGTGATATCTTTCTCGTGGAAAAAGCCTGAAGTGTTGACAGTGAATCAGACGTGATTAAAAGCGATGTTCTTTTGGATTGATAAACATGTTTCAGAGCTATATGGATTGCCTTGAGCTCAGTTGTATAAACAGAACAAAAATTAGGTAGACGCTGTTGCAAAGGCTGATCTAGATGTCTCCCACAGACCGACGCAGCAGCAACCGAGTCTCCTTTCTTTGACCCGTCTGTAAAAGGTTTTTCATATCCTGGGTATAAAGCACACTGTTCTAAATAAAGTTGGTTATAGACAGTTTCAGATGTAATGTTTTTGAAGAAAGCGGACAATTGCCAGTTAATGTTTGGGGTAGGTCACGGATCTCTGCCAGAAAAGGGTGTGACAACTTTCTCGTGGAAAAAGCCTGAAGTGCTGACAGTGAATCAGACGTAATTAAAAGCGAGGTTCTTTTGGATTGATAAGCCTGTTTTAGAGCTAAATGAATTGCATTGAGCTCAGCTGTATAAACAGAACAAAAATCAGGTATATGCTGTTGCAAAGGCTTGTCTAGGTGTCTCCCAAAGACAGACGCAGCAACAACTGACCCGTCTGAAAAAAGTTTTTCATATCCTTTACACAATGAACATTGTTTGAGATAAAGTTGCTCATAAACAGCTTCGGAAGTCTTTTTGAAGGATGTGAGAGTGAAGTTGATAATGGGGTTGATGAGGTTCCAAGGTACAGTTAGCAATTAATCATTGTTGACTAGCAATTAATCATCGTTAACAGAGTCAACATCTATGCCTGCAGTGTCAAAGTGAGGATGTATTTTGATACCAAAAAGAGGAACTTCTGTCAGTTTGTTGGAGTATTTAAGCATAAAAACTGGGTTGAGAAAATAATTCATGGCGAGCTGAAGCCTGGGATCTCCAAGGGAGGTTCGCCAGCTTCAGCATAGAGACTTTCCTTTGGTGAAGTGCGAAACGCCCCCAGACAGATTCGAAGACCTTGATGATGGATTGGATCCAAGGCTTTCAAATAGGCTTTCGTAGGGGAACCATATATGATGCTACCATAATCCAATTTAGAGCGTGCCAGAGAATGATAGAGGAGGAGCAAAGTTTGCTTGTCTGCTCCCCAGTCTGTGTGGCTGATAACTTTCAAAACGTTAAGACCTTTCTGGCAGCTTTCCCTCAGGTATTTAATATGCGGCAGAAAAGTAAATTTGATGTAAAAAATAACACCCAAAAATTTTACTTGTTTAGAAACTTTGATGGGTTGGCCATAAACATGGAGAGAAGGGTTCAAAACTGGTTCTGTTTGCAATGAAAATAAATGCATTCAGTTTTAGAAAGCGAAAATTGGAAGCCATTTTCTTCTATCCACCCCTAAATTTTATCTATGCAAAGCTGAAGTTGACGCTCCATCCCTGCCAACGTTTTACACTTAGCCGAGATGGGGAAATCATCAACAAACAAGGATTTATCTATGCCAGATTTGACGTTTTGAACTATGTTGTTGATCTTAATGTTAAACAAAAGAGGATATAGAATGCTATCCTGTGGAACATCCATCTCCTGCTCAAAAGAATCCGATAAAGTGGAGCCAAGTCAGATCTGAAACTTTCTATCATTTAAAAAATTTTCTATAAAAATGGGTAAGTTCCTACAGAAGCCCAGGAGTTCTACATCTTTTAGAATCCTGAACTTCTAAGTTCAGTCACGCCTTTTCTAGATCAAACAACACAGAAACAACAACGCTTTTCTGATGAACAACTCCAATCGAACGAGATGATCTGAAGTGCTCCTGTTTTTGCGGAAACTACTCTGAGAGAGATACCAAGAGCGTTGGTGGATTCTAGCTGCCACATCAAGGATTCTAACTGCCACATCAAACGCTCATAGATCATTATTTCCATAGTTTTGCACAAACAGCTTGTAAGGGTCACAGATGGCCAGGTCTAAATTATAAAATGTTCCTAAATGGCTACAATACATAGGGGAATCTAAATTTAAAATACAAAGGTTGAGGTCATCGACAACATTCTCCAAAATTTTGCCTTGGGGATTCTGACGGGGGAGTGACTGTTCAGATCGAAAACAATCACAAAGGGAGATGGGAGTTGGTCTATCAAGTTTAATAAATCAGCTTTGCATATGGGCAAGGCTCTGAAATGGCGTCGGACTCGATTTTCACAGGTACTGTTATTTTGCGAGGAAGCAGACTCGCTGCATATCATCATTTAAAACAAAATAAAATGTGAATCTGGCAGAGAAAAGATCGTTCTTCATTTTGACGTCAAGGACGGATCGATAAACCACGTCAAAGAATTAAAAAATTGATGATGAATGAGGTAATGATCTGCGGTTTCCGTTACACTTTTTGTGACATCGTAAACAGTGTGTTCGGTATTTGCCGACCGCCATAAAACTGCTTCATAGAATATCAATAAAAATTTAATTTCCGCAAGTAAAAATGTATAAAGGGTATGAAACAATTTTACATTTTAAAATCAGTTCGTATTTTTTGGAGATATGCATTGAAATTGGCGACTCCCGCGTACCTCACGTTTTTTCGTGATTCAGCTTTAGGGCGTATGAATCCGCGCTGGTGTTATAATTCACTTTATTTCTTATGCTAATGAATTATCAAACATGAGTCTAAAACTTAATATAAGCAATACAATAATCAGAATAATGATAGAATCAAGCAAACAAATTGCTGTCAACTTTTGGGTCATGAAAACCAAACGTGACGTACTGTTTTTTTGAGGCTCCACATTTTCTGAATAATGTGGTTAGCGTCAATTTTAACGCACGAAACAATTGGCATTGTTAACATTCAATGTGCGATGGCTGAAGAAGAAAGAAGTGAGGCAGATTCGTCCAAAAATGAAGGTAAGTCATGAATTTTTAATCTAAGTTATGCACGCATATTTTTGGTGGCTTAATCAGTGTTTTTCGACTTTTCGGTCAACATTGATGGAGTAAATCTCATGTTTTTGTGATAAAGTATGTTTCAAGTCAACAGCATCACTACAAAGGTGTTTGAGTAAACGTTCTTGTTTGTAGATATTATGCATTATTTTTGCACCCGTGTTTGATACTTTGTCATGGAGAAACCCACAATTTTTTAACAGGTATTATTGTCAAACGTTTATATTTTAAAATGGATGATATTTTCATTGCGGATAAATACACCGCTAATCATATACATTAATGTGGCATGTTTCGTTAGTCTAATTCATTTGTGTGCGTAACTTCACAATCCGAAACATCTCAGTATTATAGGGGTTTTGTTATTTTGTTTAAATGATAGAATATTTATTTCCATAGGCTAATAATTATGCATCACAATTGTTTTTATAACATTATTTTTTATTTCTTTCTTGTTGTGGTCACTATAGGCTTTATTTCTTGTGATACCGACCACGTGCATAATGTCACACAGCTAGTGAAAATTTCTGCTTGCTGAAAGTTGGGTAAAGTGATGAAGCTTTAGTCTGATTTATTTTGCCATTCCTATGTGACTGTACATAATTTCATGACCAGACCAATTGCATATCATTGCGTAAAATTATGAACACACATTTCGAGCACGTAACTTCACTATTGTGCCAAGGTATCTATTTAATGCAATTTAAATTGATTCCTTACTTAAAAATAGCTAATTTTAGTCAGTTGTTCTTTAAGGTAAAATGCCCTTTTGTTCCACTCTTTGTGCATAACTTCACGTTGTCTGTGTCAAAGGTAGCTTACCTCAAAATGGTGAAGTTACTTACACCTTTACTTTTCAACCACAGCTCTTTACTGTACTTGACATTTTAATCAGTTTATTGTCTGACAGGAAAAAGTACAAGCAGATTAATCCCCAAAAGTGATCAATGACAATCTCAAGTGTAAACTGCCATGTGATCATATCCATCATGGAAGCATTGCATAAAGTTATGTATACATACAATTGTTGACATAAAGGGAATATTTGGCAAAGCATGTATTTAATGCAGATTATAATTCTTTGTTATCTACAGGGCAGTTCATATTGGTTAATGTGGAATCAAAGAAAGGAGGAACTTCTCAATTTGTAGCACAAGAAGTATTTATTTGTGAGGCATTTTCAAGTTGTGGGGAATATGTGGTGAAGCTGAATCAGAGATGGCCAGTTGTTTTCCCCACAGCTGCATGTAGTTTCGACAACCACAATGTAAATTAAGAATGAAAAGCACCATTAGCTTCATTTGAAAGGGTAGCATGGGAGGTTTTTTCTGATTTATCATGATTTGCTGATTACAGGTCACAAGAGTAACTGACAAGGGTAGTTGGGGCCAATACTTGAAGTACGGAGAAGGCTGGAAATGGCCAGAAATTGGTCAGGAATACTTCCTTCCTGAATCAGACGTCGTCAAAGTGCTGGCCGAGTATACTACATGCCAGGATCAAAGAACGTTGTACTTCAGCATTTTATTTAAAAGCGCTTTTTACCTAGGGTGAGGAACCCCTTTTAGTTCTATTTATTCGTTTTAACCTCCCACGTGGAAGAATTTCCCTTGTGTGCATGCTCACATTTCCCAGTTTTGGATGGTCCCGCACCTCCCCACCCCCCACCTCCTCCCCTACCCCTGAATTTGACTAGAGAGGGGGTGCGTGCTGCTTCTTAGTTTAGCCCTGGTCTATCAGTCACTGGACCCAGGGTCCTACATTTTTACATTGTTGCGATCTTCACGTAATGGGTTTTTGATATTTGGCAAAGTCAACTATTTTTATTCCATAAAATTATACCTTTTTTTTTTTTTTTTTTTTAACTGGCTCATTCAGTCAGAGGACCAGGATTAAGTTCTGTCAATGTATTTTATTGTATTTATTCTATATTGTATTTGATTGCGTAAAGCCATGCTTGGTTGTGTGTTAATGTTTCTTACATCTTTTACATGTAAAATATATGTATATATGTAGGTGTGTGTGTGTGTTTTTTTTTTTTTTTTTTTTTTTTTTTTTTTTTTTTTTTTTTAAATACTTTTGTTTAATTTTATTGGACATGCGTATTTTTACGAATTTTATCTTATTGTTTTAGCTGCTTATAATAATTCTGTGTGTGTTTGTTTGTAGGCATGTGGTGTCAGATGTATGTGTTTTTTATATACACCATGTTTTAGTGTGTTGTACAGTCTCTTATTGTGCGAGAGCTTGTGTGAGAGTATGCGTGTGAGCGCTTTGAGCAGACTTTTAGTTTGGAATTGCGCTTTATAAAATAAATTATTATTATTATTATTATTACTTCATATTTTGGGTTGTAAATTGCTCATAAATGAACTTTGTATATTATTGCATGGAAATAACTTTTGTATTTTGACCAGTCGATACTGAAAGACTGCTTTCTGTAAGTTGTATGCTTTGCTCTTGTTTTGACTTAGCAATGTATCCCCTTTTTAAAAGATTTCTTCATCTGTGTATATAATGACATTGTAAAGTTATGTACTGCCCTTGTGATATTTTTTTTTAATCACTTCTCAGGTAATACATTTATGATTTCAGGAGTACTCCTTGATTTTACTTCAAATTTCTGCATCACTATTTTTGGTTTCATTATCAGTTTGTTTCTATAAAAAAACAAAAACAAACATGTCAGGCTTGAAGTTATGTACTCTTAGCATTTAGCAGCACTTTCTGCTTGTTTTTACTAGCATTGTGCTTTTCCAACATTGTTGAATAGGTCAGTGTTAACCAGTTATGACCATTTTCCTTTTTTTCTTTACATTTTGGATAGGGAATCCTTGTATTTTAAAAAAAAAAGATCCATTCGATGATTTCCTTTCCACCCATACCCGCTTGCATTTTGAATTTAGGTATCGATTGTGAAGTCTGACAACTGTCCATTTAATTTTACTCTGTACTACTTTCATTTATGTGTACTTGTATAAATCAATGCAATTTCTACATTAGATAAGTTTTCTTTAACTGCTTGTCTTCTCTTAAGGAATCACTGTGTGAGGTTATGTCCACAATTATTTGGCCTATCAACTGTTCGATAGATGGGTTGCTCATTGGCACTTGGAGTTCAAATTATGTCAACTGTTGACGTCGTGGATAGTTTTGGGCAGCGTAGCTAATTTTATTCAAAGCAAACTGTCACTTAACAACATTCACCACTCCATTTGTGTAATGAAGTTATGTACTCCACCACTAAAATTTTTATATTTAAAACCAGTTAACACCATGGTTGATTTAAGTTTGTCAGAGTGTCTAGCCTTGTTATAATTTGTTAATCCGACAAATCAGCTACTGTTTTTCATAAACGATTCAGTTTTTATCCACACAAAAATGTTATATCACGGCATGAAGTTATGACCTCTTGAATGCTTGACAAGCATTGTATGCTTTCTAATGGTTTTTTTTAAAAAGATCTTTTTCTTTTTATCCCAAGACAAATGAACTTATATGATTGCATCTAACTGAAATGCTTCATTTCTGTTTAAATTATGCTTTTTATGGCTGTGTTCAAGTATTGTTTTTATAGATGTGTGATTAGTCTCAAAGTTAACGGCAAATACTCATGTCCATGTAAGACACATTTTACTCTGCACTACTTTCATTTATGTGTACTTGTATAAATCAATGCAATTTCTACTTTAGATCAACTTTCTTTTACTCTTTGTCTTCTCTTAAGGATTCACTGTGTGCGGTTATGTCCACAATTATTTGGCCTATAAACCATTCTATAGACGACATGTTGGTCATTGGCAATTATAGTTCATGTTATGTCAACTGTTGATGTCGTGGATAGTTTTGGGCAGAATAACTAATTTTATTCAATGGAAACTATCATTAACAACATTCACCACTCCATTTGTGTAATGAAGTTATGTACTCCACCACTAAAATGTTTATATTTAAAACCAGTTAACACCGTGGTTGATTCGCATTTGTCAGAATGTCTAGCCTAATTAGCTTTGTTAATCCAACAAGTCAGCAACTGTTTTTCATAAACGATTAAGTTTTTGTCCACACGAAAATGCTATGTGACGGCGTGAAGTTATGACCTATTGAGTCCTTGACAAGCATTTCATGCTTTCTAATGTTGTTGTTTTGATCTTTTTGTGTTTACTCGAAGACAAATGAACTAAAATGATAGCATCTAACTGTATTGCTTCATTTCTGCAAAAATTATGTTTGTTATGGCTGTGTTTACATTTTTTTAAATAGATGTTTGGCTAGTCTTGAAGTTAACTGCATAATATTCATGTACCTGTAAGACTATTGTGATGTTTTCATGTTAGAAATTTCCCTTAGGATCTTTAGAAGTAGTTTGTTGCATTTCAGGTTAAATGTTTGATGACTTGACTGTCTGACAAGATGTAATGCAAACGTCCCATTCTTGTGTGTAATGTTATGTACACTTTTTTCCCCAGCTCTTCTAATAAACTGATCTGAAATGCAGCCATGAGGAAGAAGCTTGGGGTGGGGTGGATGTAGGTGTAGGTGTGTTTATGGCTTGCTGGTCAGTAAAAAGTTGAAATGAACATTATTCCACACAGTTACAGCAAGAGAGCTATGTTACTGGCGATGCCTGTGAAAATAATAGTGGATAAATACAAGGGTTAATGGAGTGTCAGCAGGTTGTAGTAGCTCTAGCTAGATGGAAAGGAGTTAGAACTGGGATGAATAGTAAGAACTATCTGTAGCATCTGAGAAAAAAACTGAGAAAACAGGCAGAGATAGTGAGTGTGTTGTTTCAACAGGTGATGGTGAACGTGAACATTACTCAGATCATGTTTGACCAAGAGTGACAGCTGAAGAAAGAGGATTGCTTGTTTGGATGTTCTGTACACTGGGTTTATTGACAATGACGATGTCCACTTGCATCCAAAACAAATGATTGGTGCAAAAAGAAGCAAGAAATACTAAAATGACAGAAAATAAAAATGGAAAAAATGGAACACAGTGACAAAAACAATGGTGCTTGGTAAAGCCACTCATACGGTCATTCCAAGGAAAAAAGGTTTTCAGTCTTTTTCTGAACAGAGTTGCCTTCAAAGCCTCAGGCAATGAGTTATAGAGAACTGGTGCTGCATTCTTCCCCCCTTTACACGATGATATTTACACGTTATCATTTAATAGTACATTGAAGACAAAACCAGCCACAAAATGTTTATCTTTGTCCTTTCTGTTTGATATATTTTGTGTTGTTTATGATCATATTCTTTCACACATTCATTAAAACCTTTAATCTATTACTTTGTTATTATTGGATTTATTGTCAATACAATTGATAACATCATCAACACTAACAACATTTTTTGTCCAAGAGAAGCAACAATTTAGGGAATAACAACAAAAGACAAGGAGCATCCACAAATGTTTTTATTTCAAGTTGTTTAAAATAAACATAATTATGATGAACTACTACTGAATGTTACCAAGGAAATGTTTCCCATGTGAAGAATCTTAACCTTTAGGCTGCGCTGTCAACGTACGTAGCACGGGGTGTCTAGCGCCATCCTAATGCGATGTATCCCGTACGTTGTACGGAAGGGAGGTAAAAGCGTTTATAAAATAAATCCTTGGTCATGATTATGAAACAAAAGTTGTTTCCCTTCAACTGTAATGTTTTGGAAATAAAAATCTTTTGGTTTAGAGGTAATTTTCAAACAAAAAGCCACCGTTCAAGCACTTGTTTCTGGCGAAATTTTCCGCCTCGTTCGTCGCCATCATGGCACGCAGAACATAGATCTACACGGCAGAAGAGGTGGCGCAAATGTTTCAGGAAGAAAACTTTGATGATAATAGTGGGGATGAAGATTTTGATGCGGGTGATGATGTTTATTTGACGGAGGCAGGAGGGAGGGATTACGATTCGGATGAAGAAGATCGCCGCCTACAATCTTTAGCAGACGACGGTAGGTGAAAAAAACATTTATTTTCACTAGATCTATAATATTATTTGCCTTTTACACAGACTATATATAGGTGTAATAGTTTAGCAACAATGGCATATATCATAAGGCATGTGTGTTTTTAATCGTAAGTCAAAATTTTCTTTAGCACAGAGCAGGAAAAACATGTCAGCAGGCTAAGGGTTAAAAAAAAACTTAAATTTCCTTGCCATTAATATCTATGAAGGAATATTTCACGCTGCTTTTCTTTTGCAATACAAACATAGAGGAAATGGGATATATAAGGTAAACTCAATGTGATAATACAATTTTCTTCTTTTATTGTGTAATCTCTGCTGTCAACAAGCGTGCATTTGAGAAAGACTATTTCACATCATCGCTAATGTTTTTTAATATTGTAACATTTTCTTTTCTTTCAAAAATCTGCCCTGGGCAAGGTCAAGAGGCCAAGCATGGACTACGGTTGATATGATGATGAGAGAATATCTGGTGCAAGACAATAAAGACGGCAGTCATATCTGTCCATCTACATCATTGTAGCTTACTTAGCTTTGGAACAACGCTCCACATATACCAATAAATACAAAAACCACTAAAACAGAAAACACTATCCCTGCACCTTATTAACAAAATGCTAGTTGGGTAAAATTCAACATTTTGAGTTTTTAAAATCTGTTCGTATTTTTGTACCGACTTGGTGGTCAGTGTGTTTTGAGGATTTGCGATGATGAGTTTCAGTCTGTCTGCATTTACCTGTCTTTCATTTGAAAATCAAATAACTATTGTCTTGATGTAATTGGGTTTTGTTGTTTTGCTTTGAAAGCGGAATTTTTCAGTTTTCAGCAAAAAGGTGTGACAACAATGGTGGAGCAAGTTAGGTCAAGGTTTGTTAGTTGTCAAAAGTCACAAAATCAGCCCTAAAATTACTGAAGTCATCAAAAGCCTGTATGACAAGGCTACCAGTGCAGTCCTCCACAACAGTGCCATCAGGAACTGGTTCAGAACAACAATCGGTGTGCGTCAAGGATGCCTACTCTCTCCAACACTCTTTAACATCTTCCTAGAGCGCATCATGTCAGATGCCCTTGCAGGTCATGAAGGCACAGTCAGCATAGAGGGTAAAGCAATCTCCAACATCCGTTTTGAGGATGGCATTAATGGATTGGCTGGAGAGGAACAAGAACTTGAACAGCTGGTACAGAGGCTTGACACCACCTCCAAAACCTATGGAATAGAAATAAGTGCAGAGAAGACCAAAATGATGACCAACAACACAATGGCATCAACACGGACATCGAAGTCCAACGCCAATCCCTCAACACGGTGAATAGCTTCAAATATTTAGGAGCCATTGTATCAGACAATGGGTCCCGACAGGAAGTCCTCTCCAGGATCGCACTAACAACTGCAGCCATGACAAGGTTGAAGCCCATTTGGAAAGACAGGACCATCAGTCTACATTCCAAGGTAAGGCTGCTGCGCTCCCTTGTGTCCATCTTCCTATATGCTTATGAAACATGGACCCTCACAGCAGATCTACAACGAAGAATACAAAGCATGGAGATGAGGTGCTACAGAAGACTTCTGGGCATTTGCTATACTAGCACATCACCAACAATGAAGTCCGACAGACCATCACACAAGCCATTGGACAACATGATGACATGCTCACTCACAGTGGTGAAGAAATGGATACTTCGATGGTACGGCCACGTCACCAGAGCATCAGGCCTTGCAAAAACCATTTCCTATACCCAGTACATCACCAACGACGAAGTCCGACAGACCATCACACAAGACAACATGATGACCTGCTCACAGTGGTGAAGAAATGGAAACTCTGATGGTATGGCCAAGTCACCAGAGCATCAGGCCTTGCAAAGACCATCCTGCAAGGCGCAGTGCAAGGAGGTAGAAGAAGAGGGAGACTGAAAAAGAGGTGGGAGGACAACATTCGTGAATGGACTGGTTTGACACTGAGCGAAGCCATGAGAGTTGCTGAGGACAGAGAAAGATGGAGTACATTGGTTAAACGATCATCTGTGGTGCCCCAATGACCTCCGAGTTACGGGATAGGATAAGATAGAATAGGAAGGCACAGTGCAAGGAGGCAGAAGAAGAGGGGGACAGAAAAAGAGGGGGGAGGACAACATTCGAGAATGGACTGGTTTGACACTGAACAAAGCCATGATTGCTGAGGACAGAGAAAGATGGAGTACGCTGGTTAAACGATCATCTGTGATGCCCCAACAATACAATACAATACAAGGTTATTGCTTTAGGTCCAGCGGACTCTTCCGAGCCAAATCAGGACCAGAGAGACGTTATCTTAAAATATTATAAAATGATTCAAGTCTTAAAAAACAAGCCTGTTATTCTTAAATACACAAACAAACTTTCACATGACACCTCTTTAAGAGACTTCTTTAAAACTGATGTATTAAAATATATTCTCTTTCTTCAATCAAATCACTAAATTCAGTCCTAATAAAATCCAAACTAAACAAAACATGTCGATATGATTTATATGCGATAAAACAAACCAACATCATGTAAAAATTGAAACAGATGTTGACCATTACATACTTTAAAAATCTATTTGAAAGGTACGGAACCAAAATATGTTTCTCTTTCCTCTATCAGATCAGCACACTCAGACATGAAATGGCGAACGGAAAAGGATTGATCACATGCAAAGCACCATGGTGGTTCTTCTCCTTTTAAAAGGAAACTGTGGGTGACATAAGTATGCCCAATATGAAGGCGAGATAACACTGTTTCTTCTTTGCGAGTGGATGCAAAGTTAGGCAAAGAAGTGGACAAATCAGGAAGAATTTGAAATAATTTGTTGTTGACATGGGTAGACCAGTCAGTCTGCCACAGTCGCTTACAATAAGATCCAGTCATACAACGTAGGTCAGAGTAGGGCACAAACTGGAAAATCTCTGGAGGGAAATCGAGATGCAGAGCATCTTTAGCCGCCCTGTCTACTGCAATATTGCCGCGGATGCCCATGTGACCAGGGACCCACATAAAAACTATATTTTTACCCTCAGAAACAAGTTTTGTATGGAGGTCATGGATCTCTGCCAGAAAAGGGTGTGATATCTTTCTCGTGGAAAGAGCCTGAAGTGCTGACAATGAATCAGACATGATTAAAAATGATGCCCCAACGACCTTTGAGTAACGGGATAGGATATGATAGGATGCTGCCTAGTGGGGATGTAGACAACCAATTGAAATGACTGAAATGACTAAGCAACGTTTTGAAGGTCTAGGGTTGTGACGGTTGGATGTAAGCTGTTGCTGCTGGCAAAATAAAAAGCAAGTAAAATTGTAGCAGATCAAACTATATGATAACTACCTTTCCTTCGTTGACATCGTTCAAACATTCCAGTGCGTGAGTGTCATGTCCCTCATCATGATCATCGCCCTCTTCCTGATCCTCATCATCGTCCTCATCAGTACGTGGGGATATGTTCGCTCTCCTCCAACTATCTATGTTCCTGTTCAAATGAACAATATATTTCTTTTTAAATTACATCATCATCACTACCATTTTTAGGGTAGGTTTCTGGTCAGATTTCATATACACGGGAAGGGTCATTTGGCACAAACACTGGCATGCACTCAGAGAGAGAAATAAAGCAAGATGGGGGGAGTGGGGGGAGGGGGGAGGAGAGAGAGAGAGAGAGAGAGAGAGAGAGAGAGAGAGAGAGAGAGAGAGAGAGAGAGAGAGAGAGAGAGAGTTGAAATGTTTATTACAACTACAACAAGTTACAAGAATAATAATTTTAAGCTTACAGCTTATTTTTACAATTAGTCTTTGTTCCAGGCACACATGAATACAATTATACATGCATTTATAAAATCATCATTTAAACCTGCCACATTTTACATACATAAAAGTTGAGAGAGAGAGAGTGAGAGAGTGAGAGAGAGAGAGAGAGAGAGAGAGAGAGAGAGAGAGAGAGAGAGAGAGAGAGAGAGAGAGAGAGAGAGAGAGAGAGAGAATACAAATACGAATGTTTATTCAAAAAGGGCCTAGCCCCATTAGAATGGGTGTGTGCAACATATTCACAAAAACCACAATACAACAGTAGTCAAGTCAGAACATACATCAAAACAATAAAATATCTCAAATATTCAAAACATAAATACATCACAACAAAACAGTTTCTCTATCCTTGAATGCTCTGTACAAAAATACAAAGTTTCTTTACAACATTTTCATTATTAGATGACAACAATAAAGACAGCCTGAATGCATTTGGGGTTCTATAGTATTTTGGGGCAATACATTCTCTACGTAGATCATCAAAATAAGGACAACAGAGTAAAAAATGCAACTAATTTTCTTCGGTTTGATTACATAATTTGCACAATTTGTTTTCGAGGATGCAACTCTGATATCTATAAAAATGAGCAGCCAAATCAGAAATACCAAATCTGAACTTAGTCATTAAATACTGAAGGTGTCTATTCATATTGAATTTCAAATACAAAGGCACATCACGCGACATATTACAAAAGGATCTGTATCACTCAAACCGTTCACTCGTGTTTACATGATCATTCCATTCTTGCCATCTACAGTCTATTAATCGTTCTTTAAAAACACGAATAAACCATTTCACATTACCCACACCCTGATTCCTCCATACATACCCAAATCCAAACTGAAACAAACTGTTACACTCGGTTTGATGTTGGTGTTTTTCTTTATCAGTATTTGATTCAGCCCCGATGCTGAAGTCCTGATAAGGTGTAACTCAGATTCGTTTATTCACACAGCCTGCTCAATCAGCATACAAGTCACAAAGTCGACGTATGAAGTTTTCCGCTTTTATTCAGCACACATCAACAACTGCATACAATTCTCAACTCAACTCAACAACTTTCAAATTTACTTTCCAGCTTCACTATCAACAACAATCTCCCAACAACAGTGCGGCACACAATTTTATAATCTCTCTCTCTTTTCTCGAAAAATTTCGAACCCAGTAGACTAAAATGACGCACTACAGCCAATCAGTTAAAAGATCGTCATCACTGACTTACGTCATACATATTCCTTCTCCTTCCGCCATACTTCGATATTTATCCCGAAACTTCGATCGATAGTAAACAAGCGGGTCCAGAAAATTCTACAACGATATCGACCAACAAAAATTATCAACGTTATACAAAGCCTCTCCTAACAACAATGCAAACTCAAATCAAAGGTAAATAAACTCCATCATTGAATACTTTGCAAAACGAAACGATTAGATCTATCATTCGCGTTTCAACGTAACATAACCCCCCACTCAAGAAGAAATTTACCCAATTTCTTTCAACAACGTTGAAACGTAATGCACAAACAAAGTTCAGAATTAAAACTTATTTCAGACTGTCTGAACACTGTCAATGTTCTCAGCTCATTCACACAGAGTCAATGTTCTTCCATCCGCAAGTCTATCTGGATATTGTCAATGTTCACAGTTCATCCACACAGTCAATGTTCTTTACTCACACACTCTGCTGAGGAAGTCCGCACCAACATTGTCTGATCCTTTGATAGATTCTACTCGCATGTTAAAGTTCTGCAAGTACATAGCCCATCTCATGATTCGACTGTTCACAAACTTGGCAGAGTTCAAGTAAGTTAGCGGCTTGTGATCAGTCTGTAACACGAACTTCACTCCTTGAAGGTACAGTTCGAACTTCCGGATTCCCCATATGATGGCAAGGCACTCTTTCTCCATGGTCGAGTAATTTTTCTCAGCCCTGGACAGCTTCTTGCTGGCGTAACTGACCGGAAATAGTTTCCCTTCGTGTTCTTGCATCAGTATGGCGCCGATGCCTTCGTCCGCTGCGTCTGTTCTTAAGACAAATTCTTTGGAAGTGTCAGGCAGTCGTAGCACCGGATCCTTCGAAAGGAGGTCGAGCACAGTCTGGTATGCCTTCTCCTGAGACGGTCCCCACTGCACTTGGTTTGGACAGCCTTTCCGCACCAGGTCCGACAAGGGTGCTGTGATGGCGGAGTAGTTTGGTACAAACTCCCTGTAATATCCAGCCAACCCCAGGAAAGATCGCACCTGCTTCTTGGTTTGGGGACGTGGAGCGTTCAGAATCTTGGTGACGTTTTCTAGTAGAAGCCCCTTTTGTCCTTCTTTCAGCGAATGGCCGATAAAGTCTACGTTGTCAGTCCCCAGAATGCACTTACTGGGTCTCACGGTCAGGTTGGCTTCTGTGAGACGGTGAAACAGCTCCCTCAAGGTCTGCGGATGCTCTTTCCAGGTCTGGGTGTGGACTTCATGTTTGACCAAAGTCGTAGAGCCTGGAACATCGCTGAAGCTATGGGGAAACTCGCCCTTAAGGTCCTTGAGCTTCAACTTTTGACCTTCCGTCAAGCTTGGTCCTAGCTTAACATCATCGATGCCTTCTTTGCTGTGGAAGTCTCCCAGTTCCAACAGTTCTTCGCTGTCAAAGCTGTTGTCGGTCACAGCTGCTGTGGCTGCGTGCACAGTCTCTGATGGCCTTTCCACGTACAGCTTAAGGAGGTTGGCGTGGTATATCTTGGAATGCTGGCCGACCTTCACCTTGTAGTCGTTGATTCCCACCACGGTCTCCACTTCGTACGGGCCTTTCCACTGCATCAGCAACTTATTATGATCGGTAGGTAGCAGCACCAGCACTTTGTTGCCAGGTTTAAACTTCCTGTTCACAGCCCTACGGTCGTAGTAGTGCTTTCCACAGTCTTGGGACTTCTTCAGGTTTTCTCTGGCTATCTCGAGAGTCTGCTCCAGCTTCTCCCGTAGCTCAAGCACGTACTGGTAGCTGTTCTTCACCTCTGGGGTGTCTACTTCTTTCGTCCACAGTTCTTTTAGGATGTGCATCGGCCCTCTGATGGTTCTTCCGTACAGCAGCTCGAACGGAGAAAAGCCGGTGGACTCCTGCGGTACTTCTCTGTAGGCGAAAAGTAGGGCGTTGATGTAGCGATGCCATTGTCTGGGCTGCTCGCTGCAGTTTCTTCAGGGTGGACTTCAGCGTAGCATTGAACTTTTCGACGAGCCCGTTGCACATCGGATGGTAGGGTGTCGTAGTCAAATGCCGGATGCTCAGCAGTCTGTTGACCTCCTTCATACAGTCAGAGTCGAACTGTGTCCCGAGGTCTGTCAGAATTTCTTCAGGCACTCCAAGTCTGCTGAACATGTCCACTAGTGCCTCTGCTACAGTCTCAGTGTCAATCTTCTTTAAAGGCACTGCTTCTGGGTACCGAGTCGCATAGTCCACTAAAGTCAGTACCCACCGATGACCTTCTTCACTCGGAGGTCTTATTTCGCCGATTAAGTCTAAGGCCACCCTCTTGAAAGGTCGGTCGATCAGAGGCATCCTCTGCATAGGCACTTTCGGGACCCTTCCTCGAGGTATGGTCTTCTGGCAAATGTCACATGATCGGCAGAAACGGCTGACGTCCGCATGAAGTCCTGGCCAGTAGAATACCGCCTGGATTCTATCCGACGTCTTCTTGATACACAGGTGACCTCCCATGATTGAGTCATGAGCTACTTCCATCACTTGGCGCCTTAGGGGTAACGGTACCAAGACTTGACGTAGTGGTTTCCCTCCGTTGACCCTCGGGTGCTGGAAGATTCGGTTCAGGATCTTGGCCTTCACCTCAAAATAGACCGTACCACTGCCTTTGGTCACGTGGTCTTGGCAGTTCCTGTACTTGTTTAAAGTACCATCAGCTTCCTGGAGCTGGATCAGCTTATCTCTGTCCACGATGGCAGCTTTAGAGTTGTCGGCGACCTTCAGTGGCATAGACATCTTGTCTCTCTTGGCCTGGGCCCTGGTAGTAACAGCACCGACGATCTCTGGCCGGCAGGGCTGAGCCGGAGTAGCCACATTGTCCCGTAGCAGCTCTGTAAGGTCTCCATCGGGAAACGGCAATGGATCCTCCTCCACAACTTTGACGCGTTGAGTTGAGGCAGGACTCCACTCTGGATCGGGGTCGTCTGGTCGTCTCGCGCCGTCGATGTTCCCGATCATCAAATCGTATAGCGGCTTTTTCAGGCAAACCGCTTCTACTTCGCCTATGTAGAAAGGGGTGCTGACTTGAATCTTCGCAACTGGCGCTCTCACACATTTGCTGTCGGCCATGAGTGTCCTTTTAGAATCGCCAGTAAATTGTTCTTTAGCGATTAGGTCTTCTCTGACGATGACCCCACTACAGACAGAGTCTCTTAAGACAGTCACTTCATGATTTCCGACACGTCCCTTGGAAACAGGCATGTTCTGTACGGTCACAGCTGCGCTAGCGACGACGGGGGTGGATTTTCCGTTGGCAAGGAGAAGTTGGCCATCGGTCATGCACTCTTGCACGTCCGCAGGAGTAGCTGTGCGCTTGGTCTCACTCGGAAGAATGACGCTCCCGCCGCACACTTGATGGTCAGATCTACTGTTTTGCCGTTGATTGGAGAAACGTCTCTGTCAGTTGCCCGCCGCTGAATTGTCCGTATTGCTCCGCTGTCCGCTACTTTTGTTTTGAGGACAATTAGCCGCCCTGTGGTCTGTAGCGTTGCAGGTGAAACAGCCTCTTGAATGCCCTTCCCTGGGAGGAGGCGTGGAGTCCGTCTGTCTCTGGCTCGTCTGGCTCCCCTGGGTCTGGTTCACATGGTTTGCAGTCTTCTGAAAATGTTTCGTCGCGCTGGGTGGCCCCAGGGGTTTCCCATGAGCGATAAGATATCTTTCAGCAGCCTCAGTCACATCTTTAAGCGTCTGCAGCTTTTGTTCTTCTAAGTGGGTCGCTAGGTCCTTGTGACAGGCATTGAGAAATTGTTCCTTCACGATCAGGTCATGGAGACTGTCGTAAGACTTCCTTTCGCCTGATAACTCCACCCACTTGTGTAGATATGACGACAGGCGCTCCACAAACTGCTTTGGCGTCTCGTCTGACTTAGGCCGGCATTCACGGAAGCGTTTACGGTAGCCCTTCTCTGTAAAGTTGTAGCACTGCAACAGGGCCTCTTTCAAGACGTCGTAGTTTTTGGCGTCATCGTTCGACAGTCTGGTGTAAACTTCGAGAGCTTGCCCCGTCAGAAGTGCACTCAGTCGAATTGCCCAGTCTTGAGGTTGCCAGTTAGAGCTTTCAGCGAACCTTTCGAATCTCGCCAGATAATTGTCAATCTGGTCCTTCCCGTCGACGAAAGCTGGCAATTTTGGAGCCGTATGGTCGTTGGTGACTTGTGGCGCATGCTGATTGTTTTGGATACGCGCCAACTCTAACTGGTACTGACGCTCACCTTCAAGACGCTTCAGCTCGAACTCTCTTTCTTCACGGCGACGTTGTTCTTCCCTTTCTTCCCGTTGACGCTGTTCTTCCTTTTCTTCTCGGCGTCGCTGCTCCTCTAATTCTAGACGCTTCTGTTCTAATTCTATTTCTTTTTCTAGACGCTTCTCTTCCAATTCTCTTTCTTCGCGCCTTCGCTGTTCTTCTCTTTCTTCACGCAATATTCTCTCCTGGCATTTGACGTACTCCGTCAGCTGTTTGCCTTTTAGATTTAGTTCAACCCCTTTCTGCCAGAAGTCAGCCATCTTGATGCTTCTTGAAAGTTCTTTTTCTGGAAAGTTCTTTTTCTAGAAAGTTCTTGACTGTAGAGTTCTTTTTTTCTGGAAAGTTCTTGACTGTGCTGTACCTTTCTAGACTGTTCTAGAACAGCACGCTTTCTGCAGTAGCGCTGATGCTTGTCACTAGTCGCTTTCGCTGACGCAGGCCCCGCTGTCCTCGTCGTATGCGACGCAGCACCACGCTGGTGTTGATGTATACGCTCCTGTGCTGAAGTAGACGCGATGTCCGCTCGCCGCTCTCTGTAACACTGGCGATGTAGCTCCGAGACTGTCCCTCGACGTAGTCTTACGGCAGCCACGTAGTCCCGATCTGTTGTTCGCTCACGAAGCAACTCTTCAGCGACTACACGCCCTTGCAGTCAACCCGAACCTATCGGTGATGTAGTCCCAGTATGTTGCCCCTCTCGACGCAACTCGTTGGCGGCTACCCTCGATGACTGCCTCTCGTAACGTTGACTCGCTTGTTGTAGCAGTTGAACCCTTGGCTATGGCGTGAATCGCGGCTTGACCCCCAAAATGTTACACTCGGTTTGATGTTGGTGTTTTTCTTTATCAGTATTTGATTCAGCCCCGATGCTGAAGTCCTGATAAGGTGTAACTCAGATTCGTTTATTCACACAGCCTGCTCAATCAGCATACAAGTCACAAAGTCGACGTATGAAGTTTTCCGCTTTTATTCAGCACACATCAACAACTGCATACAATTCTCAACTCAACTCAACAACTTTCAAATTTACTTTCCAGCTTCACTATCAAAACAATCTCCCAACAACAGTGCGGCACACAATTTTATAATCTCTCTCTCTTTTCTCGAAAAATTTCGAACCCAGTAGACTAAAATGACGCACTACAGCCAATCAGTTAAAAGATCGTCATCACTGACTTACGTCATACATATTCCTTCTCCTTCCGCCATACTTCGATATTTATCCCGAAACTTCGATCGATAGTAAACAAGCGGGTCCAGAAAATTCTACAACGATATCGACCAACAAAAATTATCAACGTTATACAAAGCCTCTCCTAACAACAATGCAAACTCAAATCAAAGGTAAATAAACTCCATCATTGAATACTTTGCAAAACGAAACGATTAGATCTATCATTCGCGTTTCAACGTAACACAAACATACTCGTACGTTCATCACCCACGTCGTTTTCCCTCTATTATCCAATTCATACAACATATGAGCTTTCTTAGGCAATCTGCAAGCATCTATTTGTAATAACTTAAACCAGTAACGTATGCAACTTACAACAGAATTAATGGTAATAGGGTATCTATTTAACTCGTTATATACAAGATCATTTGGAGTACGCATGTCCACATACACACATTCTTTTAAGGGCAAACAAATGTATTTTTTCACAATGAACAGCTGCTTTTTCCAAACCCCAAATTTCAGAACCATATTGCATAATTGGCTGGATCTGTGCATCAAACAGTTTCAAATAAACGTCTAACGAATGATTATTATACATACGAAGAGAGAGCGAGAGAGAGACAGACAGACAAACAAACCGAGCACACACACACCAGACCTGTTTACTATCGGAAAACCCGTGTGTAATTCTGTCAGCAAAAATGTATAATCTAAAGGAGGGTACCAGGGTGCAGAACAGTCCAAGGAAAAAATCTCTGAAATCCGGCCGGGGTCCAGAGGCCGCCGTAAGGCCCCTGGTGAGGTCCAGGGGCGAAGCCCCGGTGGGGGGGGTCTGGGGGGCGAAGCCCCCCTGAAGCTGAACGCTTCATAACATTTGAAACCCTAAAAGAATGCTTTTCGTGAGAGATAAACTTGAATTTTTGTTGTTGTTGAGAATATTCATAGATTGGCAATATTATTATTAATATCCTCACAAACACAATGGCAAAACTTACTTGAAAACTGGCAGAAAAGCACTCTTCATATCAAACAGCAAAACAAAATTACTGGCGTACTCGAGTCTCAAAAGCATTGTGAAGCACGAGTTCATAGAAGTTACAACTCAGTATAAAGCATTAGTTTATTAAATTTTCAACTCAGAAGCAGGCAAAGTGTCAAGGTTAGTGTCAGCAATTCTACTTCTTGAAAAAAGAAGAAATTGATGTCTGTTTTCTTTTGGTACTTCTAGGAGGTACACAGGGGCAGTATTCTGTTCACAGACATCGTCTTCCACAACAAGAAAATCTGAATGTGATTCATACAGTCTTTTGGCAGGTGACTTCTCAGAATCAGGACTGGGACATGGACGCTTTCTGCCTCTTAGTTCGCTCTGACTGCTAGCTGTAATCACATCTACAGTCGCTGCTTTCTTTACAGACTGCATGTGTGCTGACTTTGCTATTGAAGCCTGGATTAGCAGGTCCTCTTTGTCAGCTTTCTTGGAGGCAGGTACAGCAGCACCAACTCTCTCTCTTTTGTCAGTTGTCACAGCCCTGTTCCTCTCTTGCCGATCCTGCCTGCCTTTGTATGCATTTTTCATGTGGAAACACAATCTCTTGCATACAGGAACTCGAATAGGGTCTCTCTTCTTGAAGGCTTCCACAGCAGACTGACCGCTCGCCTTCAGATGAAACCGGATAGTCTGTAGGGCCTGATAGGTCTCACTTGTCATGTGTCCTGATTTTTCATTCATCAGGTCTCCCATTGAACTAAATGAAGATTCAACAAGAGGTCCATGAAATGAAGACAGGAGTGCTTTGGCAGCTGCAGTCAAGTTTGGGTACATCTTCAGTGGCCCGCGAAAAGTCATAAAAGCATTCAACAACTGTACGCGCCCGCTGAAGTCACTCTGATCTGAGCAGCGGTTTGAGCGCGGGTAACAAGAACACAACATTAGCGGGCGGCGCGTTTCTTTTCTATTACCATAATGGCGGCCAAAATAAGGTGGATCAGTGACCGCATTTGCAAAGATCGGGGAAAAAATTGCTACCCTCCAAAAAAAAAAATCTCGGAACTTCAATTTTTTTTTCTCGGGACGGCAACCATTTTCCTTGGAAAATCACGGATCCGAGGAGAGTTCTGCAGCCTGGGGTATGTATAATCATAACAAAAAAAAACGCATGTTAAAACGAGTCAGCCCAAAACAATCAACCCCTCACATTTAATTCCAAAATCAGAGTGGCACAATGTACAGTGTACATATTATTTCCCTGTGAGCACACACACATGCAGATCCCATGACCTCCACATCCCTCCCCCCTTCGTCCAATATCAAGGCAACAATCATAACAGTTCTATATTTTGCCATATCTTCTCATAAAGTGTGGCTTTTATACAGAATACAGAATCTTTATTGTCCCCACAAACACCTGCAAGGAAATTCTTAGTGCATAACTTTGATAATGTTGTGCTAACAACCTCATATCCACAAAGACATCCTCCTTTTTCCCACTCACCCACACACATACAGGCATCCATAGCCAGCAGACATCATAGAGATACTAAAATGTGACCGTACCGGCTCATGAAGACTGGCTTTTGGCGCATAACCTTGATCATCTTGTCAGAGAACTTCTGCTGACCATCAGTGGGTGTCATGCTGATGTAGCGTTCGATGTAGGACGCCCAGCGCTCGGTGTCAGCAACCTCCTCCCCTTGCTCTATGTTGGAGTCCAGCATAGTGATACACACATCACCCGTCTTCTTGTACTGTGGCAGTAAATGATAGCACAATTATATAGCACTCCGCTTGAGCCAAGGAGTAAAGAAATCACGCAAATAAATAAACGGCAAAACGTTAATACACATTTATACAACTTGTATAACTGTATAGTAGACCACTTTTACAGCAATGAACAGAGGGCTAACCGAAATCAACTCACAAATATAAACTTGTAGCAACTGTCGTCAGCCAGCATGGACTCAGCATGACGTTGATAGGTCAGCTCTGCCTGAAGTCGTGCACTCTGAGTTGACACGGTGCCTCCTGTAGCTCCGTTCTTCTGTTCCTCCTGGAACATCTCCAGGACCTCCAAATTGTCATCTGATACCAAGTGATGCAGCTGCAGACAAACGAGGACGATAGATATTACATTTATAATTGTGTATAACACAATAGCTAAAATGAGAATCAGTGTTGGTGTCACCCCATGTAGCCCATCCCTACCTAGTAAGCCAGCAGCCAAAGGTAGGGAAACAAAGCTATAACATTGTGTACACACTAAGTCTCCATTGCACATTTTCTCATATATATACGACTTCTGAGTTACGGGATAGGAGATATATATATATATTCTATCCTATCCTATCCCATAACTCGGAGGTCGTAGGGGCACCAAAGATGATCGTTAACCAGTGTACTCCATCTTTCCCTGTCCTCAGCAACCCTGATTGTTTCGCTCATTGTCAAACCAGTCCATTCTCGAATGTTGTCCTCCCACCTCTTTTTCGGTCTCCCTCTTCTTCTACCTCCTTGCACTGTGCCTTCCAGAATGGTCTTTGCAAGACCTGATGATCTGGTGACGTGGCCATACCATCGGAGTTTCCATTTTTTCACCACTGTGAGCAGGTCATCGTGTTGTCTGTCCAATGGCTTGTGTGATGGTCTGTCAGACCTTCGTTGTTGGTGATGTGCTGGGTATAGGAAATGCCCGGAAGTCTTCTGTAGCAACTCATCTCCATGCTTTGTGTTCTTCGTTGGAGATGTGCTGTGAGGGTCCATGTTTCGCAAGCATATAGGAAGATGGAGATGACAAGGGAGCGCAGCAGCCTTACCTTGGAATGTAGACTGATGTTCCTGTCTTTCCAAATTGCCTTCAACCTCACCAGGGCAGCAGTTGTTTGTGCGATCCTGGAGGACTTCCTGTCGGGACCCATTGTCTGATACAATGGCTCCTAAATATTTGAAGCTATGCACTGTGTTCAGGGATTGGACTTGGACTTTGATGTCCGTGTTGATGCCATTGGTGTTGTTGGTCATCATTTTGGTCTTCTCTGCATTTATTTCCATTCCATAGGCTCTGGAGGTGGTGTCAAGCCTCTGTACCAACTGTTCAAGTTCTTGTTCCTCTCCAGCCAATCCATCAATGTCATCCGCAAAACGAAGGTTGGAGATTGTTCTTCCCCTATGCTGACAGTGACTTCATGGTCTGCAAGGGCATCTGACATGATGCGCTCCAGGAAGATGTTGAAGAGTGTTGGAGAGAGTAGGCATCCTTGACGCACACCGATTGTTGTTCTGAAACAGTTTCCGATGGCGCTGTTGTGGAGGACTGCACTGGTAGCCTTGTCATACAGGCTTTTGATGACTTCAATAATTTTAGGGCTGATGTTGTACACTCTCATGGCTGCCCACAGGGCTGCATGCCAGACTCGGTCAAACGCCTTTCTGGAAAAGTGCGTGTCCTGCCAATGTTGAAGCTTGATCTGAAACGTTTCTTGACCATGATGTAGTCTATCTGGTTGTGATGCTCCCCGCCGGGACTGTGCCATGTCCATCGTCTGGAGTTTTTGTGGAGACCAAGCGTGTTTGCCACTACCAGATTGTTTATCTGGCAAACTCCAAGAGTCTCAGACCCCTGTCATTTGTCTCGTTGTTGCAGTGGGGTCCACATGTGTCTCCCCAGTTGTGGTGCGCATCTTGGCCAACCTTGGCATTCCAGTCACCTTGCACTATGACTATGTCCTTCTTCGGCACTTGGTCAAGGACCACCTGTAGATTTTCATAAAAATCCTCCACTTCGCTGTCGTCATAGTCTGATGTTGGGGCATAGGCCTGGATGATGGTGATGTTGAAAGGAGCTGCTCTAAGACGGATGGTAATGAGTTTACTGGAGACTGGGCGGCAACCCATGACAGTGGCTAGAATGTTCTTGTGGACCAAGAATCCAATGCCATGTTCGTGCCTGTCACCTCTACCACTGAAATGGAGCTTGTTGCCTTTGTCGGTCGTTGTTTCACCTAGGCCTTTCCAGCGCAGTTCGCTGATACCTAAAACGTTCCATCGACAGTGGTCCAGCTCGTGGGCCAGTTCTAATTTTCCTTCCGCGGTTAGGGTCCTGACATTCCAGGTTCCTATGATGATGATGTTTCTCGTGCGGATCTTGCTAAATTGTCCATCAGTAGCATACTTATCACCTCCGTCCTGGTGGCCAACGGAAGGCGCGGTCCTTGTTGAGCCGGGCGACGACCGATCCGGTATGGAATTAGTGGATAGTTTCATCATGTAGTGTGTCTTGGGCAGAAAAGACCTGGCAGGGCCCAATCCTCTCCAGGCTGTTGGCCACAGCCGAAATCCACGAATACAGTGTGGCTCGCCTTGGCCCTGAGCACGTGGTCATTGAACCTGTAGTAACGTGAGGTTCCTCCGCCCTGGCCGGTGACTTCTGTGTAGAAGACTTTTGCCCAGTGATGCCGTGCTAACATCACCCCTGTTAGTCGCCTCTTACGACACGCCGCGAAACGTTGGGTCTATTCTATTTAATGCCCGAACCCACAGGACAGCTCCTTAGAGTATTTCAAGCTGTTTTAATGCATCATCTGCTCTTAAAAGTTGAAAAGGAAACTGTTTTCTTCAAGCGCACAAATATAGTATTGCTTTGGAATCTGAATTTTTCAGATGCTAGGTCGTAAAATTTAATTATTTGAAGGTCGCAAGTCGTGTTCTAGAGGTAGTCATTTAAGAGAGGTCGTTTATATAGTACACAGCATCGGTGATTTTTTTCCTGGTCGTATGTTGGAGGAAGTCGTTTAAGAGAGGGTCTAAAAACGGAGGTTTTACTGTGTATGCATGTATGTATGTATGTGTGTATATATATATATATATATATATATATATATATATATATATATATATATATATATAGATATATAGATATATATATATAGATATATATATATATATATATATATATATATATATATATATATATATATATATATATATATATATATATATATATATATATATATATATATATAATATCAAAATTTAAGGAAGACGATTTTCTCTTTGACATTAAAAATAGCTCTCAAAGGTTTATAATTTTAATGATTCAGATTATGCTTTCTCATATTGGTATAGCACCTTTTTTATGAACCTATACAAAAAGCATGCTAAATACTAAGTACTAATGTTTAGATAATGAATTGCAAAAAGCTATTAATTTTAGAGACCATTTAAAGAAAAGTGGCAAAGAAAGTGAATATAAAAAACAGAGGAATGCTGTAACCACTCAAGAAAAAGAAAATATATGTTACAAATTCAGTATCGTATACAAACAGTAAAACGATTTGGAAAGCAATCAATCACTTAACCAACAAAACAAATACTGCAATTAAAGATATTTCTATGATACTCTGAATTTACATTTTGTTAACACTTTTGATAATTATTACTGTTGACAAATCAAAACAAAACAGCCTACAGAAATTAGCAGAATACTGTCGATCCAATAATATTAAAAACAGGAGAGATATTCCTTATTTGTTTACAGAATTTGTATATAAAACACTAAAAAACCTTAAGCAAACAAATTCAATAGGAATCGAACTGGACAGTACAATATTAAAACCGTGCCATTTATTATATACTGACACTTTAAAACACACACACATATATATATATACAATTTATGCATCATCATCATGTTTTCCTATATTGTTCAAGAAAGCTAAAGTTATATCTATTTACAAGTCTGGTGATAGCTCTGACCCACTGAACTATACACCTAATTTGATTCTTTCTATTCTCTCAAATCCACTTGAAAAGCACATAAATAATTATATTCTTAATCATTTCACGAAAAACAACCTGCTTCATGCTGGTTTCAAATCTATGCATTCTTGTCACACAGCTTTTACACCTATGATAAAAAAATGGCTAAATAATATTAATGAGCAAAAATTTTCTGGAACATTATTTGTTGACTTTGCAAAAGCTTTTGATGTAATCGACCATATCCCTCTTCAGAGATGCCAACCTGCAGAAAAATCTGTCAGTGAGAAATTTATAAATTGTCAGCAGATTTAAAATTTTGTCAGTAGACAAGAGGGAGCAAAGGTCCAGGATCGAGATTTCTTATTAAAAATCATATAGGAAAAATCAAAGATGACTGAGCTCCGCAAAAGAATTCTTGTTGTTTGTTGCATCAATTTTTATTCATCAGATTAACATAAGTTGTACTGATGTAACATAAACAATTTACAACATCTAACATGCGCACATCATAGATATTTTCCAAATTAAGTAATTAATTAATCAAACTATAGAAATCATGATACTACTAACATACACATACACTTTTAACAACATACATTCATTCCCTTGTAACAATTCATTGATTAAGAAATACACAAAGAAAAAAAAAATATATATAAAATAAAAACTTTCAACTTCACCTGTGAAGAACGAAGTACTTATAAATGTTATTTTGCGTCTTACAGAAAGTTGAAATTAGGCCTCCAGGCCCTTACCCCCCTCCTCCTTCCATCCCCCCCAACCCCCCCCCCCCCTGCACACCCCATAAACAATGATAAAATAATTAATCAAAACTAAAACAAATTCAAATTCATAAATAATTCCCCCCACCCTCCCTCCCTTCCATCCAAAAATAAATAAATAAATAAATAACATATATTTATTGAAACTAATAATGCTTAATTAAATAAATTAGGTACAAAGAATAAACAAACAATTACTAAACTAATTGTTAGAAGATATTTAGAAAAAAAAAAAGAATAATTCATGATTTCTAAGTAAATCTATGAGCATTAAGCTCAATGACCAATCAGAATGATCGTCTGGATATATAATACTTGAGATTGACATAGGTAACTTTAATTTATTTAATCTAATGAGTAAAGGCTGAAAATGGTTATAATTTTGTTGACATTCAAATATTAAGTGATTTACATTAAAAAATATACCACAATTACAAAAAACTGGAAGATTTATGAAACGAGCACGTCAAGCATTTAGCCTTAGTCTGTGAAAGAAACTGTTAATAATCTACCATGCGCACATCATAGATATTTTCCACATTATCAAACCATAAACATTATTATACTACTGACATACACACACATTTGTAACAACATACATTCCTTTATAACAATTAGTTCACAAAGAAATAAATAAACAGTGGAACCGTTCAACTTCACCTGTGAAGAACGAAGTATTTATAAATGTCATTTTACGTCTTACAGAAAGTTGAAGTTTGGCCTCCAAGCCCCTACACCTCCACACCCCATTAAATAAAAAAATAATAATAATTATCATAATAATAATAATAATATTTTTTTTTAAAATTAAATAAAAAAAAAAATAAAAAAATAATAATAATAAAATTAAAAAGAATTCTATAATAATCTGTGGTAAAACTTGACCCCGACCGAAGTCAGAAGGATAATCGATGTCAGTTCGCAAAATTTGTAACATCAACCTGCTACGAATCAGAATCATGTACAGCACAATGTTAGGGATAATTAAAATAAATCGCATTGAGGTTGTGTATCGGCATAAAAAATTTTTAACAAAAGGTAAATCTCATTGATTTCTTTGCATTGTTTTGTCTGCTGCTGCTGCTTCAGCGCAGCTAACAAGGTTGTGAACTACGATATGCAATAAGTTAAACTAAAGCAAGCTTCAATAATTGAAGCTATCAAATAGATTTATTACCTTATGAGGTCGTTATATAATATGCTGCATTATTTTATACTGTGACAGTGCCTAAGTGTAATCAGTCTGAAACGTGTAACAGTCCTTTTGCCATAATCATCGGCTGCAAATATATATTCTTGTAAAAATTATTGTAACCGTTAAAAAAATGACTTCAGCGTAAATCCGTACAAAACTATTTGCCAACGGAAAATAATACGGCGAAACCGTGAGGGTTGGCCTCTCTGCTTCTTGTGCGCAAATTACAATTATACATTGGTTTAAAATCTTTCGAAATTCTAAAATTGTTCATTTCTGACAGAAAACTGTATTTATATAAATAACCAAAAGTCACAATTTAAGATTGTTAACGCTAGAGTCCCTCAAGGATCTATTTTAGGACCTTTGTTATTTTTTATCTATATAAATGATCTCTCCCTTCATATTTCTACTGCTTGTAAACTCTTTGTTGATGACACTACATTATACTCTCAAAATATAGGCTTGAATAATTTATCCTCCTAATTACAAAAAGGGGTTAAAGAACTACCAAGAATGGACTGAATTCAACCACATGGCACGCAATCAAAAAAAAAAATTATGCTAATTACAAGAAGATAGAAAAGACAAAATGTATCTCTGAATCTTCCTCCATTGAAAATTTGCAATAAAATAGTTGAAGTTCAATCTCATAAGCTTCTTGGCGTGTGTGTGTCTGTCTCAATTTTCAAAATTATTTATTTATTTATTTATTATTATTATTATTATTATTATTATTATTATTATTATTATTATTATTATTATTATTATTAATTACTTTTTGAACTACCTTGTTTGTGTTAGATGAAGATGTTTATTGTTATAACATTATTTGTCTAATTCACTGTTATTGTTACAAGGGCAGGATGTAAAAAAAAGTGCACTCATCACTTACTCTTTCACCATTGGAAAATAACATTATCATCTTATCTCATCTTATCAGTTGTTAACTATAAAGTGGACATGTAAGCCATTGGCAATTCCATTTCTAACAGTAGTTTAACTCTATAAAGCACTGCACTAGTGTTTGGGGCCAACAGCAAAGTGAGATGTATGTCTGTTCAATGCTCTCCCTGTTCTATTTGGTTTTACAGCTACTTATCCTTTTGTTAAGGACTAAAGACTCAATATTAGAGGCAACCTTGCACTGGCACTATCTAGGGCTGCAGCCTTGGGGGCTGGTTGACCTTCAAGGACCATTCCCAAAAAAACTGCCTGATGGACCTTTTTGGCTGAGAGATTGAGGATGTACCCTGGGCAAGGCATTCTCCACTATAATAATAAAATTTGAGTCAAATTTGAGTCCTGGTGGTCATAGTCAGAAACAACGAACATTGCATCATGGAACATTTCAAATATGTTAATACATGCTGCACAATTTCTTACCATCGACAATCACAGGGGGAAGAACAAAGTGGAGGTGAAATGAGAACGGAGAAGAAAGAATACAAAGAAGGAAAGTCAGAGAGAAAAGAAGATAAAAGATGACATAGAGAAGAATAAAAGAGTAGAAAAACAAGAAGAACTAAGTAAGAAGAAAACAAGTCAGCAAACTTTCAATAATAGTATTGGACGCAGTCAATCTAAAAATTTCAAACTTAAGTTTGATTTCCTTTCCATCTTCTAACAGCGATCTCCATGCCTTTACACCAAATGTTTGAGTGACAGATGTGTGTTTGTTGTGTTTGTGAGAGAGTGAAACATGTGAGCGTGTGTGTTGGTACAGATTGACGCGCCTTGAGCATGATTATTAATTTGAGGAAAACTGCATCCAGTACTACTACTACTAAACTTTACTTACAGTTCTAACAATGCCAACAATGTGTTTGTCCATGGTGTAGCCGAAGTAGGCACTGATGCCAAACATCTCACGCAGGTTGTCTTCATATGTACTGGTCTCCATGTTGCCATCCAGAATATTCTTGATGCACTCAATGAAGAATGCATAGTACTGGTCTGGCTTCACATCAACTGTCACAACAAACAGCAAGTCAAGTCAACATATGTGTTGCCGCATGACAAAACCCGGCTAAAGACGCCAGGATTGATTCGCTGCTACAGCCGTAGAACACTAAAAATAGGCTACCCCATCAATTTTAAGATTGTTGCCTCTTTGTCTTTATTTAAGACTTTTCTTTAATATCCCAAACGGATTTTGTTCAAAAATTACTAAAACATTGTTTATTTTGTTGATTTTGATAAGGGTGTTGATCACACCTTGCTAAAACAATGGCACTAATTGACCTCCGATACCCCAACTTTTCTTGTCCGACTATGAAGGGAAATCCCCAATGTGGATTGATATATAACGTCTGGGGAGTGAAAAGTCCCTATTGGTACTACTTTTTGGTACATAAAAGTGTGTGGCATATGAATTTTTCATGAAATTCCTTGTTCTGAAGCTTGCTTGTGACACAAGTTGTGTTCAAATGCGTCTCTTGCCTGGTCGTGAAAAACGGAAGTGTTTCCTATAGATTTTCGACGATTTTTAGTTCAAAGTGAATTTTTTAATGTAGATAAACTCATCTTACATCTATTTCAAGTGTTTTCTTGCAATATTTATGTTGCATTTGTTAGAAACAATTTGTCAAAGTAAGTGACCGATTCTTTTTGGAAACCGGAAGTGATGGCTTCGTCTCCAGCGTCAGTAGATGTGTCGTCTGCTAGAGTAGCTAGGGCCTTGAATCGACCCGGTTTTGCTTCTGAAGAGCTCCAAGACCTGCTTTCGGACTATTTTTATGATGGTGCCGGTGGGAACTGTGATGAGGATTATGATTCTGACGAGCAGAAGCTTGATCCCGTTATTAAACGATACTGTTTGTTTTCATTCATTGATTCATGTTTCGTAGGCTTCTTCGCTATTGGCGTGTCTTTAATAATCCGTCATTCTACTTGCATAGATTTAGGTAAAGGTTGAAAAGGCGATATCAGTGAAAGAATTACAGTAGGAGTGTGGAAAATATTTCAGTAGTATATTTTGTTGGGGGGTGGGGGTGGGGGTGGGGTGGTTGAAAAGGTAAGTAGTCTGGCCTGCATTCAATATTACTAGCATGACAAGTTGACTATGTTCTCAGTATTTATTATTGTTGGTTTGTCTGTTTTAGGAAATGAACATGAGGACTATTTACCAAATTACTAGTAATTAGTATTTGCTTTGATATTTGTGTTTATTTAAACTTTATAGAGCAAAATGACATGTTATTTTGATTTACACCTGTGACGCGACAGATTTATTCGACATGCGGAAGGGAGTGGAGAATCGGGGAATTATTAAAGCTTGATTATTAGGACTGAAAACTACCTAATGAAACTTTTGTTTTAGGTTTGTAATCTTTGTTTGACTATTTGAACTCAGCTGATGTAGCTGCTTGCAATTAAACAAAAGATTACTTGACGGACGAGGGATTTAAGAGGGGGGGGGGAGGGGGCATTATGTTAGGGTTTATTTTAGAAAAATGATTGATTCAGGCCATGTTCTTGATATATTATTATGTGTTTGAGTTATTATAGACTTGCTAAACACTTGTTTTATTTCTAATATGTTTAAAAACACTATGCATTATGGATGGGTACAGAATAAAATTGTGCGTATTGTTTTAATTTGTTTATGTTCAGTATTGTGTGGATGGTGTATAATGTGAATTTTCTCATCTTATCTCAACTCACTGCCATATTGCTGCCATCTTCCTGATTGTTTTGATACCAAATACATGCATGGGAAAATTCTGGTTGTGAAGTATTGATCATTTTACAATTCAAAACTTTGAAGGCGATTTCTGGAAATTAGCCCCCGAGAAAATAAAATATTAAAAAAAATCATAAAACATCAACCAATAACGATAAAACAATTCTGTTTTTTGCATTTTGAAGATTATTTTTAGTACTTTGTTAATAAATAAATAAGTAAATTTTCATATTTTGACACTTTAGCCTGGTTTTCTCATGCTGCAACACATATCTTTAACACCTGACAAAATTAAAATAGAAGGGCAAAGCGCACATGACACATGCTTCTTAAAGAGACTATTCTCAATATTCTACATCAAAATGAGTGCCTAGTATGGTTGAAGTTTTTTAAACTGAAATTAAATGATTGTATTAAAATGCAAAGTAAAGTTGGCTTGACCTTGAGCTCACCTTGATCTCCACATGAATACTCTCCTATCCTATCCCTATGGGGTACCATAGATGGTCATTTTTAACCAGCGTACTCCATCTTTCTCTGTCCTCAGTAACCCTTATGGTTTCGCACAGTGTCAAGCCAGTCCATTCTCGAATGTTGTCCTCCCATTTCTTTTTCGGTGTCCCTCTTCTTCTGCCTCCTTGCAAGATGGTCTTTGCAAGGCCTGATGCTCTGGTGACATGTCCATACCATCGGCGTTTCAGTTTATTCAACTGTGAACATGTCATCGTGTTGTCCAATGGCTTGTGTGATGGTTTGTGACTTCGTTGTTGGTGATATGCTGGGTATAGAAAATGCCCAGAAGTCTTCTGTAGCACCTCATCTCCATGGATATGACAAGGGAGCGCAGCAGCCTTACCTTGGAATGTAGACTGATGGTCCTGTCTTTCCCAATGGATTTCAACCTTGTCAGGGCAGCAGTTGTTTGTGCGATCCTGGAGAGGACTTCCTGTCAGGACCCATTGTCTGATACAATGGCTCCTAAATATTTGAAGGTATGCACTGTGTTGAGGGATTGGCGTTGGACTTTGATGTCCATGTTGATGCCATTGGTGTTGGTCATCATTTTAGTCTTCTCTGCACTTATTTCCAGCGATTGCACTGCTGCCTCAACTTCTCGGAGATTTGGGAGGATTTCTTCTTCTTCTTATCTGTTCTCAGGACACGCTAGAACTGATGGGTCTCCGTTTGGTGTGTGGTTGTAAAGATAAGAGCAGTACTCTGTCCATCTGTCCAAGACTTCTTGTTCTTCTGTAAGGCATATGCCAGACTTGCTTTGCATCGTGGAGACCTTGCGCTGTTTAACACTTGTCAGCCGCTTTAGTTTTGCTGTTGTTCTTGTTCAGACTGTTCTCTATATCCTGGCATTAATCTTCTATCCAGTTCTCCTTTGCTGTGCGCATGCCTTTTCGGATGTCATAGTTGATTTTATGGTAGGCATCAGCTCCCTGTGAGGTGTTCTTATTCTTTTTCATCTCTCTTCGTTTATCACACAGATCCAAACGTAGAGGTGTGATCCACGGCTTCTCCCTTGGCCGGTGCTTGCCAAGGATCTCCATGGCTGCATCTGTCAAAGCTAAGTTGAAGGTGGTGGTCATGGTGTTGACATCTACTTCTCCAGCTCCCAAAATGAGCAGTAGTGCAAATTTCCCTCCAATTGTGGCCTGAAATAGTTCTGCCACCTCCGGGTCTTGCAGTTTGTCCAGGTCGAACTTCAGTCTAGTGCACTTTGCTGTGTTTACCCTCTTCAAGTAGAGCCGGAAAGACATCATCATGAGATCGTGGTCACTTTCGATGTCTGCTCCTGGAAAAGTGCGTATCCTGCCAATGTTGACGCTTGATCTGAAGCGTTTCTTGATCACGATGTAGTCGATCTGGTTGTGATGCTCCCCACCGGGACTTTGGCATGTCCATCATCTGGATTTTTTGTGGAGACCAAGCGTGTTTGCCAGTATCAGATTGTTGTATCTGGCAAACTCCAAGAGTCTCAGAACCCTGTCATTTGTCTCATTGTTGCAGTGGGGTCCACATGTGTCTCCCCAGTTGTGGTGCGCATCTTGGCCAACCTTGGCATTCCAGTCGCCTTCCACTATGACTATGACTATGTCCTTCTTCGGTACTTGGTCAAGGACCGCCTGTAGATTTTCATAGAAATCCTCCACTTCGCTGTTGTCATAGTCTGATGTTGGGGCATAGGACTGGATGATGGTGATGTTGAAAGGGGCTGCTCTCAGACGGATGGTAATGAGTCTACTGGAGACTGGGTGTCAACCCAAGACAGTGGCTAGAATGTTCTTGTGGACCAAGAATCCAACACCATGTTCGTGCCTGTCATCTCTACCGCTGAAATAAAGCGTGTTGTCTTTGTCGGTCGTTGTTTCACCTAGGCCTTTCCAGCGCAGTTCGCCAATACCTAAAACGTTCCATCGATAGTGGTCCAACTCGTGGGCCAGTTCTAATTTTCCCTCCGCAGTTAGGGTCCTGACACTCCAGGTTCCTATGACGATGTTCTTTCTGGTGCTGATCTTGCTAAGTTGTCCATCAGTAGCACACTTATCACATCCGTCCTGGTGGTTAAAGGAAAGGCGCGGTCCTTGGTGACCTGGGCGACGACCGATCCGGTTTAAGAGTGAATGGTTCTATTCATCATGCAGTGTGTCTTGGGCAAGTAAGACCTGGCAGGGCCCAATACTCTTCAGACTGTTGGCCACAGCCGATATCCTTGAATACAGTGTGGCTCGCCTTGGCCCTGAGCGGTGGTCGTTGAACCTGTAGTAACATGAGGTTCCTCCACCCTGGCCGGTGACTTCTGTGTAGAAGACTTTTGCCCAGTGATGCCGTACATTATACAAAACTTCCTCTACCAACAACACAAAATCAGATCAAAGGTAAATACACTATGTTATTGTATGTTTTGTAAAATAAAATGATCGGATCTACAGTGCAGGTCTCAAACGTAACATTATCCCCTACAAAAGAAGAAATTTACTTAATTTCTTTCAACAATGTTGAGACGCAATGCACAAAGTCCAGAATTAAAACTTATTTCAGGCTCTCTGGATACTGCCAATGTTCCTTCATCCGTACGGAACCAACGTCCTAGTCCATTACGGTTGTCATTGGCCCATGTTCAAAGACAGTGATCTTGTAGACTTTCCTGTTGTCAGTGCATATCTATCGCTTCCTTCTTCCATCACATGTCCGATGAAGTCTATGCTGTCAGTTCCCAGAATGCACTTGCTGGGTCTCACGGTTGGGTTAGCTTCTGTAAGACGGTGAAACAGTTCCCTCAAGGTCATCAGATGCTCCTTCCAGGTCTGGGTGTGGACTAGCAGGTCGTTCCAGTAATACACGACGTTGTCCATCTTCCTCATTACTCTCTTCAGGATAGCACCGCTGTTGACCATGCCAAAGGGCATCCTTAGGCACTCGTACATCCCATCAGGAGTTATAAAAGCAGTCTTTGGAATGTCCTATTGATGCACGAGAACGTGCCAATAATCCCTGTTGAAGTCAATCTTTGAGAAGATTTTACTTCCCCATAATTGACGGAACAGGTCTGCCTTAGAGTAGGCATCGGCTCAGGGTCGAAGACGGTGGGTCTTATTAACCTTCCTGTAATTGATGCATACTCTGTTGCTCCCGTCCTTCTTCACGACCACGACAAGGGATTCGTAGGGGGAACTGGACTCCCTGATGATGTCCATCTTCAGAATCTCATTGATGTCTTTCTTCAAGGATTCGTGGGCCTTGAAAGGGATCGGGAAGGGTTTGGATCGAACGGGGGTTTCTGAAGTAAGGTGGACTTCATGTTCGACCAAAGTTGTAGTGCCTGGGACATCACTGAAGTTATGGGGAAGCTCGCCCATAAGGTCTTTGAGCTCCATCTTTTGACCTTCTGTCAGGCTTGGTCCTAGCTTAACATTATCGATGCACTCTTTGCTGTGAAAGTTTCCAAGTTCCAACAGTTCCTCGCTGTCAAAGCTGCTGTCAATCTCAGCTGTGTTGATGCATTTACAGTCTCTGACGTACAGCTTAAGGAAATTGGCGTGGTATATCTTAGAATTCTTGCTGACTTTCACCTTGTAGTCGTTGACCCCCACCACGGCCTCCACTTCATACGGGCCTTTCAACCGCATCAGCAACTTATTGTGATCGGTAGGTAGCAGCACCAGCACTTTGTTGCCAGATTTGAACTTCCTGTTCACAGCCCTATCATAGTAGTGCTCTCCACAATCCTTCAGATTTTCTCTGGCTATCTCGAGGGTCTGCTCCAACTTCTCCCATAGCTCAAACACATACTGGTAGCTGTTCTTCACCCCACCTCTGATGGTTCTCCCGTACAACAGCTCGAATGGAGAAAAGCCGGTGGACTCCTGCGGTACTTCTCTGTAGCCAAACAGTAAGGCTGTAGCGGTGCCATTGTCTAGGCTGCTCGTTGCACAGTTTCTTCAGGGTGGACTTTAGCATAGCATTGAACTTCTCGACGAGCCCGCTGCACATTGTATGGGAGGGTGTCATAGGTAAATGCCGGATGCTCAGCAGTCTGTTGACCTCCTTCATGCAGTCAGAGATGAACTGCATCCCGAGGTCTGTCAGGATTTCAGGCACTCCGAGTCTGCTGAACATGTCCACCAGCGCCTCTTCTACAGTCTCCGTGTCAATCATCTTCAGGGGCACTGCTTCCGGGTAACGAGTCGCATAGTCCACTAAGGCCACCCATCGGTGACCTTTACTCGGGAGGTTTTATTTTGCCAATCAAGTCTAAGGCCACCCTCTTGAAAGGTCGGTCGATCAGAGGTATGCATAGGCACTTTATGGACCCTTGCTCGAGGTATCGTCTTCTGGCAAATGTCACATGATCGGCAGAAACCACTGATGTCAGCGTGAAGTCCTGGCCAGTAGAACACCGCATGGATTCTGTCCGATGTCGTCTTGATGCCCAGGTGACCTCCCATGATGAAGTCGTGAGCTACTTCCATCACTTGGCGCCTTCGGGGTAACGGTTCCAAGACTTGACGTAGTGGTTTCCCTCCGTTGACCCCTGGGTGCTGGAAGATTCTGTACAGGATCTTGGCCTTCACCTCGAAATAAACCATGCCACTGCCTTTGGTCACTGGTCTTGGCAGTTCCTGTACTTGCTTAAAATACTATCAGCTTCCTGGAGCTGGATCAGTTTATCTCTGTCCACTATGGCGGCTTTGGAGCTGTCAGCGACCTTCAGTGGCATAGACGTCTTGTCTTTCTTTGCGTGGACCCTGGTAATGACAGCACCGATGATCTCTGATCGGCAGGGCTGAGTCGGAGTAGCCACATTATCCTGTAGCAGCTCTGTAAGGTCTCCATCGGGAAATGACAATGGATCCTCCTCGGCAACCTTGATGTGTTGAGTTGAACCTGGGCTCCATTCTGGATCGGGGTCATCGGGTCATATCACACCGTCGATATTCTCGATCATCAAATCATACAGCGTCTTCTTCAGGCAAACCGCTTCTACTTCGCCAATGTAGAAAGGTGTGTTGACTTGAATCTTCGCAACTGGGGCTTTCACACATTTGCTGTCATCCATGAGTGTCCATTTAGAATCACCAGTGAACTGTTCTTTAGCGATTAGATCTTCTCTGAGGATGACCCCACAGCAGCCTAAATCTCTTAGGACCGTTACATTGTGGTTTCCAATGCGTCCCTTGGAAACAGGCATGTTCTGGATGGGGTTACAGCTACACTGGCGATGACAGGGATGGATTTCCCGCTGACAAGAAGTTGGCCATCGGTCATGCACTCTTGCACATCTACAGGAGTAGCTGTGCACTCGGTCTCACTAGGAAGAATGACGCTCCCGCCGCACACTTGATGGTCAGAGCTACTTGTTTGCCGTCGATTGAAGAAATGCCTCTGTCGTTTGTCGCCTCTGCTGCATTGTCCGTATTGCTCTGCTGCCCGCTACTTTTGTTTTGAGGACAGTTAGCAGCTCTGTGGTCTGTAGCGTTGCAGGTAAAACAGCCTCTTGAATGCCCTTCATTGGAAGGTGGCATGGAGTCCGTCTGTCTCTGGCTTGTCTGACTCCCCTGGATCTGGTTCCCATGATTTCCAATTTTCTGAAAATGTTTCGCCTTGGATGGCCCCGGGGTCCTCCCGTGAGTTATGAGATATCTTTCAGCAGCCTCAGTCACATCTTTCAGCGTCTGCAGCTTTTGTAATTCTAGGTGGGTCACCAGGTCCTTGTGACAGGCATTGAGAAATTGCTCCTTCACAATCAGGTCATGGAGACTGTCGTAAGACTTCCCTTCGCCTGATAATTCCACCCACTTGTGTAAGTATGACGACTGGCACTCCGCAAATTGCTTTGGTGTCTCATCTGACAAAGGCCGGCATTCACTGAAGCGTTTACGGTAACCCTTCTCTGTGAAGCTGTAGCAATGCAATAGGGCTTTTTCCAAGACATAGTTTTTGGTGTCATCATTCGATAGTCTGGTATAAACTTCGAGCGCTTGCCATGTCAGAAGCGCATTGAGTCGAATTGCCCAGTCTTGAATTTGCCAGTTACTTTCAGCGAACCTTTCGAATCTTGCCAGATAAATGTAAACCTGGTCCTTCCCGTTGACGAACGCTGGCAATTTTGGAGCCTTATGGTCACGGATAACGTGTGGCGCATTCTGCTGTTGCTGGATGTGCCATTTCTAGCTGGAATTGACACTCAGCGTCAAGGCGCTTCAGCTCCAACTCTCTTTCTTTATGCCGACACTGTTCTTCTCTTTCTTGCCGCTGCAGTTCAATTTCTCATTCTTCACGCCGTCGCTGTTCCTCTAATTCTCTTTCTTCATGCCGTCTCTGCTTCTAATTCTCTTTCTTCACGCCGACGTTGCTCTTCTCTTTCTAGACGCTGTTCTCCTCTTTCTTCACGCAATATTCTCTCCTGGGACGACATACTCCATCGGCTTGCCTTTTAGATTCAGTACAAGTCCTTTCTGTCAGAAGTCAGCCATCTTGATATTTCTGGAAAGTTCTTGACTATGCTGCACCTTTCTAGACTTTTCTAGAACAGCACGCTTTCTGCAGTAACATTGATGCCTGTCTCTAGTCACCTTCGCTGAGGCAGGTCTCGCTGTCCTCATGGTATGTGACGCTGCACCAAGCTGGTGTTGATGTATATGCTCCTGTGCTGAAGTAGATGCTCTTTGCTATCTGTAATACTGGCGATGTAGCTCCGAGACTGTCCCACGACATAGTCTTGTGGCAGCCACGTAGTCCCGGTCTGTTTGCTCACGAAGCATCTCTTCGGCGACTACACGCCCTTACAGTCAACGGGATGCAGTCCCAGTATGTTGGTCCCTCCCGATGCAACTCGTTGGCGGTTACCCTCGATGACAGCCTTTCGTAACACACACTCGCTTGTTGTTGCAGTTGAACCTTTGGCTATGGCATCAATCGCGGCTTGGCCCCCAAAATGTTACACGGCTGTTTATTTTATCAATGGTTGATTCAGCCCCGATGCTTGAATCTTGATAAGTGTAACTCAGATTCGTTTATCCACTCAACCTGTTCACTCAGCAACAAGGCAGGAGTCATCGTATGACGTTTTCCAACTTTATTCAGCAAACATCAACAACTGTATACAAAATCACTTTCCGAAAATCACTTCAGAGATCATCATAAAAAATCTCCATAAATCAATCACTTTTTCACTACTAAAGCAGATACAGTGCATCACTTATATAGCCTCTCTGCAATCAAGAAAAAGTTCAAACATTCCAGCATGACACAATAACACTCAATCAAAATAAAACTTGTCACCGAAACTAAGCACTGTCTTAAGTCATATAAACCTATTTAGGATAGAAGAATCTCTTAGCTATTACTAGATTTATCTAGATGCTTCAATCGAAGTAAACAATTCTAGAAAATTCTCCAATAATATCGACCAACGAAAATTATCTACATTATACAAGGCTTCTTCTACCAACAATGTAAATATCAAATCAAAGGTAAATACACTCTGTTATTGCATCCTTTGCAAAAAAAAAAGATCGGATCTATCGTGCATGTCTCAAACGTAACATTCTGTATCATTAATCATAATCATTATCCACACGAGATGTTTTTTCCAGTACAGGGTTCGTACAGTCATTTAGCCTTCAAATTCAAAGACTTTTCAAAGACCTTCTAACAGAAATCAAGAGCAAAATACGAAACAAACTACAAATGTCGAGTAACAGCCTGAACATGGCAACATTTCTTCTGGAGTTAGTAAATTTAATCAAATTCAAAACAGTACCTGCACTACTGCCTGGTCGCGAGCATGTTTTAGACTTGTAATACAAATGCCAATAAACAAATGGTCAGTCTCAAACACTATTGGTTGAACATGTGATTTTTTCCCCTTCTCTTTATGTTGTTGTTACAATACAATACAATACAATACAATACAACAAATCTTTATTATCCCATAAGGAACTTCACAGCAATGTATGTCAGGCATATAAAACATATAATTAAAAACTGTCATGTTATAACATTTAACAGAGCTAAAAAATCAATACTAAATTTATATACATTCTATAAATCTAATCACTTGTGTACTCTTACACTTCATCTTTTCTTTCAAACACCTATCCACGCACTCTGGTTCTATCCCACGTATGTCAATGCCCTTTTTCGACAGTTAAAATATAATAAAAAATACATACAAACATAGTGTATATGATAGTTTACCACTCTGAACTTATAAAAAGTTATTTTGTTGCAACAGTTTTAGATAAATAATCTCAGTTTAATATGAATCTTAGTAGGTCAACAATACATAACTGTATGAAACTATGATCAACATAAGCAATGATACTGTTGACTGATTATAACAGTTGTCAAAAAATACAGGTAAATCACGTAAATGGTATTTTAAAAGTTGGTTTACAGTCATTCATAATAAACATATTATACACACACTCACAAACACACACACGCGCATGCCTTCATACAAACATGCACATACACTCAGCGAGATAGTTGGGAGACTCCTACATCAAGACTAGACAGCTTTTGTTTGAGGGTCTGGCATTGGCCTCATTTAGCATTGATATGGCAGTAGGGATGAAGGTGTTTTTGTAGCGCTGTGTACGCATTAGTGCACAGCGGAATCTGCGATTAGATGGAAGAAGTTCAAACAGACAGGAAAGTGGGTGGGTAGGGTCTCTCTGAATTCTGACTGCCTTGCTGAGGGCTCTTTTGTTGAACAGTTGTTCCAGAGTCGCCTGCTTCTTGCCAACTATCTTGCTGCACACACTCTCTATTCCACACAACTGATTCTGTTTCTTCACATTCAATCCCTTGAACCAACAGATAAAAGAGAAGGATTTTTTTTAAACATTCTCCAACAAGTTTCCTAGAATACATTTATAATGTTCTTTCTTTTTTCTACGCAATACATAAGGTGGCAAAAATATTTCAGGCCACAATTGGAGGGAAATTTGCACCACTGCTTATTTTGGGGGCAGGAGAAGTAGATGTCAACACCATGACCAATACCTTCAACTCAGCTGTAACAGATGCCGCCACTGAGATCCTTGGCAAGCACCGACCAAAGAAGAAGCCGTGGATCACACCTGAACTTTTGGATCTGTGTGATAAACGAAGAGAGTTAAAAAAGAAAAAGAACACCTCACAGGGAGCTGATGTCTACCGAAAAATCAACAATGACATCCGAAAAGGCATGCGCACAGCAAAGGAGAACTGGATAGAAGATCAATGCTAGGAAATAGAGAACAATCTGAACAAGAACAACAGCAAGAAGGCCTACCAGACTATGAAGCGGCTGACAAGTGTTAAACAGCCCAAAGTCTCCACTATCCAAAGCAAGTCTGGCATATGCCTTACAGAAGAACAAGAAGTCTTGGACAGATGGACAGAGTACTGCTCTGACCTTTACAACCATACACCAAATGGAGACCCATCAGTTCTAGCATGTCCCGAGAGCAGAGAAGAAGAAGAAATCCTCCCAATTCTCCGGGAAGAAGTTGAGGCAGCAGTGCAATCGCTGAAGAAAGGGAAGTCAGCGGGAGTGGACAACATACCAGTGGAACTGCTACAAGCAGGAGGAGAAGCGATGACTGATGCTCTCACCATTATCTGTAACAAGATCTGGCAGAGTGGGGAATGGCCTACACCATGGACCCAGTCGCTTGTCATCACTCTTCCCAAAAAAGGTAACCTTCAGGAGTGTGAAAATTACCGCACCATCAGCCTCATCAGCCATCCCAGCAAGGTCCTCCTGAAAATAATACTCAACAGGTTGAAACCACAAGCTGAACAAATCATAGCTGAAGAACAAGCAGGATTCATGGCAGGGCGAAGTACCACTGAACAGATTTTCAACCTCAGAATAATCTGTGAGAAATACCTACAGCACCAACAACATCTATATCATGTGTTCTTAGACTTCAAGAAGGCATTTGACCGAGTCTGGCATGCAGCTCCAGTGATGTCCCGAGGCCTCGGACATCGGTCATGGTCCGATTCGTTTGGAAAATGACCGAATGCAAACACCTGTGTCCCGTCAAATGTCCGATTCTATTGCGAAATTAGCGGTCATTGTCCGATAGTATTATGACTAGAGCGGTCACTGCAAAAAACATCTGTACAAACTGGAGTATCAAAGCCGTTAAAACGAGTTTGAATAGTGGACAATGCTAGACTATTATCACATTTTAGTACATTCCGTCGAACAACAAAAGGGCCGCAACTCTCGACACTTTTGAAAGGGAAATAACCGACACCATACTTCCTCTGCAACGATCTTAAAGAAGCACTATTAGTCGGTTCGCTTCACAATCTGAATGTCCTATTGCTTTTATGTAGTCAGGACATGATGTCCGATTAGTTTTATGATTTAGGACATTTTGTCCTATTGCCCTCTAATCCTAGGAACACCACTGCAGCTCTATGGGCAACCATGAAAGTGTACAACATCAGCCCTAAAATTATAGAAGTCATCAAAAGCCTGTATGACAAGGCTACCAGTGCAGTCCTCCATAACAGCGTCATCGGGAACTGGTTCAGAACAACAATCGGTGTGCGTCAAGGATGCCTACTCTCTCCAACACTCTTCAACATCTTCCTAGAGCGCATCATGTCAGATGCTCTTGCAGATCACGAAGGCACAGTCAGCATAGGGGGCAGAGCAATCTCCAATCTTCGTTTTGCGGATGATATTGATGGATTGGCTGGAGAGGAACAAGAACTTGAACAGCTTGTACAGAGGCTTGACACCACCTCCAGAGCTTATGGAATGGAAATAAGTGCAGAGAAGACCAAAATGATGACCAACAACACCAATGGCATCAACACGGACATCAAAGTACAAGGCCAATCCCTCAACACAGTGCACAGCTTCAAATATTTAGGAGCCATTGTGTCAGACAATGGGTCTCGACAGGAAGTCCTCTCCAGGATCGCACAAACAACTGCTGCCCTGACAAGGTTGAAGCCCATTTGGAAAGACAGAACCATCAGTCTACATTCCAAAGACTGCTGCGCTCTCTGGTCATCTCCATCTTCCTATATGCTTGCGAAGCATGGACCCTCACAGCAGATCTCCAACGAAGAATACAAAGCATGGAGATGAGGTGCTACAGAAGACTTCTGTGCATTTCCTATACCCAACACATCACCAACGACGAAGTCCGACAGACCATCACACAAGCCATTGGACAACACGATGACCTGCTCACAGTGGTGAAGAAACGGAAACTCCGATGGTATGGCCACGTCACCAGATCATCAGGCCTTGCAAAGACCATTCTGCAAGGCACAGTGCAAGGAGGTAGAAGAAGGGGGAGACCGAAAAAGAGGTGGGAGGACAACATTCGAGAATGGACTGGTTTGACACTGAGCGAAGCCATGAGGGCTGCTGAGGACAGAGAAAGATGGAGTATGCTGGTTAAACGATCATCTGTGATGCCCCTACGACCTTCGGGTTATGGGACAGGATAGGATAGGATAGCAATAAAAAATTTATCTCAGTCTTTTGCACCCAAACACTTTTAAATTTTTAAATTTTTTTTTATTCTTACGAAATGCAAGACATTCAAAGTCAAACAAATTTTTATTAGTCATATTTTTCACACACATTCTTTGGTCCTAATTCTGCGCTTTTCAGTCCGCTGGACCCTAAAAACAATGACTAACTAACTGGCCAGCTTCCTTCAAAGATTCATTAAGCATAAACAATGCATCATTCACATTTACACCTATAGCATTTCAATGGCTACTTTCACTTTCCATCTCAAATCTTCTGTTTAGTTCAGATGTAAACATGTCTTTAAACGACGCATTTCAAATAAACTTTTCAACACATTCACTTTTACATGAAAAAGTGTTTTTATTCAAAATACAGTTATTTCAAACATTCTTAACTAAAAATGAAACAGGAAAATGATTTGACTCTAAGTAATCATAGGTACTCCAAGCCCTTCATTGGCTCTTGTCCGCTCGGCAGTTTTGACTCAGTTTTGACTTCACTTTCAACACTTATTATTAATGTAAAACTGCATCAAAACGAACAGTGGCTGTATTCAAATAAAAATTGAAAGCTTTATCTTTACATCTGTGTTGTTTTTACTGCATGTTTATGTGAAAGATTCCGAGAAAACAGCTTTTGAATACGCTTCTATCCGAGCGCTGAATGCCGCTCCGAAACAAAATGTCAGAGCGTCTGCTGCGAGGTTGCTCGTTTCAAACTCAAAGTGCTTTAAGATATTTCATTGGATGGCCTAAAAATAAGAACCAATGAGAAGTTCGGATACTTAGCTTCATTCACATATCAAATATGGTGGGTTCTGATATGTAAAAGTGTTGTTACGAGCCGAACAAAGTGGATAAAGCGGTTTTGATGTAAGTTTGATTTTAACTAGAAGTTTAAAAATTAGCAAGAAATAAAGAGCAGACTTTCCTTTATAAAACTAAGGTATTTATTAATTTGTGCATTACTCTATCGCGGAGCGCTTTGCCATAGAAAAGTGTACCCAAACGGTGTTCGGGTTTTCTTGCGGCCATGGCGTACTCGTAGGCCTATTCAGCGACACGAGTGCTGAGCGTAGTAGCACACTAGTAGGCCTATAATTTGCCAGCACGCACTGCGAATTTGATGATTTCCCAACTTTGAAGCACCAAAACGGCTGAACATTACATGGGATAGGTCTGAAGAAAATTGGGCTTGGAGTATAACATATGAAGGGGTTACCTGTCAAAAATCAGCTTTCTGGTATCAATATTGGCTTCACTTTGAGACTCCAAAGTTGTCAATTTCTTCAATTCCAAAACGTTGCCAAAAAAACACCAACATTCGGCATTTTCAAACATTAATAACTTTTTACCTATTTGTCTTATGGGGAAAAAAATATACCACTGTGTTCAGAATGAAAAGCTCTTTAAATCTATGTCAGTTTTGTGATGAGGAAATCATTTTTTAAAAATGAATTTTGACTACCTAGTAATCATCAACAGACAAACAGCAAGAATCCCAAAGATAAGCAAACAGTTCCCTTGACAATAAAAAGTAATAAATCACACTGCTTCCCTTTTCAGCAATATAAACCTAAACGATCGCCAAAACACACTCCATTTAATTGTTTAATTGTTCAACTTGGCAAAGGGAGAAAACTCGTTTTTAATTATAGCAATAATACAACCCCGAGGGACAACCACAACTAGAAAACTTTACAGCAGTTTTACCCAGCAAAAGCATTACTTTGTACAAGAGAGAGAGAGGGAGAGAGGGAGAGGGGGGGGGGGAGAGAGAGAGAGAGAAGGGGGGGGAGAGAGGGGATGAGAAAGGTGGGGGAGACTGCAATGTTAAAGTATGTGGTGTGGTGTGTATTGGGGTGAAAATGGGGGTGGTGTGAGAGGGAGAAGTGTGTGTGGACAAAGTGAACACCACACATCATATGTCTGTACAAACCTACAACACAAATACTTACATGGCGTTTTCAATCTCAGTGCCACAGCTGTGGAGGGTTTGCGAGATTCCTTGATGTTTTCTTCCTGCTTGGCAATCTCGGAGGCCATGTTCCTGTAGAGAAGCAGACGCTGACACAGCTTGTAGTGCAGACGGAAAAACACATACCAGTTCTGGTTACCAAAGAACAATGTGTAATGGTCGTCCTGAACAAACAAACAAAGCAAGCTTCACATTAGTCAATACCAACAAAATTAAATGTCGCAAGATCTGGAATTCAGTTACAGGTGTTCCATAACCTTTCAGTCATTGGGGAGAGGCATTTGAAACCTACCTTTTATCTGAGCCAGCTTCATTAGGTCAGTATCCATCTCCCCTACCTCGCTGCCTCCCCTTCCCCTGTTGTATACAGAGCCTGCTGGTGTGCTACTTTTTTTTATCAGGACACAGAATTTGACTACAAGCAATAATCCCCAAATATAATCCTAACTAGCACACGCACATCATCTTCAGCACTGTCCAGTTCAGCCGAGTCAGTGGTGCCTTGTTGTGAGGACTCGGCAGAGGCATCGGCAGGGGCAGATGGCGTGTAGTGACCATTGACCTGAGTGTCCGATGTGGACACTGCCTCTTTGTCACCGGATGCTGTGGGTCTGGACACACTGTCCGACGATGTTGTCTCACTTGCCTTTTTGCTGTAACCGTCTCCGTCTTCATCACCTTCTGAAAGACAGTGATTGCGCTGGATTTTAATATTGTGGACTTAAAAGGACTCAAATGTGAACATGGCCTAGTAGAGGTAAACACTACAACTTTATTTCAAAAGCTGTCAGTGAATGAACATGACCAAGTCATTCGTGATACACAATACTGCAGGGACTAACATTAACTGCGGTATTTCATACATTGACATCTCAAGCTTAACCCTTTGCCACTCGCAAGGCCTGTTCAAGGCCTGTTCAGTCCGGCGAACTAGTCTACCGCGTTGCAACTGTTTAGCAATGGTCAACCACAATGCATCGCTTTGTAATTTACAGCGGAAAAACTTCCCGTTTCCTGTTTAGTTTTTCGATAAATCTAATTGGAGATTTTTTTAAAACCAGAAAGTGTTTGGCCCAAATTTTAGTGTCACAAAGATGGAGGAGGAAGATATGGTGTTCGGTTATCGGTGAAAGCGACAATGACAATCTTTATGGGCTTTATGAGGCTTTAATCTTTATTTAGAAGAAATAGCGAAAGGAGAAGTGTCTGATGTTGACTTGGATTTAGCAGTAACCCCAAATTGCCTTGATTTTGATCAGCAGAACTCGCAGAACTGACTGACAGATGATCTTTCGGTCAGTTCTGACAGTTCAGTAAAGAGTCATTCAGATCAGGAGCTGCCAACTGTTGCTGTTCTCAGCGAAAGAAAGAAGAAAAGACAAACCAAGAAGACAGGTAGGCCTGAGAGTCAAAAGAAACCTATCCTATCCTATCCTATCCTGTCCCAAAACCCGGAGGTTGTAGGGGCACCACAGATGATCGTTTAACCAGCATACTCCATCTTTCTCTATCCTCAGCAGCCCTGATGGCTTCGCTCAGTGTCAAGCCAGTCCATTGTCGAATGTTGTCCTCCCACCTCTTTTTCGGTCTCCCTCTTCTTCTACCTCCTTGCACTGTGCCTTGCAGAATGGTCTTTGCAAGGCCTGATGATCTGGTGATGTGGCCATACCATCGGAGTTTCCGTTTCTTCACCACTGTGAGCAGGTCATCGTGTTTTCCAATGACTTGTGTGATGGTTTGTCGGACTTCGTCGTTGGTAATGTGTTGGGTATAGGAAATACCCAGAAGTCTTCTGTAGCACCTCATCTCCATGCTTTGTATTCTTCGTTGGAGATCTGCTGTGAGGGTCCATGCTTCGCAAGCATATAGGAAGATGGAGATGACAAAGGAGCACAGCAGTCTTACTTTGGAATGTAGACTGATGGTTCTTTCTTTCCAAATGGGCTTCAACCTTGTCAGTGCAGCAGTTGTTTGTGCGATCCTGGAGAGGACTTCCTGTCGGGACCCATTGTATGATACAATGGCTCCTAAATATTTGAAGCTATGCACTGTGTTGAGGGATTGGCCTTGGACTTTGATGTCCGTGTTGATGCCATTGGTGTTGTTGGTCATCATTTTGGTCTTCTCTGCACTTATTTCCATTCCATAAGCTCTGGAGGTGGTGTCAAGCCTCTGTACCAGCTGTTCAAGTTCTTGTTCCTCTCCAGCCAATCCATCAATGTCATCTGCAAAACGAAGATTGGAGATTGCTCTACCCCCTATGCGGACTGTGCCTTCATGATCTGCAAGAGCATCTGACATGATGCGCTCCAGGAAGATGTTGAAGAGTGTTGGAGAGAGTAGGCATCCTTGACACACACCAATTGTTGTTCTGAACCAGTTCCCGATGGCGCTGTTGTGGAGGACTGCACTGGTAGCCTTGTCATACAGGCTTTTGATGACTTCAATAATTTTAGGGCTGATGTTGTATACTTTCGTTGTTGCCCATAGAGCTGCGTGCCAGACTCGGTCAAACGCCTTCTTGAAGACTATGAACTCATGAACCAACAGAGTTCACAGAAAGTAGAAACAAACTGTACAGTGTTAGCAACTTTGGTATCTTCTTTATCATCTTTACCTAATCGGACGTTGACCTAGTTTCTTCAGTTACATTTTTATTATACTGTATCTTCCTCTTTTTTTTTCTTCCATTTTGGTAATTTTATTTCCTTTAAGATCAGCATATTTTGTGCTTTTAATAACTCCCTCTTTTGTCTACTCTGTGCTGAACAGTTGCTTTTAAAAAAAAAAGGAATTATAATTCGGACATATGTGAAAACATGGAACTATTATCTTTATTTTTTGTGTGTGCATTTTCTGTCCCAATCTCACAAATTTTAAACACAAAGTGTGAAAATTAAAAATTTTTAGTGGTATTTTTCATCACAATAAAACAGGTGTAAATCCTCATTTTGTATTTTTTATTGTTTTTTTCCCTAAGTGTGGCATGAACATTTTGCAGAGTTGTTTCCCCTGCTTTGAGAACTAAATAAGGAGACGCTCAAAACTGGCCCAAGTGGCATTGGGTTGATTGCTTTGGCACGAAGCTTAAGAAGTCAGTGCTGTATGGTCATGTGTTGACAAGCAATCAGTTCAACTATTGATAAGTCACCGATCTAAACTCTGGCAGCAAGGGACAAAACGTCACAGTGGCACAAGTATGGCAACAACTTAAACATTATTATCCCACAAATATCAACTGTCGGAATATGCCAACTCAAATGACAAATCAAGTTGAAGATTTATAATCTTTAAAATAAAGTGAAAAAGCAAATTGCAGTGTGACCTTCTTCATCGTCGCTCAGTTCACCACGTGGGTAGAAGAGGAAGTCACGGATGTGATAATACACCAGCTGTTTGATCTTCTTCTTGTCGTCATGATGCATATCTGAAAAGTTACCAAGAAATAAATTGCTAGATAAATAAATAAACAATTAAAGTGTTACAAAGGGAACTGTGGTGAGATCCACAAAGCTGTCCTAAACTCATCCCAGTTCAAAAAGCCTTGCTGACTAGGCCTGATATTGCAGACTGTCTAGACATGTTGCTGACTGTCTAGGCATGGTTTTGCTAATGCATGCTGTAACATATGTTTCACTTTTCCCACCAAAACTGTCAATCTTACATTGTACTTGCAGACATCTTCATTGTTAACATGAAGACACCTTCAGTAAAGATTTCTTTAAATTTGGCATACTCCTTACACGTGTGCTGTATGGTCCCTCCAGTCATGTTATTTTCAAACATTCTTTCACTGAATCTCAGTGTTCTGTTACTTTGTGTTAAAGTTGTTTACTGACTAGTGAGAAATGCAGCCAAAAGGTAACTTTGTCCAAGTTATTAATCTGATGGGCGAGTTAAAATGTTTGCCTCACCTTGCACGTTAGCATTGTGATACTTTCATTTGATGATTTGAAATATCTTTAGGCCATGTACTTCTATCTTCTGTACATTTTGCACAACCATGCTAGGTGTCATTGTCCAGTGGGAACCAAATCAACAAAGTGCTGCTTACTGGTCTGGCGTTTCATGTTGTGGATGATGATGGATGCAGCATCTTCAAAGACGGTTTTATCGGTATAACGCTCGCGAATGTGAGGCTCTACATTGTCTGTGCTTTGTCCTTGTTGATTGGCTTCATTTTGCTGAACACATACAAAATACATACAAGATGTCAACCATTCAACAAATCATCACAAAACAAGGCAAACAACTTTCAGTGTTTTTGGCTGGCAATAAAAATCATAAATGTGAAATAAAAACTATTTTACTGCCTATCATACGCACTTTTTCAACAACCTTACTGGTTATACTGTAATACTACAAACACAGTATCCCTTATAATCATTCACACTGTCTCCGCCTGTTTTACTTTGACCTTGTTGACAACAGCAACAGCTTAGTCAGTCATTGGCATCCAATTTGCAGACAAAAGCCAGTTATGTGTAACTATACAAAAAAATTGTTATCTCTTCCTTCCATAATTGTGATAAAGAGAATGTACACTACCGGCAAATAAAAGCTTACACACTATAGATTTTGGAGAAGGTCGAATGTTTGATGAATTTTAAAGTTGCGCCAAACGCTCAAAATAATGTTGAGAGGAAAACGGGTTTCAGATCCTGATAGAAATGTCCTTACTAGGAAGCCGATATAACCATTGTCAGGGTAAATGTTTTTAAGTACCGAGATCTACAGTTCTTTAAGGCAGCGGTCAGACACTTTTGTTTACAACTCATGGGGTCAAGAAAAACACAACTTTTTGTACAGGTTTCAAAATTCAAAATATTTTACTCCTTAAGGTCCTAGTATAGTGGCAATATGATAAGGGTCATAAATAGTGCTAAAATGAGAATTTGTGTATAGGGGACAATAACTCAAAATTAGATAAGCGCACTATTAAAAAAGTAAAAGAACATATAGAGGGATCCATTTCCTTTCCAACAATGTCTCGCTTCTAAAAATCTATCTGGTGGATGAAGAATAAAGCACTTCTAAATTGACCTACTCAGTTTTGTTTTGATTGTTGTAAACTTAAAATGCTATTTCTGGAATGGACCTCATCTCCAAAACAACTTGCTAAACAGGGAGACATTCGATATCAATTTCACACTGATGCTTGTTTTTATCATCATTTCCTCTCAGCCATTATTATTATGATTTGTTCTTATACTGCGCATTTTTCAGTTCTAGAGAGGGAGAGGGAGAGGGGGATAGATAGATATTCAATGTTTATAGGGTCCAGCAGACTGCCAAGAGCCAAATCAGGACCACACAAAACTAAGCAAAATCACACTAAACTGCTAACATTTAAATATGATAAAAGATGTAAATAAAACCAGTGTTACTAATAAAATGTAACCAAAAATATAAATGACATGACCTATATGTGATAAAACAAACCAACATTATGTAAAATTTGAAACAGTTGTTTACTATTGCCAACTTAAAAAATCTCATTAAAAGGTATCGAATAAAAAAAAATTTCCTCTTTCATCAACCAGATCAGCACATTCAGACATAAAATGGTGGACAGAAAAGGATTTGTCACATGCAAAGCACCACAGTGGTTCTTCTCCTTTTAAACGGAAACTATGGGTGACATAAATATGCCCAATACAAGCCAAAACAGTTTCCTCTTTGCCGATGGATGAAAGAGAGAAAGAGAGTGAGGAGGAGGGAGAGAGAGGGAGAGATGGAAGGAGTGTGTGTTTAAAAAATTGTTCTTATATAGCGCTTTTCCAGCTCAAGAGTTGCTCAAGGTGTTGGCCGATACAGAATTTAACTCAGGGAGCCCAAGGTGCCCACTTGCAGCCTTTGGGGGGGAGGGGCATATTCTGGGGTCGGGCTATGAAAAACACAACTAATAGTCAGGTAACATTAAGTTTGGACGCCTATGAAGTCATCCGAGCTCTGCAGCCTACTGGGGTCGGGATATGAGCGTGCGACTTGGACATTGCTCAATTGTTCCAGTTTTAGCACTATTCGTGCTATCAATCCCATCATCCCTGTGACTTCCGGCTGCTTTCGCTTTTGCTGCATAACATCAAAGAGGATGAAAGGAAGAGGGGAAACTCCTTCAATACTCTAGTAAGCCTTTTTTGTCGGTTATCTCCCCTGGGTTCAAAAGCCTGTATGACAATGCTACCAGTGCAGTCCTCTACAACAGTGCCATCAGGAACTGGTTCAGAACAACAAGCGGTGCGCCTCAAGGATGGCTACTCTCTCCAACATCTTCCTAGAGCGCATCATGTCAGATGCCCTTGCAGATCACGAAGGCAACAGTCAGCATAGGGGTTAGAGCAATCTCCAACCTCTGTTTTGCGGATGACATTGATGGATTGGCTGGAGAGCAAGAACTTGAACAGCTGGTACAGAGGCTTGACACCACCTCCAGAGCTTTTGGAATGGAAATAAGTGCAGAGAAGACCAAAATGATGACCAAAAACTCCAAAGGCACCAATAAGGACATCAAAGTCCAAAGCCAAACCCTCAACACGGTGCATAGCTTTAAATATTTAGGAGCCATTGTATTAGACAATGGGTCTCGACAGGAAGTCCTCTCCAGGATCACGCAAACAACTGCTGCCCTGAAAAGGTTGAAGCCCATTTGGAAAGACAGGACCATAAGTCTACACTCCAAGGTAAGGTTGCTGCGCTCCTTGTCATCTCCATCTTCCTATAAATTTGCAAAACATGGACCCTCACAGTAGACCTACAACGAAGAAAACCAAGCATGGAGACGAGGTGCTACAGAAGACTTTTGGGCATTTATTATACCCAGCACATCACCAATGACGAAGTCTGATAGGCCATCACACAAGCCATTGGACAATATGATGACATGCTCACAGTGGAGAAGAAACAGAAACTCCTATGGTATGGCTACATCACCAGAGCATCAGGCCTTGCAAAGACCATCCTGCAAGGCACTGCGCAAGCAGGCAGAAGAAGAGGGAGACCGAAAAAGAGGTGGGAGGACAACATTCGAGAATGGACTGGCTTGAAACTGAGCGAAGCCATGAAGGGTTGCTAAGGACAGAGAAAGGTGCAGTACGTGGTAAAGCAATCATCTGTGGTGCCCCAACGACTTTTGAGTTAAGGGATAGGATAGGATAATACAGAAAGGTTTATTGCAGAGAAAAGTTCATATAGAAAAAAAAAGTATATTGTACCGCATCCATGATGGACTCGATCTCGTTGACCAGGGCCTTGCTGCGCAGGGCTTTAGTGTCGTTCTGCTTGAAAGTCACTCCTTGGTGGTCCAGTGACTTGAGGTAGTACTTCTGGTTCTGCTCCTGCCACAGCTTGTTGAAGCTCTTCTTGGCCTCCGTCCACTCGTCATCCTTCGCCTTCAGCCTGCACAGTCAATCCATCAATCAGCCATTAATCAACCAATCAATCAGCCAATCAATCAATAGTTAGGACCAAAATTCATATGGACAATGATAATAGTTAAGATACTGTAGATGACAAGCTGCTAGTGATACTTGACTTGCCGCTGCCCTGCCTGTGACATCACCCACCAGAAGGTGTACAGAGTTGCTTACTTTCTATTCTCTACTCTCTCAATTTAAAAAAAAACAAAACTGTAACATTATTGTAAATGTAAAATTTATGTTATAATGTATATCATAAATGTGCATGTAAAAATTAAATGTATTGCTTCATATGGATTAATTTGTTTCCTAAATATGTCAAACTTGTGTAATTTGCCTTTAACCAATTGAACTTCTTAAGATTGTTTCATTGTTATTGTCTATTAATGAGATTTGTTTTTAATGTTCCTAGTTGTTTATTGTAGTAGTAGTGGTGGTATAAGTAGTTGTAGGTTGTAGCAGTAATGGTGGTTGTGCTTATGATTTTTTGTATTTGTTGTAATACATGTAGTTTATATTTTATTTATTTTATTTTATTTTTTTTAATTGGTATAGTAAATCTTGATGTTATCTTATTACAAAAGGTCTGAAAGTAAGAATAGGCTTATGCCTAAAATCTTTACCCTTTTAAAATAAAGTTCTGAAGTCTGAAGTCTGAGGCCATTTTGTGTAATGACTACATGAAAATGTGTATTTTGTGCAATTTTACATATCGTGCAACACGCAATAATGAACAACAAACAAGTATTACATTCAACAGGATCACATTTATTTTGCACATTATCTTTTAAACCTCTCTCTCTCTCTCTCTCTCTCTCTCTCTCTCTCTCTCTCTCTCTCTCTCTCTCTCTCTCTCTCTCTCTCTCTCTCTCTCTCTCTCTCTCTCTCTCTCACTCACATTTTTATCTTACAATGTCACATGGGCTACATGAGACATCTAGATCGTGCGTTGTTAGTACCTGGATTGGTGACCGCACTTTGAAGGCAAATAATAATAATAATAATTTTATTTATAAAGCGCACATATCAGACAACATTTCTGCTCAAAGCGCATCAAACATTTTAAAAAAAACCACAATGCACATAAACATAATAGACAACCGTAATGAATGAATAATCACAATAACAATGAATTGATAGTAATTTAAAATACTCTGAGGTTTAAAAATAATAGTAATAAATACAATAGAATGTGACAGATAATGAACACATGCGCACACACACACACACACACACATATGCACAAATAAGTAGGGTGGACTGGGGGGAGTGGTGCGCTTGTTTAAATCTTTTCTTGTGTCCTTTGTTACTTTGCGGTTCATGATCATAAAGCTGGCCCAGAGAAAAGAGGTCTCAAGGCACTGACCAATATAGATGAGAGATGTAATGAGCTCTTTTGTGGCATCAGTGGTAATGTACTTATGAAAAAGTCCAATGTGGCGAAGATGAAATTACGACCAACAGATTTTCTGAATGAAGTTATACACTGAAAGAATTTCAATTCAATGGTAGCATCAAGATTTTGTATGGAAGAAGAAGGAGGGATTGTGCTACACGGCCATGCATTCAAGTACTTTCAGACTGTGGCTAAAAACACCCTTAGTTCCGCCTGGTAAACGGGGGTTCGATAAATTAGAGTATAGCCTAAGCGTCCCCTGCGTGGGATGTCTTTATTGTAAAGTGACTGGCTGGTGGAAAGCATTGTTTTACCACTAGGGTTGTTTCAGCAGATCTTTTATGCGGATCGGGGGTTGTCTGGTTCTGATTTGGCTCGGAAAAGTCCGCTGGACCTAAAGCAATAATCATGTAATGTAATGTAATGTTGCTAGTGGTGTGTTTGTATAAATCCCTTAAGTTTTTTTGTGTCTTATTGCTTTTAGGCCGTTGTGTTGATGAAATGTACACCACACACACATTTCCTTGTGTTTTCATGGGGACAATAAAGATTCTGATTCTGATTCTGTATGTTGGTCACAGATCGCTGCGCTTTGAGTCCGATTTAGGAAAAATGCGCGTAAAGCATCTAGTATTATTCCTGCTGCCAATACATCGTCAATTTCCATCCTGCTACAGCATAATCCTTTATATTACTTCTGTATGCACAATATCAAATCATGATTATGCCTTGAGTATGATGACATCAGCAACTTACCGTCTGAGGACAAGGGGTACAGCCACCACTGGGTTTTTCTTAAGTCCATCAATAATGTCGCTAGATTTCTCGCCATAGATCCTGTAAAACAAAGACAGCAATTCCCTGTAATGAAGAGATAAGGACAACAAATACCTGGATTAAGCCACAGTTCTATGCGTCGATAAGAGCAATCATTAACTGCAAACAAAGTCAAATAAGCTGACAGCAAGAAGCAAACAGAAGGCAATAAAGAAGCTTAGTAAACTCTCATTAGACAATGGCTTAGTGCTAAAGTTGCAAATAAATCAATATACATCCACCCAATCATAACCAACATCTCTCAGTATAAAATGAGTAAAGTTCACCTTCTCAGTTTTAAATGAGTAAAGTTTGACCCCTGAGTCTGAAACGAGTAAAGTTTGGCTTCTCAGTCTCAAATGTGTAAACTTTTGTTTTCTACAGAAGCTATCAATGAGTGTTGTCATTAACAAAGCATGGTAGAGCTACAGTTAGATATTGGGTTGTCGTTTAAGTCACGCTAGCAAAATGCCACATTAGCAAACTATAACCCAAATGAAATCTGTCCATACTATTTGCCAAGACTCTCAGGATGGTGTAAGAATTGTTTGTCATTTGGGGGGGGGGGGGGGGGGGTAAAACTCTCCAATATAAATGCCACAGCAACAACACCAATTGACCTGATAATGGCCTTTCTGGTGATGAAGTCAGAGGAACCGCCCAAATTGTTTTCCAGTCTCTGTCTGGCAGCCTCCTCCGGAGTCATCCTGCTCAGCTTCTTGCTGACGTACTCCAGCGTCTTGATGGCTGCTAGGTTGGTCTCTATCACCATGTCCAGCTACAGGCACACAAAAGGAAATGACATAAAATGCAACATGAACACACTCACGAGTCACACCACAAATAAACTTAAGGTCAGTCCTACTTTTGTTTGCCAATACACAGACCCGCCAATCCCTCGGGTAACATGGTAGCAATGTTTCGGGACAGTGGCTAAAACTTTTGACATTTGGTAGGAAAGACCATTCTATGATCATTTCATTCTCTCAACACACACAATACATACACACTCTCAACACACACAACACTACACACCCAATCTCAGCACAAACAACACTACATACACACTCTCAACACACACAACACTACATACACACTCTCAACACACACAACACTACACACACTCTCAACACACAACGCTACATACACACTCTCAACATGCACAATACTACATATACACTCTCAACACACACAACACTACACACCCAATCTCAACACTATACACACACTCTCAACACACACAACACCACATACACTCTCTCAACACACACAACCCTACACACCCACTCTCAGCACAAATAACACTACATACACACTCTCAACACACACAACACTACATATACACTCTCAACACACACAACACTACACACACTCTCAACACACACAACACTACACACACATTCTCAACACAAACAACACTACATACACTCTCTCAATGCAAAACACTACATACACACCCTCAATACACACAACACTATATACATTATTCTCTCAACACTTCATACTTTCTCAAAACACAACACCACACACACACTCTCTCAATACTACACACACTCTCTAAACACACACTACACTACACACACTCTCATAACACACACAACACCACACACACACACTCAACACACACTCTCTCAACACACAACACTACAAACATACATCCTCTCAACACTTCATACTCTCTCAACACACACAACACTTCATACTCTCTCAACAGCCACCACCACAGCGGGAAATAACCATCATCATCCTCACCTCAAAACGTTCGTCTTCTGTCTTGTAGATCTGCTCCTCAAAGGCCGACTTTTTGGATGTGACGAAGGTAGAGTCCTCTGACCAGCTTGGGATGGACACCCACGTGTCATTCAGAACCTGAAGAATATTCTTTGACTTTTAAACAATCCATGCCTCACTAATCACATGGTCTACATAATACAGATCCTTCCAGGCCCGTGATTTTTACTTAAGTTTTTTTTTTATTTTTTGGAGAGATTGAGAGAGATTGCAAAGGACGTAATGTCTTTGAGTTGACTTTCACCTACTTCCAGTACTTTAAAGTGTAAAAAGAGAACAAGTGGTGTATAATTGTCAGTCGATAGACCCCAACCTGTAATAAGGTTTAGGACAGAGCAACAGTAGTGTACAGATTTTCTGCAGCAGCACACCACCATTCAAAAAGCCTTTCACAGTGCCACTTTTCTACTTCCAGTACTGAGAAAGATGGAGTATGCTGGTTAAACGATCATCTGTGGTGCCCCTACGACCTTCGGGTTATGGGACAGGATAGGATAGGATAGGAAATGGTTATTGGCTGTTGTTGATTTATATATTAATCATGGGGAGTTCGGAAGAACTGCACAGCTTTCCTAGTGGGTGGGGGACTTCTGGCGTTGTTCCAATAGTTCACGACTATACTAGTTCATGTTAATGTAGTGTGATGGGGAACTTTCATAGTTCACGACTACATGAGGGAGAAACATACTTGTTAAATGTACTGTTATGGTGGAAGTATACTCAAAATTGGTCTATTCTGTTTTGTGGCGTTTATGTCTGATTAATTTCTAGATTGATGTGTCATCGTTTCAATTCTTATTGTTGATTTAGAATTTTAAGAAAAAAAAACTTTCCCTTGTGAGGGTCCGGTTTTTTTTGACTGGGGAAAGGGTGATGTCACAGGCAGCATGTCATATATTATTCTTATTCTGCGCCTGTGCCCTTGGTGATTCTTTGGTGATAGTTTATGATAGGAGTTGATAGGGATGAAGAGGGTGGAAATATATCAGTTATTGCGCAGTAGTAACCGGGTAACTGTAGCTTTGTCAATAATTAGTGTGACGACACGAGTTTTCAGATGGTAGGGAGAGATACACTTTTTACGAAGTTACACTTCTCCGTATATCTGCTGTACATAGAATAGCGTGACCGATTTACTTTTGCGTATGAAAGTGCAGTTTCGTAGAGTCCGTGCGATTCGTAGAAGACAGGGAGTCGGCCAATTTCGAATAGGGGTACGCGTAATAAAGAACATGCATACTGACGAGAGCTCGACTATTTTGCTTGTGGCCGGCGCAGATTTTGAAGGGCAGAGTGGTTTGAGATGCTATTGCGTGAGGAAGGAATTCTAACGAGGCAGCAACCCTGTGACAGAGGTCATCGTAGTGTAGGGTACTGTTGGAAGGGTGTGTGTATTGTTTTATAGCCACCCAAGGTCTTATGCCCTCGTCGGGATAAGGATGTTTAGAATTCGCAGGAAGATGGTAACTGCCATTCGCCAGTGAGTGTAGAGTTCCATACTTAAGGTGCGTGTGGTTCTCGATTGAACACCCACCAAGACTTAGTGTCTGTAGCAGAGCTAAGGTGTCCTCATCCTCAGAATAAATGTTATTTGGACAGTGAAATAACGTGCAAGAGCAAGAGAAAGAGACTCTCAAAAGACTAATCCATTGTGTTGTGCCAGTGTTGTGACAGTGTTGTGTCGTGTTGTGGTGTTGGGGTAAAGGGCGTCACAAGCCGAGGCCTGTAAGGTAAGCAAACCCTGTCATTCAATTCTCTAGTGGCGCGCTCCGAGTACTGCGTACGTGTAAGAGTGGTAATGAGTGTGGGGAAGGGGATGTATTTTAGGATGTGTAATGAATTTCGTTGATTTTATATGATTTTCTTATGATTTTCTTATTGTATATGTGATGGGGGAAATGTCGTTGCTGTTGTTGTTATGAAGTGGATCAAAGGCGACGATGGGGAATATAGAGAGGGAGAGAGAGAGAGTGAGGGTGTATGTATGGAGAGAGCGATGAAATGTAGTATGCTGAAGAAAGATGAGGTGATGATTATGAAGGAAGCATGTTTACAGTATGGATGAAGGGAGGTAATCGTGATGTGCTATAATTGTTGGGGGTGACGGTGGTGATGAAGGAGGGCGGAATGAATCAGGACTGTGAGATTGTAGTGTGGTTGCGATAATTATGTATATTTATATAAACATTGGTGTGTAAAGAAGATGCGAATTATTTAGCATAAAAGGGTGATTTATATTATTGAAATGTGTGTATAGTATCTTGTATTATTATTATGATATTCATAACTATACAGGTCAAGATGGCGGACGGAGGACGGCGTGTTATGTTATATTATATAGTATTTATTGTTCGGTGGGCATATTGTTAAGACTATGTATATGTCAACAGGTGTGGGCTGATGATGATTATTACGTCTACGTGTTTATTTCTACGCATTATTTCCACGCTGTTGCCTTTGATGTTACCCGTTGTGCTGTACTGATGTTGATGTTGTTGCCGCTGACTGGGTCCTAGCCAGCCTGGGATGTACCTTTGCCTCTACAACAGAGTAGTGTTGTGGTGATTTCTTACACTGCTGCAGGTTTTGCCTATGTATCGAGGCAACACATTTCCAGGAGGTTTTCATACCTAATTCATGCACACACAGACTCACATTACACGCACCTAAAAACATATCCATTTAGTTAGAAGAATCATCCACTTATTGTGCAAGAGACTGTTAGCTCTCTGAGCTACTTGACAAGAACATTGAGACATAACTTCTGTGCCACAGCTTTGCCTAGCTAATAGTTTCTGATTCAACGCCATTGCCTATTATTTGAAGACTTGCATTTTGAATTGATTTGTTGATTTTGATTTTGCTGTATACACTTTGTAAAGAAACTGTTGTTGTTTAGTTCTATTTGGGGTTTGTTGCAAGGGGAGGTAATTGTTAGTTAGTATTGGGACGGGGGTCTATTTAGGGGTTGAGGGGAGGTTAGTTCCCATCTTGTCCTGTGTTTGCTTGTTGATTGTTGAATAAAAGAGTGTGTGTTTGTACTCTGGCATTTTGTGTTAGTTTATTTTGTTTGAGTTTTATTCTTTTCACTCGCTTTATGAGCTGACGTCACTGAACCCGCTCGGGGGACGTGACATTTTTGGTGTCAGAAGTGGGATAAACTCATTTATTTTGTTAGGGTATTGCCAGAGGTGTATGTTGTGTGTTTGAGTTGTTGTGTGAAAGGGTACGCAGCGGGCGGTTGGCGGGAGTGTGGGTGTATTGCACTAGGGAACACACTCGGAGTGCAGCATTAACGGGGAATTGGGTTGCAGGGTTCACTTGCTCGCCTTCAGGGGTACGACGGTGAACGATTCCTCGGCTCCTGTGACTGTTGTGTTGCGTATTCATTCTGTTAGGTGTTTGTATCAGTTAGGTGTTATTTATTTTGTGTATACTAACATCTGTTCTTCCCTTCTTTTCCGACATGGCTACGCGGGATGCTCGAGCCGCGATGCGCCGCGACGCTAGGACTCGTAAGGAGGAGGCCGAGCAAGAGGATCGGGACTTCGGTGATGACGGCTCTGTGACAGGGTTGTTGGAGGAACCTTACGCAGTGAGTACTCAGACCACTGTGCCTAAGATGTATGCCAGATCGCCCGGTGCACAGAGCAAAGTCGAGGTCGCGCTCAGTGATAGTGAGAGATTTAGACAGATTGGGGAAAGTCTGGGTTTCCGAGACGGAGCGCTAGCGCACTATGTGGTTAGTGAGATGAGGAGGGAGGATGAGAAGAAGCTTCTGGAGGCTAGATTGGAAGCCGACCGGGTAGCCAGGGAGGAAGAGCGGAGGGAGAAGGAGGAAGAGAAGAGGGAAAGAATGAGGAGGGAAGCAGCAGAGAGGTTAGTTAGAGAGGAAGAAAAGAAAGAAAGAGAAGATGAGCGTCGACGTCTAGAAGCTAGATTGGAAGCTAGATTAGAGGCTGAGAGGGAAGACCGACGTCGGTTGGAGCAGAGGATAGAAAATGAGAAGCGAGAAGAGAGAGAGGCTAAGGAAGAGGAAAGGAGGATGTTTGAGATGAGGCTAGAGGAGGAACGTAGAGCCAGAGATGAGGACAGAGCAGATCAGAGGGAGAATAGGGCTAGAGAAAGAGGGGCAGCATACTCAGTCAAGCTGAAACCCTTGGAGGAGAGGGAGGATGTGGAGGCCTACCTCCAGATGTTCGAACGGGTGGCAGAGATTCAGGGTTGGAGGAGGGAGGTATGGGCGGTTAGGCTAGCGCCTTTGTTACAAGGGGAAGCCCGAGATACGTACCTTCGTCTGACGCCTGAGCAAGCCCAGGATTTCGACATTGTGAGGAATGCGCTGTTGAAACGCTTCAGGAAGGACGCCGACTACTATCGTAGGCAGTTTCGAGAGGCCAAGAAGGAAGCTGCAGAGACGTTTCCTCAGCTAGTAGTAAGGCTAGGGTCGTTAGTGAAGAAATGGTTTTCGCTCGCCGGCAAAGACATCACCGACGTAGGGCAGGTACTAGACACTTTCATTGGTGAGCAACTTTTCTCCATCATGACTACCGAGCTAGAGATCTACGTGAGGGAGAATCTACCTGAGACTAGCCATGCCGCAGCAGAGTTAGCACAGCGTGTGGTAGATGCCAAGCGGGCAGCATCAGCACCGGCACCCGTACTACCCAGTCAGAGACGCAGTTTTCCCAGACGACCGGAAACTCCTCAGCAACCTAGCAACAGGGGAAGTCAGGGTCAGAAGGTAGGGAGGACGGAAGGGGGTAGTGGGGTACGTCGTTGCTACCGATGTGGGTCGGAAAAGCATGTGGTCAGGGACTGCAAGGTCAAACCTCAGACAGTAGGCCAGGTTACAGTGGGACGGACTATTTCCACAGAGACCGCACCTCGGGCTAGCGTGTGTGCAATCAAACCTTATGATCCATGGGGCCAAGGTAGGGCGAACGGGCAGGACGTTCGGGTATTGAGAGATACGGGGGCGGAGATAGGGGCAGTCGCGAGCAGGTTAGTCAAACCAGCTGATTTGACGGGTCGGACTGTCGAGATTTGCTTGGCGAATCGATCGAACGTGGGTCTGCTACCTACAGCTTGGGTGGAGTTGGATTGTGCGCTGGTCAGGGGAAGAGTAGAGCTGGTGGTTTTCGAGGACGGGCCCGATATCATCCTGGGTAACTGGGTGACGTTTGATAGCGGGGAAAAGAGCCCTGTTTCCTTGTTCGGAGGTGAGTGCGCGATGGCTGCAGCAGTGCAGACTCGGGCGCAGGTGAAGGCCGAGAAGAAGAGGGAGGTACCCTTAGCAGTGGTCGAACCATCCCAGATCTCCGTTAGCACCCCAGAGTTGATCAGGATGCAAGAGACCGACGAGACGCTCGCGAAGGCGAGAACGTTGGCACAGAGTGGTGGGGCGATAGCGTCAGGTAGGGCGTCAGCTGAGTTTCGCAAGAAGAAGGGGGTGTTGTACCGGGTACACACGAAGAGAGGTAGCCAGGTCACGCAACTGGTAGTCCCGAAACAGTTGAGAGGGGGGATCCTTCAGTTGGCTCATGATCCACCCATGGCTGGGCATTTGGGAGGGAAACGTACCAGGGAGCGGATCTGGGGAACATTCTATTGGCCGGGAATGTGTGCCGAAGTACGGAGGTATTGCGCCAGCTGTCCAGAATGTCAGAAGGTAGTACCGAGGGGACGGGTGAGGAAGGTACCACTACAGCAACTTCCGCTGGTGGACGAGCCATTTCAGAGGGTGGCGGTAGACATTGTGGGACCCATCAAACCCAAGTCAGATCGGGGTAACATGTACATCCTAGTGGTAGTAGACTATGCCACACGCTATCCCGAGGCTGTACCGCTCAAGGGCATAGAGGCAGAGAGGGTGGCAGAAGCGCTGTGGGAGATTTGGTCGAGGGTAGGCGTTCCTAGGGAAATTTTGACAGATCAAGGGACGCAATTCATGTCTGAAGTCATGCGGGAGATGAACAGACTACTGTCGATCCATGGGAAAGCTACCACACCGTATCATCCACAGTGCAACGGACTGGTTGAGCGATTCAACGGGACGCTAGTGTCCATGCTCAAGAAGTTAGCCACAGAACAACCTACAGCGTGGGACCGCTACATTCCAGCGCTACTATTTGCATACCGAGAAGTAGCACAGGAGTCTACAGGGTTCTCTCCCTTCGAGCTCCTATATGGAAAGACCGTGCGGGGACCGATGGCTGTATTGCGAGACCTCTGGACCAAGGAGATACAAGAGGAGGAGGTGAAACTGAGTAGCCAGTACGTGGTGGATTTGCGTAATCGCATCGAGGAAACCTGTAAGTTGGCACAAGGAAACCTCAGAACCGCGTCAGCCAAGCAGAAGCGGCACTTCGATAAGAAGGCGAAACGGCGTTTGTTCAACGCGGGGGATCAAGTGTTGCTGCTGCTACCAGAGAAACACAACAAGTTGCAGCTAGCATGGCGAGGACCGTACGAGGTGATCGAACGTGTGGGAGAGTGCGACTACCAGATCAGGATGCGTGGGAAAAGTAAACTATACCACGCCAATCTCCTGAAGAAATTTCATACCAGAGCAACGGTGGCCACGATCGTTGTAGACGACGAGGGGGTAGAGGAGGAGGAAACTATGCCGGTGTTTGGGGATATTCCCGTAATCACCTTGACAGCATCAGAGACGCCCCGCGACGTGAAGATGGACGACAACTGCCCAGAAATACGGGAAGAATTGCAGGAGCTGGTGTGGCAGTTTGAGGATGTCCTAACCGACTTGCCACTACGCACTACTCTGGACGTGTGCGAAATACGTGTGGACAGCGACATTCCAGTGAGGACGCGGCAGTACCCACTTCCCCATTCGCATCACGAGACCATCAAGAAGGAAGTGGAAGCGATGCTAGCGATGGGCGTCATTGAGAGGGCCAGTTCGCCATACAGCTCGCCCATCGTATTAGTAAAGAAGAAGGAGGGCACGATGCGTTTCTGCGTTGATTTCCGGAAGTTAAACAAGCACGTCGTATTCGATGCGGAACCATTGCCGAACATCGACTACTTGTTTTCCAAACTGTCAGGGGCCAAGTATCTCACCAAGATCGACTTGACCAAAGGTTACTGGCAAGTGCCTATGAACAAGGGAGATAAAGCGAAGACGGCATTTACAACGCCAGAGGGACAATTTCAGTGGACCGTAATGCCATTTGGGCTGAAGACGGCGGGAGCAGTCTTTTCTCGCATGATGCGGAAGTTATTAGCACCCCTGGGAATGTCGGAGATCGACAATTTTGTTGACGATTTGTTGGTAGCCACCATTACCAAGCAGACACCTGGAATGCTTGGCACGTCTTTTCCTTAGGTTGCGTGAGGTGCAGCTATCCGCCAAACCATCAAAGTGTTACCTGGGTTTCCGAAGAGTAGAGTATCTTGGGCACGTGGTTGGACAGGGAGAAATTCGTCCTGAGGTGTCAAAGATGGAGAGAATCCGAGATGCACCACGACCAACGACCAAGCGGCAAGTGCGCTCATTTTTGGGTTTAGCCGGATACTACAGGCGGTTCGTACCCAACTTTTCAGCGATTGCTTCACCACTACACGATCTGACCAAGGGAGGCAAGCCAGGGGCGGTACAATGGACCGAAGCATGCGAAGCTGCATTTTGCACACTGAAGGAGAAGCTGTGCTCTGACCCTGTGTGCTGTCTGCCGGACTTCACCCTACCGTTTGTGCTACAGACAGATGCGTCGGAGGATGGAGTAGGGGCCATTTTGAGCCAGGACAGGGGACAGGGATTACAGCCTATTGCGTGTGCAAGCAAGAAACTGTCGAAACCCGAGAGAAACTATTCGACCATTGAGAGGGAGTGTCTAGCGTTGGTGTGGGGTGTGCAGAAATTCAGTCAATACCTGTACGGACGTACTTTCGTAGTGCAGACTGACCATATGCCACTGCAGTACCTACAGCAAGTGAAGAACACCAACAGCCGACTGATGAGATGGGCACTTCAGCTGCAACCTTTCTCAATGTCTGTGGAGCATATTTCTGGGAAGGACAACGTTCCAGCAGATTTCCTCAGCAGAAACGCTCAGTAGGTAGCATAGGGGGTAGTTAGAAATTCGCGTCGTAGTTAAGGTTCTTCAAGGTGTTAAGAACTGGGGGGGGGTTGTGTGACGACACGAGTTTTCAGATGGTAGGGAGAGATACACTTTTTACGAAGTTACACTTCTCCGTATATCTGCTGTACATAGAATAGCGTGACCGATTTACTTTTGCGTATGAAAGTGCAGTTTCGTAGAGTCCGTGCGATTCGTAGAAGACAGGGAGTCGGCCAATTTCGAATAGGGGTACGCGTAATAAAGAACATGCATACTGACGAGAGCTCGACTATTTTGCTTGTGGCCGGCGCAGATTTTGAAGGGCAGAGTGGTTTGAGATGCTATTGCGTGAGGAAGGAATTCTAACGAGGCAGCAACCCTGTGACAGAGGTCATCGTAGTGTAGGGTACTGTTGGAAGGGTGTGTGTATTGTTTTATAGCCACCCAAGGTCTTATGCCCTCGTCGGGATAAGGATGTTTAGAATTCGCAGGAAGATGGTAACTGCCATTCGCCAGTGAGTGTAGAGTTCCATACTTAAGGTGCGTGTGGTTCTCGATTGAACACCCACCAAGACTTAGTGTCTGTAGCAGAGCTAAGGTGTCCTCATCCTCAGAATAAATGTTATTTGGACAGTGAAATAACGTGCAAGAGCAAGAGAAAGAGACTCTCAAAAGACTAATCCATTGTGTTGTGCCAGTGTTGTGACAGTGTTGTGTCGTGTTGTGGTGTTGGGGTAAAGGGCGTCACAAGCCGAGGCCTGTAAGGTAAGCAAACCCTGTCATTCAATTCTCTAGTGGCGCGCTCCGAGTACTGCGTACGTGTAAGAGTGGTAATGAGTGTGGGGAAGGGGATGTATTTTAGGATGTGTAATGAATTTCGTTGATTTTATATGATTTTCTTATGATTTTCTTATTGTATATGTGATGGGGGAAATGTCGTTGCTGTTGTTGTTATGAAGTGGATCAAAGGCGACGATGGGGAATATAGAGAGGGAGAGAGAGAGAGTGAGGGTGTATGTATGGAGAGAGCGATGAAATGTAGTATGCTGAAGAAAGATGAGGTGATGATTATGAAGGAAGCATGTTTACAGTATGGATGAAGGGAGGTAATCGTGATGTGCTATAATTGTTGGGGGTGACGGTGGTGATGAAGGAGGGCGGAATGAATCAGGACTGTGAGATTGTAGTGTGGTTGCGATAATTATGTATATTTATATAAACATTGGTGTGTAAAGAAGATGCGAATTATTTAGCATCAAAGGGTGATTTATATTATTGAAATGTGTGTATAGTATCTTGTATTATTATTATGATATTCATAACTATACAGGTCAAGATGGCGGACGGAGGACGGCGTGTTATGTTATATTATATAGTATTTATTGTTCGGTGGGCATATTGTTAAGACTATGTATATGTCAACAGGTGTGGGCTGATGATGATTATTACGTCTACGTGTTTATTTCTACGCATTATTTCCACGCTGTTGCCTTTGATGTTACCCGTTGTGCTGTACTGATGTTGATGTTGTTGCCGCTGACTGGGTCCTAGCCAGCCTGGGATGTACCTTTGCCTCTACAACAGAGTAGTGTTGTGGTGATTTCTTACACTGCTGCAGGTTTTGCCTATGTATCGAGGCAACACATTTCCAGGAGGTTTTCATACCTAATTCATGCACACACAGACTCACATTACACGCACCTAAAAACATATCCATTTAGTTAGAAGAATCATCCACTTATTGTGCAAGAGACTGTTAGCTCTCTGAGCTACTTGACAAGAACATTGAGACATTACTTCTGTGCCACAGCTTTGCCTAGCTAATAGTTTCTGATTCAACGCCATTGCCTATTATTTGAAGACTTGCATTTTGAATTGATTTGTTGATTTTGATTTTGCTGTATACACTTTGTAAAGAAACTGTTGTTGTTTAGTTCTATTTGGGGTTTGTTGCAAGGGGAGGTAATTGTTAGTTAGTATTGGGACGGGGGTCTATTTAGGGGTTGAGGGGAGGTTAGTTCCCATCTTGTCCTGTGTTTGCTTGTTGATTGTTGAATAAAAGAGTGTGTGTTTGTACTCTGGCATTTTGTGTTAGTTTATTTTGTTTGAGTTTTATTCTTTTCACTCGCTTTATGAGCTGACGTCACTGAACCCGCTCGGGGGACGTGACAATTAGGTATACAGTCTCATGTGAGCGATAACGTATATTGCGTGAAACTGCCAATATTTATGAGACGTATATATAGACAGGTATAGCTCAAAAACGTTACGGATTTGAATGCGAGCGAGATTGGAAGATGAATAGGCCGAAGCAGACGAATTACATTTATAAACTTTTTCCATCATTGTGATATTTCTCTAAATCGTTTTGGCTGAAGTTAGGGCACAGTGAAGTGAATATTTTGTGATAGGTGTTTCTCTCTAAATTTAATTGTAACAAAGTTTGTTTTCATAGTTATAATTATAATTGTGAATTGTAACTTTACTGCTTCAAAACGTCTGCTTCGACATGTGTGTGAGAATTTATTATTTGGATACTTTAGTTGGTGTGTGAAGGTTGGTATGTTTAATTTTGTTGGAGGTTAAAAAATTTTCATTAGCATTGATTTTTTATTACATAGACTTTTGTGATGTAGCTTAATAATAATGTGAGAAACTATTTAATTTTGAATGAAAGAATCGTAAAAAAATTAGAATTCAAAGGAGTGTGAATTAATTGCTATAAATTCATTTTCGCTGTTGTTGTAGTGTTTGAACAAAAAATCTTAATTATTCTTGTTGCGTTAGAGGACTCTTTTGATGGAGTGATAATAGCGAGTGAGATAAACCAAAAAATGAATAATAAAGAGGAATTTTGAAAATTGCATGGAAAAGTTCTTGACACCAGAGAGCACTGTTTCTTGTTCGGGAGATTGAATTTGGTGTATGTATAGGGTGTGAGAGCAGTATTCTGTCCATCTGTCCAAGAGTTCTTCTGTAAGGCATTCTCTATAAAGGGACAATGGAATGTAAATTTTTTAAAAAAAAAAAATGCTAGACATAGTGGACTTTGGGCATGTTTTGTTGTTTAGTCTGGTAGGGGTTTTTTGTGTAGTTTTTTTTTTATGTTATTCATATCGCAGGAATGGGGATCATTGTGATTCATCTTTTTTCTTTTTCCTTTTTTTATCTCTCACTAGAAAAATTTTAGGTGTGGTGCACAGGCTTTGTGTTGGAAGATGTGGATTAGGTTTTATTCGATTGGATCACAGTGGGGTTCTGCCTTTAATACTTTTTATTATTTTTCAGAAAGGTGGGGCTGACATATGCACATGGCAGTATTAGTTGGTTTTTTTGTATTATCGAATTGATTTATATTTTGGGTGATGAGATGATAAAGGTTGGAGAGAAGGGTTTAATAATAGAGATGGAGTGTTTGGATGATGAATAGGGTGTGGATAATGATCTTGATTATTGTGGAAAGATAGACAGTGAAAAAAAGGGTGAATGCTTATTTTGGGTAGGTTGTATGTGTAGTACGTCTGTTTTTTGGGATTCTGGATTCTGTTTAATGTGAGAGTGGGTAATTTGGATATAGTTATTTTTTGATTTGTTTGTTTGATCAACTGTTCATACAAGAAGTTTTGACACTGTTGATCAAAGATAGTGTAGATTTATCTTAAGGAATGTTTGAGTGTGCAGAGTTTTATTTTATGTTTCATGTATGTTGACAGGAGCAGAGGTTTTATTGTGAAATATGTTATGAGATATTGTGCAGTTTATGGAGATTAGGTGGGGCAGGTGTGTAACAAAACAGAGGATGGTAGTTTTGGGTGGAGTGACGTGATAGGAGTTGTATTTTAAGGGTATTATGCTTTGTAATTGTGTTGAGTGTTTAATAGGAATAGAATTTTTATGTAGGGGATTTGGAGCAAAAAACCACCCATTTCTCTTTGCCAGGACAAAAATTACCAAAGTGCTGTAAAATTGCTTTAAAAATTCTTAGCATAGTGGAGAAAGATATTCAGATAGCAGGCGTGAGTATTCTTAAGGTGTTACTTGCTTGCTTGAGAGAATGAAGAAAACCATAACATTAGCAAAACGCAAATCGGTTTTGTGTTCCAAATGTTGTTTATTTTATGTCTTGAGTATTTCAAGTTTATCTCTCTGTCTCAAATTGTGTAATTGTATAAGAAAGGCCTTTTGATAAATGCATGAATGTGAAAGTGAAATGTTAAAAACTGTTTACAAACTAATATCAAGTTTGTAGAAATATTCTGAGAATAAAGCTAGTTATTTTATTTAACTCACAGGACGTTTATGACAGTTGTGATAGTTGAAATAGATTCAGAGTACTCACGGCTGTCCATAAACAGCACTGTCAGGCTATGGCTAAAAATAACCATTGTTCCGTCCCGTATTGCTGGCTGAACTGCTTGTAGCCAGTACCGAGATGCTGGCTGTGCATAGCGTAGCCTATACAACTGGCACTTGCCTTTAGTAGTTTGTGGATCTTATAATTATTTTAGCCAAGCCCATTGCAGCAAGCAAACCAGACCTTAACAAACTGCCCTCTCTTAAGATTTTATTGTACATTTTAGACATACATGACAGTTGTCCGGCACACTATTAGAAACTACTTTTGCTGGCTACATAAGTATTTTATGCCTGACAAAAGAATTACTGCTGAAACTGAATGTATTTTAAAAACTCATCCACTATTTACTACACGAGAGAGCCCAAACAAACGAGAATACATTTAAAACCTCACAAAAACAGCACAATTTACAAGACATGAAGCAATGCAAATAAACCCTTTTTTTAATCAAAACAACATGCCAAAATACTACAATTTACAAGGAAAAAACACACATTTCAAAGTACAACAATTTACAAGATAGTAACACAACAATTGTTAAGGTTTTTTCAATGGAGACATGCATTCACTTTATAAAGAAAGCGAGAGAGAGAGAGAGAGAGAGAGAGAGAGACACTACACACACAACCGATACACACACAGTACATACATACACATAAACTAAATGTAAACATACAATCAAAGGGTAAATACAGTTAAGTTTCAAATGACTTTACAAAACAAAGCTAAAAACAAATGAGACATAACAAGTAAAGAATAGAAAGAAAGAAAAAACAACAAAACAAACAAAACACATTGAAGACAAAACATACATGTACACCCGGTACATTGCTTTGAGCAAGGCAGTGGCTTTGCGTGATTAAAAATAGCTTGCTGCTGCTGGCAGAGCGTTAACTTTTACACAAGGCTGTTGCAGCCATGTACTTCACCACTGTAAAGTTTGTGCACAGACAGACGGCGGACAGCAGAAGGACGGACTGACATTTCTTTCGGTAATTTTTGTACTATTTTAGGACTCATCTCACAAAGGCAACAATCTGGATTTTGGGGGGTGGGGAGTGGGGGGTGGGAGTACAGAGTCAAAAATGCATTCCTTACACACAACTTGTTATTCTTATCTCCTGTCCAGGTGCCATATCCCATACTGCATCAGGGACGTTAAAATCACCAACATACACATTTTATCTTTGAATCTCTTCTGTTTTTAACAATAGTAGTAATAAATCATTATTTTCATTGCAGGAGCTGTGGCAATACCTTTTCTCCAGAACCACCAACATATGCAAAATAAGCTTTCTTCAAATGTACTGACGTTTATTGTTTTTATTTTTTTTTTGTGCATTTGATCTTTTGTTACATGTAGGGCAATGATCTTAGGATCCTTGTTTTAAAAAAATCATAATTGGGCAGTATACACTCTGCTACCAATGGATCATAAATCTGGTTTTTTGGCTTTTATTTCACTAAAACAATATCTGGCTTCACTTCATAAATGCGTTTTAAATTTTATTTGTCTTTTTTCAGCATACCTATCCACATTGCTATACAGTACTGAACTAAACAGCATTAAATTAGTTAGTCATTGTTTATAAGATCCAGCGGACTGCAAAGAGCCGAATCAGGACCACAACTTGGTTGAAAGAGGACTCACCCCCGATCCATATAAAAGATCTGCTGAAACAACTCCATGTTAACACTGAAGGCCCCTTCAGCAGATCACTCTACAATAAAGGCATCCCATGCAGGAGACGCTAAGATATCCTCTAATTTATGGAACGCCCGTTTACAAAAGAAAAATAGAATATAAACATCATTATAAAACAAACATATACAATATCTAAATTGCTAAATAATACCACAGAAAGCCCTAGTGACCATTTGGCAGAATGCCTCCAATATCCCCAACATATACAAATAAGGAGTTTTGGAAGTTTTAAAGAAAAAAGGTAGGTGACTAGCGAAGAAGACAGTAGATTGATAGAACAGATTAAGAAGAAGAAAGAACAAATGAGAATGACAGAAACAGTGGTAATTTCAAGCACTAAATTTGCACAAAGTGGGGATACTATTTGTACAGAAAATCCTGGCACCCCAACGGGGGAATAAGCATTAAATGAAGAAAAATTAAAATAGATTGGAGGAGAAGAAGAAGAAGAAAGAAGAAGAAACCTGTAATAATAATGGAACAAACAATGAATGAGAAACAACCTTAAGTTCACAAACTGTACATCTATTTACATAATCAAGTTCTGTAGATTGACTAAGAGACTGCAACTGACTGCCATTGGCTTCTGAAACAGAAGCCGCCTGTGACGTTGCAGCTGCGCCAACAAGTTTTGGTTTCCTCGTGACTTTCAGTGTTCTTTAGTCAATCGTCATTTCAACGTAACAGTGAAATGCAGCACAATTATTCCCAGCACTGAGACACCCCCTCTCCCACCCATCTCCTCACCCCTCCCTCCCCCATTACATTAAACCTCTAGTGTTACCTCTCTGCACAACTGTGTACGACCACTGCATTTGGGCTGGACAAAGGTAGGAGGCAGTGCTCGGTAGCTGGCTCCGTTCCGTTTGCACGTTTCAAAATCTGCAACAACAAAAAGCATATCGTCGGTGTCCATTCAAAACCTTGTATCTCCAAAAGAGCACTTTTGAGAAAAACAAAAAAATTCGTTTAAAAAGATCAGGTATCACCAAAACAAGCTTTTTTTAATATAATTTGTATTCAGTACAAATTATATTAAAAACGTTTGTTTTGGTAACACCCATTTTTATTACACTTTTTTTTTTCGTTTTTCTCAAACCTTTATTTTTGGAGATACTAGGTTTTGAATGGACACTGACGATATGCACTGAAAAGACAGTGAACGGTATGCACATATTGTAACCAAGAAACAATACATGTAATCTACTTAGCACAAACACAGGCCCAAACATTACAACACAATACAATAATATGCTAACTCTTCTGCTTCAACAGATGAAAAATTTACAACATTAAACCTTTTACCATGAAATAAACTATTTGAATATATTATGATCATGCTTGTGTTTAAAGTTCACAACAATATTCAAACTAACCCAATTTTTAAATAAATCATCAAATATATACCACTCATAAAATTATATCTGACCTAAAACAAGACTTGATCTATACAAGACTAGCTTTGGCTATAGAGCACCATCTTTATGGAATAAACTTCCTCTTATCATTAAACAAAACAAAACAATCATATAATTTAAAACAATGCTTTTTAAGAATATTTATAATTCATAACTAAAAAGAACAAAATTTGTCCATAATTTTGTCATCATGTGGTACTTAGTTTCTTTAAACTAATATTATATAATGTTCTTATTATATCAATCTTATACAGTGCTTTTATAGCTCAAGCGGCTCAAGGCGCTGGTCAATGTTATAATACTATAATGTTTAGTTCTTGTTTTAAAATTGTTGTAGTAGAATGTTTATATATGTAAACTGTGGCAGGTTTAAATGATTGTATAAAAGTATTATGTTTGCATGGGTGCCTGAAACAAGGACTAACTGGAATAATAAGCTGTAAGCTTAAAATTATGAACGTTGTAACATGTAATTGTATTAAATTTAAAAGTTTAAAGTCTAAAGATAGAAAGATATTCAAGGTTTATAGGGTCCAGCGGACTGACAAATGCCACGTAATAATAATAATAATAATAATAATAAGGATATTTATATAGCACTTTTTCCCAAGGAACAATATCAGTTCAAAGTGCAGTACTCATGCATTCATTCTAAAGATCCAGCTTCATACAAAATAAAATCAGACACTTGTTAACGAATAAAAGACTAGGGAGGGAGGGAGGAGGGGAGAGCTATGAAGGGGAGATGGGGGCGGTATATGATGATAGGAGGTTTACAAGATCAGAAACATTTAAGGAAGAGATGAGTTTTTAAGTTGGATTTGAAAGTAGCTATGTTTGGAGAGCTGCGAAGAGAGAGGGGAAGAGAGTTCCAAGTTGAAGGGCCAAGCACTGAAAAAGATCGACAGCCAGCAGAGGAGAGTTTGTAGCGGGGTATGTGAAGCATGAGGGTGTCAGAGGAAGAACGAAGATTTCTAAAGCTTGTAGAATTGAATGTTCTGGGTAGGAAGGGTCTAAGCCATGGACTCACTTGTAACAGAAAATAGCGATTTTGTAGATAATTCTATGAGACACTGGAAGCCAGTGGAGTGAATGTAGAAGGGGAGTGATATGATCAGATTTTTTCTTTTTGAGAACCAGACGTGCAGCTGAGTTCTGAACACGTTGGAGCAGATAAATAGAAGAAGGAAGTCCATGCAGGAGAGAGTTACAGTAGTCTAAGCGTGACAAAACAAGAGGAAAATGAGTTTGACATAGTAGCGTCAGTGGTCATATATTTGCAGACAAGGCCTATTCTACGGAGATGAAAGTTGCATGTTTGACAGGTTTTGCGAATGAACTCTGACATGGAGAGGGTGTTGTCAAGAACGACACCAAGGTTTTTGACAGAAGATGACATAGGAAGAGTGGTCTGGCCAAGAGTGACAATGTCTACAGAGGAAGAAGACAGGTTGTGTTTGGTACCTGTGAGCATAACTTCAGTTTTGTTTGCATTGAGTTGGAGCTTGTTGACTGTCATCCAATTAGAAACGGCTTTATAGCATTCAGAAGTTTTGGTCAGAATGGATGGAAGGTTTTGAGGAGTGTCACTGTTTTTCAGCTGTGTGTCGTCTGCGTAGAAATGGTGGAAAGAGTCATAGTTTTGGATTATGTGAGACAGAGATGTGTAAAGGATAAAAAGAACAGGGCCTAGAACTGACCCCTGAGGAACACCGAAGGCAAGTGTATGGTTCAGAGAGGTGGTTGTTGATGCAAACAGACTGGAAGCGATCAGTTAGGTAAGAGCGAAACCAGCTGAGGGCACCGTCTTTTATTCCAAAATGAGTTCTCGAGACGCAGAAGGAGAATATAGTGATCGATCGTGTCAAAAGCAGCTGAGGGATCGAGAAGGGTCAACAAAGAGATTTTACCAGTCAGTGGCAGAGAGGTCATTCACAATGTGAAGAAGAGCTGATTCAGTGGAGTGGTTGGGATGATAGGCAGACTGGAACGGGCAGAACAAGTTGTTGGAAGACAGATGATGGGTGAGCTGTTTTAGGATAACCTTTTCAGGAAGTTTGGATAGGAAAGGAAGATTAGAGACAGGGCGGTAGTTTTTCAAATCTTCTGGGTCGAGGTTTGATTTCTTCAATAATGGCCGCAGGATGGCGGACTTGAAACAGGCTGGAACAGAACCGGATTGCAAAGAGGAATTGACTATGTTCGTGATGGCATGAAGGAGGTCGGTGATACAGTCTTTGAAAGATTTTTCTCTGACAGGAGAGTTTCCTGAATGGCTAACACCTCAGGTTGGTGCTCCGTCAGCAGACAACAGAGCTCCTCATAATTTGCCCTCATCCCTCGGATATTCCATTGTAAAATGGCCATAAAAAGGAAGTAAAAGAATGCTAAAATTTTCATCTCTGAGAGCACAATTACGTCTCTTAAGCTTTCGGACCCTCGTCCATCTTTTCATGGTCCATCAACCCCCCCGAAACGGTTCTCCGTTTCGAGAGGCTGATGGTGCTTGGAAGAAAGGGGTCCGGGTCTTTGATTTTATGTCAAAGCCCCGGAACCCGAACTGCCAGCCGACTTCCTCCCCTTCTCCCCAGCACCGGACTTTATATCTTCCCTCTCCCCCTCACCCCTTCCAACCTTTCCCTCTCCTCCTCTGACGCTCTTCTGCAGAGCAACTAGAATTTTAGCCGCCTCAGCAACTATCCGGACGCTAAAACCGGTCATTGCTGGTGCAGCGGCCTGAGGCCTAGCCTCCTTTGCAGCAGGTGTGACGGCTTTAGACACGGCCGTCTGCGTGTTGTGGGTGATGGTTTGGGACGTGCCCGTCGGCATGTTCTCCAGTGTAATAGGTGGGGCTGGAGAACCCCCCTTTTGAGTAAACAACGTGAGCATTTTTTCTAGAGCATCCATCCATCTTCACAACGTTTCCAAGATCTGCGTCATTTTATTCATGGCAGTGTCCATCGACGAGTGTGCGCTAGACGCCACAGACGCAAAGGACCTCTCTTTAAGAACCGGCCTACTTTCAAGTACTTTTTTCTTGCGTCTCCGAAGGAGCAACTCTCAGTGGCCCGCAACTTTTGGATTTCCAGCTCCAACTGCCACTGAGGACAATCCTTGGAGCTGGAAGAATGATTCCCGGCGCAATTCACGCAGCAAATCGGATTTTTGCATTCATTTTCATGTTTGTCTTTTGCACAATCTCGACATATTTCTTTGCATTTACAGGTTTTGCTACCGTGACCAAACCTTTGGCAACGGTAGCATCGCAACGGTGACGGTACGAACGGTGTCACCTTCACCCTAAGATACCCCACCTTGAGTGACTCCGGCAACTTGGCCATAGCGAAGGTCACAAAAAGTGTGTTGGTGGGGATACGTTGGGGTCCTTTGGTGACATAGACCCGCTGGACTGCTGTGACCCTCTGGCTGGAGAGCTCATCTCGGATTTCCAATTCCGACATGTTGATCAAATCCTGACATCGGATGACTCCCTTGGAGGAATTCAACCGTCCATGCACAGAAACTTTGATTTGTCTGTCAACAAATACGGTCAAATTCCTCTTTAGAAGACAATCCGATGCCCTTTTGGTTGAGCACTCCACCAGGTAGGCCCCAGATCTAAGTTTTTTCACATCTTTGAACCCGACTGTGCAGACGGATTGGAAACCCTTCTGGATAGCGAACGGAGACAGCTTGCCTAGTGGCATAGCCGGATCCGCCCCCTCCACTACCAAAAAACGAGGCCAGGCCCCTTCCACCCCCGATGCACAAGCTTTTTGTCTCGTCTCCATGTCACTGTCCGTGTCCGTGTCCAGTCCGTCGTCATGCAGTCTTTTTTTTGTGTGGATGCCATGTTAATTATTTGTTAATTCATCCCCCCTGCTCCCCACCCACCACGGAGTCCAACAAGGGGATGCGTCCAAGCGGAAAATCCAGCAAGGGAGCGCACCAGGGCTACACCCAGACAATCCTGCACTGCCACTACGGTTTTGTTCAAGTTTGACCCATGAGCCGCAGCCTTCTTTCTAGCAGAGCTAGGGCAATACACGACCAGCCGCTTGACTGATGCGGGCCCAGCCAGCCTCCCGTCTAGGAGAAGTCCGGGCCAAAGAGGTGTGTTAGTGTGAGGGACCGCAGTCCCTCAGTGACCTCAACCTGCAGGATCCCATTCTCCCCCGACACGGGTTGCCCTGCACGGCAAATGCAGGGGGCCAAGAGAAGGCCACAGAGAAAAAGGAGGGTAAAAGAAGAAATGATGGGGAAAAAGAAGACAGAAAAAGTCTGGTAAGGCAGAAGAGAGGAAGTAAAAACTGGTTTAGTGGAAGAATTTATGGGTGAAGAGAATATAGGTGACAGGACCAATAAGACAGAAACAAGACAAAAGAGAAGAAAAAGGGGTAGGCAACTTTGTCACCCAGCCAGAGAGAGGCATGGGGTCCACCCCCGGCGCGCGGAGCCGAGCCCGTGGGGGCATCGGATAAGATTAAAAATGAGGTTCTTTAGTACTAATAAACCTGTTTCAGAGCTAAAAATTGCCTTGAGCTCAGCTGTATAAACAGAACAAAAATCAAGTTGTGCATGATCGAGACGTACACGATAGATACGAGCATTTTGTTTTGCAAAGCATGCAATGATAGCGTGTATTAACCTTTGATTTGATTTTGCGCTGTTGTTAGAAGCTTTGTATATTGCTGATAATTTATGTCAGTTAATACTGTTGAGAAATTTCTGGAATTACATGTTTATTATCGATCGCAGATTCCAGATGTCTCGTAATAGCTAAGCGATTCTTCTAACCTAAAGAATTTTCTATGATGTAAGACAGTGCGGAGTTCCGGTGATGAGTTTTATTTTGATTGGGTGTTGTGGCATCATGCTGGAATGTTCAAATTTTTTCTTGATTGCAGAGAGGCTATATAAGTAATGCACTGCCTGCTTGAAAAATGATTTAAAGTGATCTTTGTAGTGATTTTCGGAAAGCAATCTTGTATGCAGTTGTTGAGGTTAGCTGAATAAAGTTGGAAAACCTTGTTGAGTGAACAGGCTGCGTGAATAAACGAATATGAGTTACACATATCAAGATTCAATCATCGGGGCTGAATCAACTTTTGATAAATACAGTGTAATACGCTGTTGCAAAGCCTGATCGCGGTGACTCCCAGAGACTGACTCAGCAGCAACTGCATCTCCTTTCTTCGACCCGTCCGTAAACAGTTTTTCGTATCCTTCATACAATGAACATTGTTCTAGGTAAAGTTGCTTATAAACAGCTTCGGAAGTGTCGTTTTTTGAAGAATGTGAGATTGATAATGGGGTTAATCCGTTTCCAAGGTGGAAGAACAGTTAGCAATTGGTCATATTAAGAGTCAAGATCTATGCCTGTGATATAAAAGTGAGGACGTATTCTGATACCAAAATGAGGAACTTCTGTCGGTTTGTTGGAGTATTTAATTGTAAAAATGGGTTCAGCACACAATCATAAGCATGATTTTCATGGTTTGCTTTAGGTTTTAGAAAATAGTTCATGGCAAGCTGAAGCCTAGGTATCTCTAAAGAAGGTTCGCCAGCCTCAGCGTTGAGACTTTCCTTCGGGGAAGTGTGAAATGCCCCAAGGCAGATTTAAAGACCTTGATGATGGATTGGATCCAAGGCTTTGAAATAGGGGGAAGTGCGAAATGCCCCAAGGCAGATCTGAAGACCTTGAACATGGAGTGGATCGAAGGTTTTCAAATAGGCTTTCCTAACGGAACGACAGACAATGCTACCATAACCCAATTTAGAGCGTATCAGATAATGATAAAAGGAGAAGCAAAGTTGTCTTGTCTGCTCCCCAGTTTGGGCGGCTGATAACATTCAAAATATTAAGACCTTTCTGACAGCTTTCCCTCAGGTATTCAATATGCCTCAGAAAAGTAAATTTGTTGTCAAAAATAATACCCGCAAATATTACGTTTAGAAACTCTGATGGATTGGATATACACATGCATAGAAGAGCTCAAAACCTGCTTCTGTTTGCGATGAAAATTAATACATTTGGTTTTAGAAAGCATAAATTGGAAGCCGTTTTCTTCTACCCACCCATACCCCTGAATTTTATCTTTGCAAAGCTAAGTTGACGCTCCATTTTACACTTAGCCGAGATGGAAAAAAAATCATTAACAAACAAGGATTTATCTATGCCAGATTTGATTTTTTAACTAGGTTGTTGATCTTAATGTAAAACAAAAGAGGAAATAGAATGCTACCCTGAGGGACACCCATATCTTGCTCAAAAGGATTGATAAAGTGGAACAAAGTCAGATCTGAAACTTTCTATCGGTTAACAAGTTTTCTATAAAAATTGGTAAGTTCCCAAAGAAGCCTAGGAGTTCTAGATCTTTCAAAATCCCAAACTTCCAAGTGTTGTCATAAGCCTTTTCTAGATCAAACGACATAGAAACAATGTATTCACCGTTAACCAACACATCTCTGACGGGATCTGAAGTGTTCCTGTTTTTGCGGAAATCACACTGAGAGATATCAAGAGCGTTGTTTGATTCTAACTGCCATATCAAACGCTTCATAGATAATTCTTTCCATAGTCTTGCACGAACAGCTTGTAAGGGCAATGGGCCTGTAGTTTAGATCAGAGCAGACCTGCCTACCCTCAGATGTGAGAATCAGTAACACCAACCCCCAAAATCAGTAACACGCAGACATTTTCAGTAACCAATACCAGCGGTATTCCTTACTGTGCTATTGTCAAAGGATGTAGGTTCCGTCTGCAGCACAGTTCAAATGTCAACGTTATTCCATGTACTGAGCAACGTGATAGCCGAAATATTTACCAACGAAGAAATAAAAGCCATGTGTTTGTGTATTTTCACATATTTTCTTTCTGTACTTTATATTTTCTTTTACTTTCCTGTTGTTTTCTTTAATAAATGTCATCTCACCAGCAGTCACAATTGTTAGTCATTTTCTTTCTTTACAAATGCCAAACATTACTGTTTTCCACCCTTCTCTTTCAGTGACTTGTAATAGGCACTTTTAAAGTCAATGAAGTCCTGTACATTGTAGCCTCTGTTCAGGGCGCATCCAGGCCTTTCTTGCATGTCTTCCGCACGTATCACATCGTGGTCATATTTTTCGTCAGTTTTTGATGAAGTGGATGCCGATGGAACGAAAAATCCTGATATCTTCGCACACTTTCTTGTCTCGATGTCTTTCTTTTCACTGTCTTGGTGTTTTTTTTATTCAGTGTGCCGCCTGCAGTCATCCGCACCCCCATGTGCAATGGAAAACTCACAATCACAAATAGTGCAGAAGCACGAACTTGTATGTTTTTTTCCCAGCTCTCAGCGTTGGAAACTTACAGCTGTATTCATCCCGAAATGACTGCTGTCTTTTCTGCTTCTTTATTTGGCTTTTTGGTGGAGTCTTTTTCCCTGTCTACTTCTTCATCAGCCACAACTGTGTCCGCTTTCCGCTTCGCCATTGGAGAGAAAATGGCTGAATGAGTACAGTAGTAATGTTCGATTGCGCATACGCGGTGATTTCTGTCCAATCAGCTTTAGCTTTGCAAACTATGGGCGATTTCTGTTCAATCAGCTTGAGCTTTGCAAAGGATTGCATGCTACGGGAAGTTACATACAGGCGCCTGACTGTATTTATTAATCTTTTAATTTTATTTTTTTACTTCACCCATTTTTCCGTAGCGCTCGCGCATTTTGCGTATTTTCCGGAACGACTGACATTTTCCTCTAATTTCCGGGACAAAATACGGAAAATCGTAGCAGTAGGCAGGTCTGTCAGAGTGATCCTTACCAGGTTTAGGGATTGGAACAACTGCTTCCCACCCTGAAGGGGGAAAGTAACCAGAAGACCAGATAAAATTAAACACAGTGAGGAGAATTTGGAGAGAATCTTAGGCAGGTGTGAAATTAACTGATAATTAATCATCAGGAGCGGAAGCAGAATTATTGAATTTCAAACTGGGATCTGTCAAATCTTCCATAGAGAAAGGAAGGTTATAAGTATTAAGAATTAACGGATTTTAAAAAAAACCACAGGGTTCATGTTCTTTTTTAATCTTTGTTTTGGAATTTTGGGGAATAATGAGCAGATAACAAATTGTGATGAATGATAGAGGCCAACAAATCAGCCACCTGCTTTTCGTCAGTGATAGTATGTCCATGTTTTTTCAGGCCTTGGATCCTTGGATCACAGCTTTGGAGTTTTTTCTTTTAATTCTTTTTATTATTTTCCAGACTGTTTTGGAAGAGGTTTTGGTATGAAGTTTGGAACAGAAAGTTTTCCAGGATTTACACCTTTTTTGTTTAAAGACGTACTAGTTTTAGCTCGCAGCTTCTGGTGATTAAGTTTATTTTCAGCAGTAGGATTTTAAAAGAAAATTCGTTGGGCTTCTTTCCTTTAGTGATGAAGAGTCTTGCATTCTTCATCAAACCAAGGGGTCTTCGGAACACTGCTTTTAATAGATGTTTGGGGTATATTTTCAGAAACACATTCTATTGGATATTAGAAAACTCCAAAGCTGGATCTTCAGAATTTAAAATGTCAGAGGTAATTCGCCAAGATGTGCAGTGACTAATATGTCCCAATCTGCATTTTTAAAATGCTAGCGTCGCAGGGGGTCTTCAGACTGATCTTCTAGAAACCTCACAAAACAGGGATATTGTCACTTCCGCAGAGATCTGAATGAGGTTTCCAATCCAAGTCCAAAAAAAAGAGGCATCACAGATGGCCAGGCCTAAATTAGAAAATTTTCCTAAAGGGCTACAATACGTAGGAGAATATGAATTCAAAATACAGACGTTGAGGTCATCGACAACATTCTCCCAAATTTTGCCTTAGGGATTTTGATGGTCACTTCCCCATCTAGGGGAGTGACCATTCAGATTAATGATCATAAAGGTGGTAGGTGGTTTATTAGGTTTAATAAATCAGCTTTGAATATGGTTTTTGAATGGGATAAATATAAGGAGCAGACCGTTATAGTTGTTTTTTTAAAGATACTCGAGCAGCAATCACCTTTAAGTGTGTGGTCAATGTAACTGGGCTAAATAAAATGTCTGATGGAACACATAGTGTTCCCACAAGAAACATTGGATTGCAAGCAAGAGTATCCAGACAGCTGAAGTAGTTTGTCAGTACTCAGAAGAGTTTCTTGTAGACAAATGACAATTGGTCTATTTTCAATAAGCAGGAGCAACTGTTTGTATTTGGCTTTAAGGCCTCTAATGTTCCATTGTATTATAAAAGACATGATAGGAAGGGGAAAAAAGAATGTTTTAGTTCAATCAATTTTCAACCCCTATGTTTCTCCATAATTTTAAGTATTTTTAGCTGGAGATGAAAGTGCTCCATGTCAACTGGTTTAAAGGAAGACTTTATTCTTCCTCACAGCGCAAAACACCACACTGGTCATCAATACTGCTTTGTTGCAGTTGCTCAACATGTTCAAGTGATGAATGTGTTTGTTGTTTGTGTAGGAGAGTACGTAACATGTGAGCGTGTATTTTATTTACAGATTACTGCACTTCGAGTCTGATTTAGGACTGTAGCATTACTTTTCTTTGTTTTCAAAATGGGAGGACTAAAACAGATTTCCAAAATAGGAGATCTATGCACAAATACATACACAACCCAATATCAGACTACATTAACAAATAGTACTTATGTGTACCAATCTCCATATTGCAGTCATCTCGCATGCTTCGCTCCTTGGCAACACCCTGTGGGATTATTTCGCTGAGATTGCCAGAGTCATGGTGTCCCAGCATCTCCTTGAATGCCTTCAGCAGGTCTGGGAACTTCCTGCCACAAGCACAAGACATTCCCATCAATAATAATAGTACTACAATACCACTCTTCATCTAGGAAGCAACTGAGGAAGAACAATGACAACACACACATTACAAACATCCTTCCACAGACTGTTGTGACATGGAACTCGATGCCTCTAATCAAACTCACTTCCCCAAACGCCTCTGATAATATCTCCCATACCCATTTTTCCTCCCTAATTAGCTAAAGAGATAGACATATAGATAGATAGATAGATAAATAGATATTCAGTGCTTATAGGGTCCAGCGGACTGCCAAGAGCCGAATCAGGACCACACAAAATTAAGTAAAATCAGACTAAACTGTTAACACTTAAATATGAGAAAAGATGTAAATAAAATATGTCTAATTAAATTCAACCAAGAATATTCAACAAGAGGATATGACTTAAATGCGATAAAACAAACCAACATCATGCAAATACTGGAACAGGTGTTGACCAGTGCAAACTTTAAAAATCTCATTAAAAGGCATTGAACCAAAACATCTTTCTCTTTCATCAACCAGATCAGCACATTCAGACATAAAATGGAGAACGGAAAAGGATTTGTCATATGCAAAGCAACACGGTGGATCTTCTCCTTTTAAAAGGAAACTATGGGTGATATAAGTATGTCCAATATGAAGGCAAACCAAAACTGTTTCTTCTTTGCGAGTGGATGCAAAGTTAGGCAAAGAAGCTGACAAATCTGGAAGAATTTGAAATAGTTTGTTATTGATTTGAGTAGACCATTCAGTCTGCCACAGCCGTTTACAATAAGATCCAGTCATACAACGCAGGTCAGAGTATGGAACAAACTGGAAAATCTCTGAAGGGAAATCAAGATGCTGAGCTTCTTTAGCCGCTTTGTCCACTGCAATATTGCCGCGGATGCCCATGTGACTAGGTACCCACATAAAAACGATCTTTTTACCCTCAGAAACAAGCTGTGTGTGGAGGTCATGGATCTCTGCCAGAAAAGGGTGCGATATCTTTCTCATGGAAAGAGCTTGAAGTGCTGACAGTGAATCAGACACGATTAAAAACGAGGTTATTTTGGATTGATAAGCCTGCTTCAGAGATAGATGAATTGCCTTAAGCTCAGCTGTAAAAACAGAACAACAATCAGGTTAACCCTGTTGCAAAGGCTGATCTAGGTGTCTCCCAGAGACCGACGCAGCACCAACCGAGGCTCCTTTCTTCGACCCGTCTGTAAAAAGTTTTTCATATCCTTTATACAATGAACATTGTTCGAGATAAAGTTGCTTATAAACAGTTTAGGAAGTTTCGGTCCTTTTGAAGGATGTAAGAGTGAAGTTGATAATGGGGTTGAGGAGGTTCCAAGGTGGAAGTACAGTTAGCAATTGATCATCATTAACAGAGTCAACATCTATGCCTGCAGTGTCAAAGTGAGGACATATTCTGATACCAAAAGGAGGAATTTCTGTCGGTCTGTTGGAGTATTTAAGTGTAAATAACGGGTTTAGAACACAATCATAAGCGGGATTTTCAGGATTTGCTTTAAGTTTGAGAAAATAATTCATGGCGAGCTGAAGCCTGCGGATATCCAAGGGAGGTTCGCCAGCCTCAGCGTAAAGAATTTCCTTCGGTGAAGTGCGAAACGCCCCCAGACAGATCCGAAGACCTTGATGATGGATTGGATCCAAGGCTTTCAAATAGGCTTTCCTAGCAGAACCATATACGATGCTACCATAATCCAATTTAGATCGTACCAGGGAACGATAGAGGAGGAGCAAAGTTTGCTTGTCTGCTCCCCAGTCTGTGTGGCTGATAACTTTCAAAACGTTAAGACCTTTCTGGCAGCTGTCCCTCAGGTATTTAATATGCAGCAGAAAAGTAAATTTGCTGTAAAAAATAATACCCAACAATTTTACTTGTTTAGAAACTTTGATGGGTTGGTCATAAACATGGAGAGAGGGGTTCAAAACCTGGTTCTGTTTGCGATGAAAATGAATGCATTCGGTTTTAGAAAGCGAAAATTGGAAGCCGTTGTCTTCTACCCACCCCTGAATTTTATCTATGCAAAGCTGAAGTTGACGCTCCACCCCAGCCAAGGTTTTACCCTTAGCCAAGATGGAGAAATCATCAACAAACAAGGATTTATCTATGCCATATTTGACGTTTTGAACTATGTTGTTGATCTTAACGTTAAACAAAAGAGATAAAATGCTACCCTGAGGGACACCCATCTCCTGCTCAAAAGAATCTGATAAAGTGGAGCCAAGTCGGATCTGAAACTTTCTATCGGTTAAAAAATTTTCTATAAAAATGGGTAAGTTCCCACAGAAGCCTAAGTGCTCTAGATCTTCTAGAATCCCGAACTTCCAAGTCGTGTCGTAAGCCTTTTCTAGATCAAACAACACAGAAACAACATGTTCACCGTTAACCAACGCGTTTCTAATGAACAACTCGAATCGGACGAGATGATCTGAAGTGCTCCTGTTTTTGCGGAAACCACACTGAGTGACATCAAGAGCATTAATGGATTCTAACTGCCACAGCAAACGCTCATATATCATTCTTTCCATAGTTTTGCACAAACAGCTTGTAAGGGCAATAGGCCTGTAGTTGTTTGGGTCAGAGTGATCCTTTCCAGGTTTAGGAATTGGAACAATTACTGCCACTCGCCAAGACGGGGGAAAGGAACCAGAAGACCAGATATGATTAAACACAGCCAAGAGAATTTTAAGGGAATCTTTAGGCAGGTGCGAAATTAACTGATAATTAATGAATATCATCAGGGCCAGAAGCAGAGTTATTAGATTTTAAGATGGAATCTGTCAATTCTTCCATAGAAAATGGAAGGTTATATGGTTCACAATTATCGGCATCAAAAAAACAGGATTCTCTTTCTTTTTTATCTTTGATGTTTTGGAATTTGGGAGAGTAATGAGCAGATGAAGAATTGTGATGGATGGTAGAGGCCAACAAGTCAGCCACCTGCTTTCTGTCAGTGATAATCTGTCCACGTTTTTTCAGACCTTGGATCACAGCTTTGGAGTTTTTTCCTTTAATTCTTTTTATAATTTTCCAGACTGTTTTGGGAGAGGTTTTGGTATGAAGTTTGGAACAGAAGGTTTTCCAGGATAGACGCCTTTTTTGTTTAAAGATATATCTAGTTTTAGCTCACAGCTTCTGATGATTAAGTTTATTTTCAGCTGTAGGATTTGAAAAGAAACTCCGTTGGGCTTGCTTCCTTTGATGATGAAGAGTCTTGCATTCTTTATCAAACCAAGGGTCTTCAGGGCACTGCTTTTAATAGATGTTTTGGGTATATTTTCAGAAGCACATTCTAGTAGGATGTTAGAAAACTCCAAAGCTGGATCTTCGGAATTGAGAATGTCATTGGTAATTTGACAAGCTGCGGAGTGTCCAAATTGGTCCCAATTTGCTTTTTTGAAATTCCAGTGCCGTTGGGGGTCCCTCAGATTGATCTTCTAGAAACTTTAGAAAAATTGGAAAATGATCACTCCCACAGAGATCCGTATGAGGTTTCCAATCCAGGTCCAAAAAAAGAGAGGGGTTACAGATGGCCAGGTCTAAATTGGAAAATTTTCCTAAATGGTTACCATACGTAGGGGAACCTGAATTTAAAATACAAATGTTGAGGTCATCGACAACATTCTCCAAAATTTTGCCTTGGAGATTCTGATGGTCACTTCCCCATCTGGGGGAGTGGCCGTTCAGATCCCCAACAATCACGAAGGGAGATGGGAGTTGGTCTATCAAGTTTAGTAAATCAGCTTTGCAAATTGTTTTGGAAGGGGATAAATATAAGGAGCAGACTGTTACAGTTTTTTGGAAAGATACTCGAGCAGCAATCACCTCCAGGGGTGTGGTCAATGTAACTGGGCTAAATAAAATGTCTGAACGAACACATAAAGCGTTCCCACGAGAAACATTGGACTGCAAGCAAGAGTATCCAGATAACTGAAGTATTTTATCAGGACTCAGAAGAGTTTCCTGTAGACAAATTAAGCTTGGTCGGGTTTTAGAAAGCAGGAGCAACTGTTCATAGTTGGCTTTAAGGCCTCTAATGTTCCATTGTATTAAAAAGGTCATGGTAAAACGAAATAAAAGAAGTATGGTTTATTTCAATCAATTTATAAGTTTCTCATTAATTATAACAGATTATTTTTTAGCTGAAGATGGAGGTGTTGACTCCTGTGGAGGTGCCGACTCCTGTGGAGGTGCTGACTCCTGTGGAGGTGACTCCTCCATGTCAATCGATTCTACCTCCAGAGAGGTGAAACGATTCGAATGAACATCTTTTTTGGAAGACAATGGTCTTGACTTATTGTCAGTCCTTAAAGAGGACTTCGAGCTCGACGAACGCTGTGCGACCCCAGCAGAATGGGTTCGACCCCGATGGGGTGATGTGGAGGGAGGTCGCGAACCAGACGTCCGCCCCTGCCCCGGAGGTGGAACAGGGTGAAGAGGTGTGGCAACGGCTTTCGACGCAGCCGTCGGAGGTGGCATTGTCGCAGTGGGAGTCGGCCTGCTTGTGGTCGACCGCTGCTAGTTACTGGGGACAACACTAACTCTCTCCTTATTCTCACTATCCAACAGACGTTTCTCTAGCAATTGTGTTAATTCTTTCAGAGAGCTCAGGAACGATCCTAAAGCAGAATTGTTAGTAACAGAGATCATGGATGAGATGGATTTGAGCATGTCTGGCAAAGTGTTTGTTGAGGCCACTTTAGCAAAACTCGGTTTGTGTCACACGGGTTGAGAAGCTCATACCGTTTTCTCGCCTCTGGAAAGGAGCATTTGTCTCGTGATCTGATTTTTTGGATCTCAGCCTCCCTGATCCAAGCAGGGCAAGATTTTGAAGATGCAGGATGGTCTCCCTTGCAATTAAAGCACTTTGGAGCATTACCGCACTGTTCACCATGAAACCCCCCCCCCCCTCCTCCCCCCCGCACTTGAAACAGGTCGACGAGTTTTTGCATGCCGTCCTACCATGTCCATACCTCTGGCATTTAAAACAACGCAGTGGCGAAGGTACAAACACGGAAACAGGATTACTTTCATAACACACAATAACTCTTTTTGGTGCTTCAGGTGTGCAAAAGGTCAGAAACAGAGTATTTGTGGGTACTCTGTTTCCGTCCTTGTCTTTTCGCATGACCCTATGTACCTCAGTCACTCCCTGCTTAGCCAAGCCATCTTTTATTTCGGTCTCAGACAAACCATCAAACTGGGACGACCGCACAACTCCTTTGGAGGAGTTGAGTGTGCGGTGACAACTCACACTCACGTCAAACACTCTGCTACCTAGCTCCAGCTTGGTGCCATCTCTGGATCTCAATTGTTCTGAAGTCTTTTCTGTGGGGCAGTCCACTAAACAACTACCATCTCGTTGTCGTTTAATATCTTTGATCTGGCAGGATACTCCCGCAAACCACTTTTCCACGACAAAAGGGGAAATCTCTTGGCTTTCATTTGTCATCTTAACGATCAGAAAGCGTGGCCATGTTTTGAGAAGGCCAGATTCCTTGGCTGTGCGTCTAGTTTCAGTGTCGCTGTCAGAATCATGTCCAATATCCTTGTCCAGTCCGTCATAAGTTCGTTTTTGTTTTTTGGTGGATGCCATGTTTTAAGATTGTTAATTCATCCCCCCTGCTCCCCACCCACCACGGAGTCCAACAAGGGGATGCGTCCAAGCGGAAAATCCAGGAAGGGAACACACCAGGGCTACAGGGGGGATATACACCCAGACAATCCCGCACTGCACTACGGTTTTGTTCGAGTTTGACCCATGAGCCGCAGCCTTCTAGCAGAGCTAGGGCAATACACGACCAGCCGCTTGACTGACGCGAGCCACGCCAGCCTCCCGCCTAGGAGAAGTACGGGCCAAAGAGGTGTGTTAGTGTGAGGGACCGCAGTCCCTCAGTGACCTCAACCTCCAGGATCCCATTCTCCCCCGACACGGGTTGCCCTGCACGGCAAACGCAGGGGGCCAAGAGAAGGCCACAGAGAATAAGGAGGGTAGAAAAAGAAGAAATGATGGGGAAAAAAGAAGATAGGAAAAGTCCGGTAAGGCAGAAGAGAGGAAGTCAAAACTGCAGTTTAGTGGGAGAATTTACGGGTGAAGAGAATATAGGTGAAAGGACAAATAAGACAGAAACAAGAAAAAAAAGAAAAGAAAAAGGGGTAGGCAACTTTGTCACCCAGCAAAAGAGAGGCTGGGGTCCACCCCCGCGCGCGGACCTGAGCCCGTGGGGGCAATTAGCTAAAGAGACAGGGGTTTTCACACTATTTATTGCCAATTACAAACTTGTGAGTAAATGAATAGATGCAAACAAGGCAATGTGCAGGTACCTCCCATTTTAAAAAAAATGTAGTTGTTCAGTTTTAAATTGTTTATAGTTGAGTGTTCTTCCTCGCTGAAATGTTCAATTGAGTGTTCTCCCTCGCTAAAATGCTCACAGTCGAGTGCTCTCCCCCTTGTTGACTTATAGCCAGAAGTGGTATTCAGTCAAGGTATTAACTTATTCTATACTGACTTGGCAGTGGCGTAGCTAGGGGAAGGAGAGAGGGGGTCCAAATTCTAAAGTCCCCCCCGGGCCCCCACTTGAGGAGGGCCCCCCAAAGGAGAGTGCAAAAATTTTTTTTACTTTAAATATTAATTACGCCACCGCCATGTAATATTGGTATTCACGTTGTTATATAAGTTAGTGAATTTAGACATATATTTATTAAGTACACTATCTCATGTCATGATGTCGAATGTCAAAATGCAGGGGCCCCCAAAGAGGCCAAGCCTCCCCGGGCCCCCAAATCCCTAGCTACACCACTGTGGCGTGGGTTGCATCCCCATTTATTGGGCAGGGATAGCTCAGTGGTCAGAGCGCACGACTTGTGTGAGTGCGTCTTGGGCGACGTGGGTTCGAATCCTGACTTCAGCATACTATTTCGTGATTGCTGGATATTACGGGCCAGCGCCTTGAGAAGCTCTCTGAGCTTGTAAGTGCGCTATATAAGATAAATCTCTTTCTCTTTCTTTTGTTCTATACTAGCTGATTTGTACAAGTTACTAAAGAAAATTTTTTTTATATACAAGAACTGCAATAGAAACTTGAAAGTGTATGTTCATAAAGAAATTAGAATGGACTAACCAATATCCAAGTCTGATAGAATTATCTTGGCATTTACCGATTTATTTCGAGAAAAAAAACAACAGCCCCCTCACTTTTTTCAAAATGGCACATCTGATTCCCACAGAAAAAGCTACAAATAGTGTAAGGGAGGCAACAATTCAATAATAGACCTTTCACCGACTGTTGTGGAAAACAGCGTTACCTCCCTCTAATTGAAGCGTGTGTCACAAACAGTATTTTGTGTGTGTGAGTGTTTTTTAAATTCAAATATACATGACTGCAAGCGCACGCACATGCAGACGCAAACACAGCAATACAAGTTTAACACGTTTGGCTATTGGGGTAGATGGAAAAGATAGATGAGCGTTTAGTGTGCCCATGTAGTGGGTACTGCATTACACCAGCTAGTTTTGTGTTAGGCCACAATCACGTGAGACTACCAGAGGTTTGTGTTTGTCTTTTTTTCAAGCTACCATCCTGTATCTGCACTAGCTAGCTGTTGGGCTACCTTGCCTTACCCGTGTCCTTCCGTGTCATCGACTGGACGCTATGGACATGGGGTTCTTTGGGCACCTTAGGAGGCCGTGACAACTCAGCGTATTCCAGAGGTCGCTGTCTTGGGACTGAAGGGGGTCTGTGTTGTACTATGCGACTGTGGAGCCTCTCTTGTCGCCTTTGATCTTGTCATGGCTCGTTTAGTCTGAATTGACCGTCATTGGACTATCAGCATTCGGAGAGTTGAGTACCCATAATTAACTGTTGTGTTGTGTGTTCGTATCTGTTTGTGCTTCGATTCAATTTGTGTGTGCATTATTGTTTACATATTAAAAAAGCCTCTTAAATTTGAGCAGTTGTATCCTGGTCTTGGTTTCTTCTTTTTTTCTCAAAGAGGAGATATCAGTCTGTCTTTTGGCCTATGGTGTGGACAAGTGAGGGGAGGTGTGCCTTAAGATACAGAATGTGACAGCGTTTATCTACAGCGCTGAAATTATGCATCATCTTCATCACTTTCTTCTTCATTACTTTGTCCACTATTAACACTTTTAGCATCCCCTTCCATGTTAGAAACCCACTCTTTTTGAAATAACAGTAGTCAATGCCAGACGAACTTTGCAAGCATACTCTAAATTGAAAATATAAGAGGTGTTTCCACCTTAGTTTCATATGCTATGTTGAGTCTACACACTGGGACTTCCGAAAGTAGAAGTATGGGTAGGCGCATGTTAGCATGAGAGCATTGTGCGCTGACACTACGCTATAGCATTGCAAAGTATAGAAAAAGTTCATTCAGATACAGGCAGTGGAAAATTATTTTATGATTTATTAAATGAACGGAACAGACAAAAAGGCTTCTTTATAGTGGGTTTGTTTTGTTTTCTGTCAGAATTCTTCATATCCTTTTTTAAAACATTTACTTCAGATTTTTTTTAATACAATGATCTGTGTAGCTGTACCATACATCCTTTGAGGTGTACACTATTTAAGTGTGACAGGATAGGGACAGGGAAAACAATGTTTTCTCAACTATCACAAAGCCCACAATAGGTTCTGTGGGTTTGGGCACTAAATAGAATAGACCCAACGTTTCCCGGCGTGTCGTAAGACACGACTAATAGGGGTGATGTCAGAACGTCATCACTGGGCAAAAGTCTTCTACACAGGTCACCGGCCAGGTTCAACGATCACATCCTTAGGGCCATGGCGAGCCACACTGTACTTGTGGATTTCGGCTGTGGCCAACAGCCTGGAGAGGATTGGGCCCTGCCAGGTCTTTCTTGCCCAAGACACACTGCATAATGAATGAACCACTCACTCCATACCGGATCGGTCCTCGCCCGGGTCACCAAGGACCGCGCCTTCCGTTGGCCACGAGGACGGAGGTGATAAGTGTGCTACTGATGGACAACTTAACAGGATCCACACGAGAGACAACATTGTCATAGGAACCTGGAATGTCAGGGCCCTACCTGAGGATGGAAAATTAAAAGAACTGCCCCACGAGCTGGACCACTATCAATGGAACATTTTAGGTTTCAGCGAACTGCGCTGGAAAGGCCTAGGTGAAACAACGACCGACAAAGGCCACAAGCTTTATTTCAGCGGGAAAGATGACAGGCACGAACATGGCAGTGGATTCTTGGTTCATAAGAGCATTCTATCCACTGTCATGGGTTGCTGCCCAGTCTCCAGTACACTCGTTACAATCCGTCTGAGAGCAGCCCCTTTCAACATTAACATCCAGGCCTATGCCCCAACATCAGACTATGACGACAGCAAAGTGGAGGATTTCTATGAAAATCTGCAGGTGGTCATTGACCAAGTGCCGAAGAAGGACATAGTCATAGAGGAAGGCAACTGGAATGCCAAGGTTGGCCAAGATGCGCACCACAACTGGGGAGACGCATGTGGACCCCACTGCAACGAGACAAATGACAGGGGTCTGAGACTCTTGGAGTTTGCCATATACAACACTCTGGTACTGGCAAACACACTTGGTCTCCACAAAAACTCCAGACAATGGACATGGCACAGTCCCGGTGGGGAGCATCACAACCAGATTGACTACAGCATGGTCAAGAAACGCTTCAGATCAAGCATCAACATTGGCAGACACGTACTTTTCCAGGAGCACACATCGGAAGTGACCATGATCTCATGATGATGTCTTTCCAGCTCCACTTGAAGAGAGTAAACACAGCAAAGTGTGCCAGACTGAAGTTCGACCTGGACAAACTGCAAGACCGGAGGTGGCAGAAATATTTCTGGCCACAATTTCACCACTGCTCATTTTGGGAGATGTGAAGTAGATATCAACACCATGACCACCACCTTCAACTCAGATGTGACAGATGCCGCCACTGAGATCCTTGGCAAGCACCGACCAAAGAAGAAGCCGTGGATCACACCTGAACTTTTGGACGTGGGTGATAAACGAAGAGAGATGAAAAAGAAAAAGAACACCTCACAGGGAGCTGATGCCTACCAAAAAAATCAACAATGACATCCGAAAAGGCATGAGCACAGCAAAGGAGAATTGAATAGAAGATTAATGCCAGGAAATAGAGAACAGTCTGAACAAGAACAACAGCAAGAAGGCCTACCAGACTGTGAAGCGGCTGACAAGTGTTAAACAGCCCAAGGTCTTCACAATCCAAAGCAAATCTGGCATATGCCTTACAGAAGAACAAGAAGTCTTGGATAGATGGACAGAGTACTGCTCTGACCTTTACAACCACACACCAAACGGAGACCCATCAGTTCTAGCATGTCCCGAGAACAGAGAAGAAGAAAAAATCCTCCCAAATCTCAGAGAAGTTGAGGCAGCAGTGCAATCGCTGAAGAAAGGGAAGTCAGCGGGAGTGGACAACATACCCGCGGAACTGCTTCAAGCAGGAGGAGAAGCGATGATTGACGCCCTCCACGGCAGTGCATTCAAGTACTTTCTGACTGTGTCTAAAAACTCCCTTAGTTCCGCCTCGTAGGGTCCCTTAACGCAGGCTGGACTGCTTATAACCTGCTGAGAGACGGCCAGCGACCCACAGCACAAGCTATGCAACTGGCACTCGCCTGGAAGCTTATAATTACTTTAACCGCGCGCCAAGCTCGGTACTGTATAGGGCCAGGAAGGGGGCTGGCGGGCGGCTGCGCTACATGCAATTGAGTGCCTATTGCTTGCACCATTAGGACCACGAGACTTTCGTAAATTCGCTTCTATTACAGAGGCCAACAACCAAACACAAGAAAATATTTTATAATGTCGACCACATCACCAGAAAGTTCAAACTGTGTACTAAGTGACTTCAAATGGTGAACATTGTAGAAAGGATTTAAATGTGTAATTAAAACGCGTATATACACTAGATCGAAAACCGGTCCGTTGCAAGGCAATGAAGGGCCGATCAGTACACACGGTCAAATCGACTAAAATATAAGACAAACGAAATGGTATTCTGATATTTAGTTTATGCTAACACAACACACAGATATGAAAGTAACTAAAATGCAAAAGGACTACCACAATACAAACGATATTTCACATAATATGATCAATTCTATAGCACAGAGTTAGAGAATGATATCCACTCAGTCGTACGCCTTTCTTTGTCTAGTATGTTAGCGTGCAGCGTGGGAAGCGAGACTGCAGGCATGATACGAGGCTAGCCGGCTGGCTGCAGGGCTTGCCAGCTATAATTAGCCTAGTAGCTCCACTGGAAAGTCCTTTCCAGTGAAAGAAAGCACAGGCGTGCCTCACCATTATATGTAACAAGATCTGGCAGAGTGGGGAGTGGCCTACACCATGGACCCAGTCGCTTGTCATCACTCTTCCAAAAAAAGGTAACCTTCAGAAATGTGAAAATTACCGCACAATCAGCCTCATCAGCCATCCCAGCAAGGTCCTCCTGAAAATAATACTCAAAAGATTCAGAGGTGACGGTGATCGAGCAGCTGAGGTCTGCAGATGTAGCCAAAAGGAGACAGAGGGAGAGGTTCTGGAGACACAAACTCAAGACCAACTATCCAGACGGACTGAATGTTTGGGATCGATGTTTGGGGCTTCTTGGAGCCAGGGGGCAGGGTTTGGATCAGGAGGGTCTGGAGACACTGCGGCGGAATTATTTAGAACTATACTTGAGATGTTTGGCTATTTGAGGGTGAATATTTTTATTCTTATTTATATATTTATTTTATTTATAGAAAAAAATTTTTTTTTTTAATTTAAAACATTTATTTTATTTTATTTTATTTATTTAATTTTTATTTTTATTTTGGGCGCGGGTGGAGGGAGAGGGGGAGATGACTCTTTATGGCTGAACCGATGATGCGATTGTAAGGGAGTTGGTATGTGTGGTTATATTACTTCCCCCTCCCCCCCCTCTCCCTACTGAACACTATGTTTTGGTGATGTTGGTGAATACGGTTCAGAGATAGCTTTTAAATATAATTATTCTTTATAATTGATATAAATTTCTAAATAGTACACTATTCTTTTTAATGAACTCGATTCGCTTTCTTCACTATATATATGCTTAGACTGTTTTGTTTTGTACAGTCCTTGGGTCTTACTGATGAAGAATTTAGTGTAATAAACCGAAAATTTTAACGCCTACTACCCAGGTGTTGTTGTTGGTTTTATATTCCATGCACTATAAAGTAACGACAGATTTACCTCTAAAATAGCAGGCTCTTTTCAGTCCTCTAAAATCACCATGAAAATCAGCTTGTTGAACACTACACTTGTTTTACTTAAAATGAATAATACTGATAGTCTTTCCAATAAAAGCAATGTCAGCAACAAAACAGTTCTATTGTTTCAAGGACTTAGCAGTTACCTTTCTGCACTTTTTCAGAAATGTTGGAGAGTTTTGTTTTGTAGCAGTCAATATTTGAGTTTCTTGATTTCAACTGCAGCTTGACATTCAATGTCTTACTTCCAATAGTCCCTCTAAAGTCAGTTTTATTTTTTCTAACCAGAGAAAAGACCCTTTCACTTGAACAGTTGGACACAGGTATCAGGAGAATCCTCAGCATGATCTTGGACAGCAAGTAAGCTTTGTGTCTAGCAGATGTAACATGAATGGCAACATCGTCAAAGACACCATGACTTATAAAAAAATCGAAGCCACAGACAGCACAGCGTGTGTACTTTGTTGACCTTTTCGACGCAATCATGCATGGATGTGCTTCTGTGTAAGAATGCAGAAAATCTTGAAATCGTTTAGTTGCAGGCTTTGTTTTCTTTGATGAGGAATCGGTTTTGTCATCAGACTTAACAGCTTTTCTTTTCTGGGTCTACCACATCCTGCCATTTTCGCAATTTTGAAACACTCCGAAAGGCAGTGAAGACTATTATGGAGGGAACTCGTACAGGTCTATTTTTAGACAAGGATTAGGGGTAGGGTAGGGTAGGTTAGAGTTAGGTTAGGGTTGGGTAGGATTGGGTAGGAGAGGGTACACCTAACTCATTGCCTGCCAATCGACGATATATCGTCGATCTGAGCCACCATGTTTTTGCCAATCTATGATATATCGTCGATTTCAGTATTCCGTTTCGTTCCGTTTTTTTGCGCAGTCCAATCCAAGTTTTATTTTAACCAAAGAGAGATAACTCTTTCTACTTTCGTTCTCGATCGACACGCACGTGCTTCAAATTGATTCGTTTTTAGAGTGTTTTTTTTGCATTTTACTAAGCATCGTAATGGGCACAATCGACAGTGTGTCAAACTCTGCTAATAATCAATATAATTTCAAACTGTAAAGTGTATTTTGTTCCTAAATAAATTTTCTTTCTGGTGTGTGTAGCTTATTCAGCGATTGGAATTATTCCTCCAGATTTTTTTCATCACTGTGGTATGTAGAAATATTTTTATTTTATTTTATCATTTCAAAAAGATGAACATGCTTTCAAAACACATATTTCAATAATAACATAATCAAATTAACATTTTTGTGGTTTTTTTCTTATTCTTCACTCTTTTACCTTTAATTTGATATGAAATATGTCTATTTAACAACTATTATTGAAAGAACAGTAGCTTAAACACCTAAGGTACTGAACTTTCTTTCCGGTGCCAGAGAAATGTCTGGCACAAACGTGGAAACATGCCTGGCAGGCAAAGAGTTAAAAATAGACGTGTACCCTCTATAATAGTCTTCACCCCGAAAGGCTAAGAACGAGTGTATTCATTGGACAAATGGGTCACGTGTTTGATTCAGGTCTAGCGGTTGGGTAAGAACCATGATTCGGCTTTCATCACGTGATTGATTAGGGTACAGCCATGAATCGAAAAGCGTGTCACAAAATATAAACGATCTGCAACTTCTCCCTATTTTTATAAAAGCTACCGTATTTCCGTATTTAATTCACTTCGCCGGAATTAAATACGGTCAATCCATACTGGTTGGCATCTCTGCAGATTGAAACCCCAAGACAAACAAATCATAGCTGAAGGACAAGCAGGATTCAGTGCAGGGCGAAGTACCACCTCAGAATTTTCAACCTCAGAATAATCTGCAATACCTACAGCACCAACATCTATATCATGTGTTCGTAGACTTCAAGAAGGCATTTGCAGAGTTGCCTACCGTCCCGCTGTAGGCGGAATCGTCCCGATTTCAGGTGAAAAAACGAGCTGTGTTCCGCGATTCCGCTTTTTAAGTTTACGTCCCGGCAAATTAAAAAAAAAAAACGATTTTTTTTTTTTTTTTTAACCCGGTAGAAGTTTATTTTTAGCGCGTCGGCTGATGCAATATCGGTGGTCTGATCCGGTTTTTGCGCGGACTAATGACGCGCGTACAGTTTCAAACACAGAGTCACGTGACTTTCTTCAGCGCAACCTGCTAGTGGTAGGCCTAGGCTACTGACAAGTTGCCGCGATTGTTTCGACAGAAGTTATGGCGTCAAAATCAAATTCACGAGCAGACGACGGTCCTGATACACCTCCGAGAAAAAAACAGAAAAGATATCAGACATTCAGAAAAGAATATACAGAGAAATATTCTTTTATTAGGGAGGGCAAAGGAGAATCATGGGCGCATTGTGCCATTTGTTCTGTAGATTTCTCCATCAGGTCCGGCGGCGGAAACGATATTGAACGGCACATTAAAACCGACAGGAATGAGTGTGGACAGGCAGTACACAAGCAAGCAGCTTCAACAGATAAAAAGTGCATATTACAAATCTCTGCTAAAACAATAGTTTACCATGTTACTTTGTGGTAGTATATGTATGTCACACTGACAGTTCATGTGTTTATTGGATTTTACCTTCAGTGGCAGCATGCACATAATCTGTACAGGAATAATAGTTTCTCATGTAATGGTAGTGTATGTGACAATGACACTACGTTTATTGGATTTTACCTTCAGTGGCAGTATGCAGATTAGTAAAACGGAATCATGAACTAAAGTTTCTGTGTTTTATTTGTTACTTCATCATTAACAGTATCAATAACAACAGATTCATAAACAAAGGTAAGTTTCAGTGTGACTCAATTTTTTAATTTATTTATTTTTTATTTTACATTTCAAAACTTCTTCAACGATCATAGCTGCTCGCCTGAAAGTCAAATCATTTGGCAAAAATATGCATGACATTTTTTTGTGTTGAAATCATCCAGTTGCGGTGTCCCTCCTAATCAAGCCATGTCCCTCTGTTTTGGTGCCAATGTCCCTCTTTCACGTTTTGGGGGGTAGGCATGTATGCATTTGACAGAGTCTGGCATGCAGCTCTATGGGCAACAGACCTGCCTACCTCAAAAAAATTTTGTCAGTACCCCAGGCACTTCAAGACCAGATTTTGACTTTCGGTATTTATATAAACTGTCGTTATTTTACGTGAACCAAAATAATGATAATAAATAAAAATATAGAACTGTGTAAACTTATTGTCATTATTCATCTTAATTTGCTCTTAGCTAAATTTTTATATATTATTACACATGTAAAATAAATAAAGAAACTGTACACTGTTCAATAAATTTATTGTTTAAAAATTAGGGTGCTTAATTAACTCTTAGCGTCCTATAGCGCGGTAATGCGCGCCTCGCCCGTAATCCTGAAGCGCGGTAATGCGCGCCTCGTTAGTGCACCTTTTAGTCATGAAATCACAGGAAATAGGAACTCTCCAGTGCGCGAGAGAAGGTTTAGTCAACTTCCGGAAAGGTTCCCGTGTGTTTTCCGCTATTGTTTTCGCAAGTTTGATGTGGTTTTGTGTACTTTTTTAACGATTTTGTTTGAGGTTTGAGTTTGCGAAATTTTCGGCCATGATGGCTGTTATAGTGAGTTTGGTAACCTTATTGATGAGCTTATTGCTGAAAGAGCACAAGGACTTGGTGTAGACAACCAGAGTGAGTTTTCTTGTCTGTGTTGACTGTCTGTGCACACATTCACATGCAATCCACACTGTCTTGTTGTTGTTTTATTAACATAGTCCATAAAATACCTGTAATTATGAATTAATTACAAGATTCCAACAGGTAAAAATAGTACTAAAGTCAAAATGGTTCTTTGGGTACATAGAATAACCATTTTGTAAACATATCCTAAAATATGAAGTTAATGTGACAATAAATTAATTTTTTGCAATTTTTTCAAATTCATAACCCAATTTATTGCAATAAACTTGAAATCCTTACAGGATATAGGCGCAAATGTACAGAAAACCTTATAGGACGCTAAGAGTTAAAAAACAATGCAAAAGTGTTAGTCCACCACATCAACATAATATGTGAGTTAAAAAACAATGCAAAAGTGTTAGTCCACCACATCAACATAATATGTGATAATGATCTACTTGTACTTTTTCAAATCATGCATGTATGCACTTTTCAGCTGCTGCGGTTCTTCATTTGTGAAAGAGCTTTCATGTCTGAACTTAACCAACATCAGTGCTTCAACAGCGTCTTTACCCATACTGGACCTACTGTCAGTACACGTTTTACGTACGCAACTAAACACCCTCTCACAAGCAGCACTGCTGTGTGGGATGGTGCAGATTCCCAGCATGAACTGGTACAGTTGCAAAAGCTGAGGGTGTTTTTGCTGACCTGCACCCAAAATTTGTCCACCTGCATAGCTGGGCCCACCAATCCCCTTGACATCAGTTGACTGATACTCGGAGAATTTCTCCTTGATTTGTTCAGATGTATTTGGTGGAAAGAGTTTAGGGAATCGCTTCATAAAAAAGCGTAGAGCTTGGGAAGATGCAGTCAACTGAGCTGAAGGACAGATGATTCTGCAGTGCTGCATGGAGCAAAGGGTCAGTGAGGGGCAGTTTCAGGAGAAGATAGCTGCAAGTTTCCTCAAAGTATGCACGCACTGAAGCATAGAACTCTACAACACGTTCAGATTTTAGGTTGTAGTCTTTGGGACTGTCAAGCATTTTCCTTGCCTGATCACCCCCCAGCAGGTCTTCATCAGCTACCAAACAAAGCCATTTTTTAAAATAAGAAACCAGAAATGTCTGCTTTCGTTTCACACATGCACGCTTGGATGAACTTGCCACATCTACATCTGAATCATCATCTGTTGTTTCATGAATTCTTTTCTCCATGACAATTAAATATTTGCAGATTATACACTTAAAAAACACAAGGCTATTTAATGAGTTATAGTTTTCTGGCACAATTTGTTTAGCTTCCGCTTCCGGTTAAATGAACTTTTTACCAAAATTTGTAAAAAAAAAAAAAAATTTAAAAAAAATTTACAGACCTATTTTCGTATTTTTAAAAAAAGAGATCGTAACAGCGTACTTGGGGTCAAAATATCATGAAAATACGGCGAAATACGGACGGGTAGGCAGGTCTGGGGCAACCATGAGCGTGTACAACATCAGCCCTAAAATTATTGAAGTTATCAAAATGACAAGGCTACCAGTGCAGTCCTTCATAACAGCACCATCGGAAACTGGTTCAGAACAATCGGCGTGCGTCAAGGATGCCTCCTCTCTCCAACACTCTTCAATATCTTCCTAGAGCGCATCACGTCAGGCGCCTTTTGCAGATCACGAAGGCACAGTCAGCATAGGGGGCAGAGCAATCTCCAACCTTCATTGATGGATTGGCTGGATAGAAACAAGAACAGCTGGTACAGAGGCTTGACACCACCTCCAGAGCCTATGGAATGGAAATAAGTGCACAGAAGATCAAACTGATGACCAACAACAACAATGGCATCAACTTGGACATCAAAGTCCAAGGCCAATACCTCAACACAGTGCATAGCTTCAAATATTTAGGAACCATTGCATCAGACAATGGGTCTCGACAGGAAGTCTTCTCCAGGATCGCACAAACAACTGCTGCCCTGACAAGGTTGAAACTAATTTGGATAGACAAGACCATCAGTCTACATTCCAAGGTAAGGCTGCTACTCTCCCTTGTCATCTCCATTTTCCTATACGCTTGCGAAACATGGACTCTCACAGCAGATCTACAACGAAGAATACAAAGCATGCTACAGAAGACTTGTGGGCATTTCCTATACCCAGCACATCACCAACGACAAAGTCCAACAGACCATCACACAAGCCATTGGACAACATGATGATATGCTCACAGAGGAAAAGAAATGGAAACTCCGATGGTATGGCCACGTCACCAGAGCATCAGGCCTTGCAAAGACCATCCTGCAAGGCACGGTGCAATTAGAAAAAGATGGAGACAGAAAAAGAGGTGGGAGGACAACATTTGAGAATGGACTGGCTTGACACTGAGCGAAACCATCAGGGTTGCTGAGGACAGAGAAAGATGGAGTGCGCGTGTTAAACGATAATCTGTGGTGTCCCCAATGACCTCAGAGTTACGGGATAGGATAGGATATGATATTTTTATCACATTAATGCCCAACTAGTAAAGGTTAAAAGAGAATATAAACATCAATAAAAAAAAACACTATAAACTATTTAACTTCATAAAAAAGGAATCCACAAAACAGTTATTACAAAAATGGCTACTATGAACATGATACTCTCTCAAAATCTATGTATAGAGTTAAAAAAAAAGATAAATGTCCAATAATGAAAAAAGAATTACAATTTACCACGATATTAGGTAATAGTAAAACTAAAGCAAATGAACAAGTATAATCAAAAATTACTTTAGTTACACATTCCTTACTTCCAACTTCCTCATCACAATCATTACCATTCTAACTCTTTCATCAACACAAATACGATCAAGAAAGAATAATAAAAAGAAATAAACGTGCATAATGACAAACACACTAATTCATTAAAACATACTGCTGGTCACATTAGTGGCCAACTGGATACACATGTAAAAAGAAAATGTTCTTGTTGCTTACCCCAGGAAAGGCTGGACCATGGAGATAAGCTCACTGCGTGACATGATCTCCAGGTTGAAGACATGCAAACAGCGTAGAAAGTTGTTGTATGTCTCATGCGACCTCAACATTGTGCGCACCTGAACAGAATACAAACATAACAATCAATAACAATAGCTGAACCCAAAATACAACCAGTTAAAATAGATCTACAAACGCAGCTCATAACAGCCAGAATGACACACATGTGCTTGCGTGCGCACACACACACACACACACCCACGCCCACACACACACACACACACACACACACACCGCATTAAAACACACATCTCATTTGACTAATTTCAATGGTGTGTGTCTCTGCAGTTTTACTCTGTATATTAGGACCACATTTGTTGAGAGCAGAATGTGCGACAGCTGTTTGAGCTATTGGTAGTGTTCAAACACACACTGTGGCTCCATAGTCCATTATCAAGTAAGTAATGTAGCAGGGTATTACAAACTGACCTAAAGAAAACAAAAAAAGGTAGACCTATCTTTTCTAAATGAACATTTCTGAAAGCATACCTGGTCAAAGAAGGCATACTCTTTTAGCGTTCCAAACTTGCCAGCTTCTGCCAGTGACACATCCTTCAGTATACCAGACTTATATTTCTGAAATCACACAAAGCAAGCATAAAAATCAAATGTAATAACAGCAAAAGACAAAAGATAAAAATGATCATAGCAATGTTAACTTCTATTTGTGTTCAAAACTAGTCAAAGGAAAACAAAGGACCAGGGGAGGGGGAGGGGATATGATAGAAGCATATGATGGTAGTGCCTAGTAAGACCTTTCCACAGCCAGGTAGACAGCTGGTAGACAAGGCCATTGTTTTGCACTGCATCCTTCTTTGACATGTTTGGTGATCATCCATTAAAGTACTAGCCAGGTTGGTTTCAGCTCAAAACTTTAAAGAGTAGTGTGTGGGTGTGTTAGGTAGGCAGAAGCCAGAGAGAAAATGCCAGAGATGTAAAGAAGGGAGAAAGAAATGATAAAAGATGATAATGTCCTCTTCTACTGCACACGTATCCAGCCAAACCAAAGCCTGCTGGACAATAATGACAATGCAAACATGGCAACCCACTCAACTGTATTTCCAGACACTCACACACAGCCAAAAAATATTTTTTTAAAGTGTTAGCCCTTTCCTTAAATCCTGTCTTGAATTATGCCCTCCATTCATTTAGTTTTCACTTTTCTCATTAAATAAATTCTTTTTTTGTATCAGTCATTTTTTGTTTCTTATATTACTCGGTAATTTGCACTGATTTTGAGAATTGTGCGTTATATTTGAAACATAATAAAAATTATTTACTAATATTACATTAACTGAACAGAGTAACAATCGCTCATGTATGCAGCTATAATAGTAACAAATATATCTATCAGGCATGCCTACCCTCAATTTGAAGTTTCAGTATTAGCTTTTTCAAATTTCAGTATTACTATTACGATTTCCGTATTTACTTTTACTACCTATTGTTTTTGCACTCATCATTTTTGATATTATGCGAAGAATCCAGTGATAAGTTGATTTGCTGCCACAATCTTCTTTTTCTTCTCCAAAGCCTCGTAATTCTTGATATGCCTTCCATGTGCCGCTTGATGTCGTTCATACCACCGGCGGAGATGCCAAACTGGTTGGCACAAATCGTACTTTTGTCAGTGCTGCTGAGAATAACGAAAGGACACTTTTCCGAATACGAGGCAATATATGTCTGCCCATTGCGCCATTTCTTTGAAAATTCAGATTCACAATCACTTTGCTTAGCCATTCGTTTGGACGCCATGTTTTAAATTCTGTCTCACGAGCACGAAAACTGGTTCAGCAAACTTCCAGAGTTGCCAACCCCCAAAAAAGTTTTCAGTAGTAAAATTTCTGAATTTCAGTAGTTTTATGACATTTTCCGTAGCCATACGTCCTCGCATTTTTTTAAAACGAAGACATGCATACACAGTCTGCAACGAAGGTCGTGAAGAGTGTTTCCGCACGAATTATTGAGAGATCCATATCGGGCTTGAAGAAGGTGGCTACCGACTGAACAGGGACTAACTTTTCTGGATCAGGGCAACAACTTTTGTGACGGTTGCCATTCACGTGTCGCGTCACATCGTGTGATCTCGATGACGCAGTGATGCACGGAAATTTTTCAGAATACTCTTTCCTGTACTCTTGATTTGCTGTCCTCTTCTTTTTTTTCTGGGCTTTCATCGCTAGTTTTCTTTCTTTTTGGCATCATGGATTCAAAATACGCCGCACACAAACTTTTCTTCTCGCGCTGTAGAACGTGACCCGGAAACGAAAGTGTCACATAAAGGTCGAGGTTTTGTGCACCGATTGGCCGTTTGGAAATCCACTTCACGGTGATTGGTCGAATTTCCTAACATGCACTGGGAGCGTGATCTATTACACCGTGCACGTAAACCGAATGACTGTGACCTTGAGGTGCTACGGGAGGCACAGGCGCTCAATAAAACTCGTTAAAACTGTAATACTATCGTCGAAAATTGACTTTCCGTAGTAAATTTTCGATTTGCGTAGCTCCGTAGCCGCGTATTCATTTCCGGAGTAAACTACGGAAATTCCATAGTGGTTGGCAACTCTAAACTTCGGTGCCTCTACCGGAAACTTCGATGCCATGTGCCTCTACTGCAACTGCGCACTGCGGCATTAAACTGGGATCGGCTGTCTTCGAAAAAACATCACACTGTGCATTAACACAAGCCAACGAGTTCGATTTTTTTAAAAAAAATGTTTTTATGTATTTCTGGACTGTGAAACAAGTATCTGTATTTTCCGTAGCGCTTGCCGAGTTTTTCAAATTTCTGGAAAAAATACGGAAATTCCGTACAGGTAGGCATGCCTGATCTATACATATTTGCTTCACTTTAGGCTTGCACCAAAGTAATATCTCTACTTACAAAGGCTAACTTCATTGTATGGAATTTCCCAAGCGCAGTTGAAAGGTGTAGGCCTACATATACACATAAAGCTTTGTGTTAAATCTACATCAAACCAATCTGTGTTCGCCGGTGGCAATGGGTGACATCATTGTATTGTGGGCTTGCCATTCCATAGCAACTGTAAACACGGCCATACAGTAACTATCGCCATATTTTGACTGAAGGGCGAAGGAAGAACAGCGTGAACATCCTATCCTATCCTATCCCGTAACTCGGAGGTCATAGTGGCACCACAAATGATCGTTCAACCAGCTTACTCCATCTTTCCCTGTCCTCAGCAACCCTGATTGTTTTCCTATCCTATCCTGTCCCGTAACTCGGAGGTCGTAGGGGCACCACAGATGATCGTTTAACCAGCATGCTCTATCTTTCTCTGTCCTCAGCAACCCTGATGGCTTCGCTCAGTGTCAAACCAGTCCATTCTCGAATGTTGTCCTCCCACCTCTTTTTCGGTCTCCATCTTCTTCTACCTCCTTGGACAGTGCCTTGCAGAATGGTCTTTGCAAGGCCTGATGATCTGGTGACGTGGCCATACCATCGGAGTTTCCGTTTCTTCACCACTGTGAGCAGGTCATCGTGTTGTCCAATGGCTTGTGTGATGGTCTGCCGGACTTCGTCGTTGGTGATGTGTTGGGTATAGGAAATGCCCAGAAGTCTTCTGTAGCACCTCATCTCCATGCTTTGTATTCTTCGTTGTAGATCTGCTGGGAGGGTCTATGTTTCGCAAGCATATAGGAAAATGGAGATGACAAGGGGGCAGCAGCAGCATTACTTTGGAATGTAGACTGATGGTCCTGTCTTTCCAAATGGGCTTTAAGCATATAGGAAGATAGAGATGACAAGGGAGCGCAGCTGCCTTACCTTGGAATATAGACTGATGCTCCTGTCTTTCCAAATTGGCTTCAACCTCGCCATGGCAGCAGTTGTTTGTGCGATCCTGGAGAGGACTTCCTGTCGTGATCCACTGTCTGATACAATGACTCATAAATATTTGAAGCTATGCACTGTGTTGAGGGATTGGCCTTGGACTTTGATGTCCGTGTTGATGCCACTGGTGTTAATGGAAGCAGTTTTGATCTTCTCTGCACTTATTTCCGTTCCATAAGCTCTGGAGGTGGTGTGAAGCCTCTGTACCAGCTGTTTAAGTTCTTGTTCCTCTCCAGCCAGTCCATCAATGTCACCCGCAAAACAATGGCAGGATGAATTGTGTGTTGTACGAAGGTCAAGTTGAGCGAAAGGCATATCAGATAGCGAGTTACCCGAGCCATGTTCTGGCTACACACTATGAACTCATGCCGTCAGGGTGCAGACATCGAATGTCCAAAATGTCCACAGTGAGAGCAATTCCATTCATGTTATGAATATGTCGTGAGCAAGATTGCATGAATGAGTGTTCATGATCTATACAATTGTTTATTGTGAGATATGTTTTCCCCTGATGCAATGTTTAAGTGATATTTGGAACGTATAGTCAATAATGTTTGCTCCTAGTCACTATGGGTGTGTGTGTATGTGTGTGTGTTAATGTGTGTGTGTGTGTGTAGGATGAGAAGGTATTTTTGGAACAAATGTTGTGATAACATGTAGTGAGGAAGTCAATCTAGTCAATAATGTTTGCTCCTAATCACTAGGTGTGTGGGTGTGGGTGTGTGTGTGTGTGTGTGTGAAGGATGAGAAGGTATCTCGAAATAAACGTGATTATATGCAGTGAGAAAGGCAATATCTAGTCTATGCATCTTAGAGAAATGACATGTTCAATGTTGGAATAAATGTGATAGTAAGTGTGCTGTGCGAGAACTTGAAAGTAATGTCGTATAAGTAGTAATGAAATGAATATGTTGTCTATATATATCAGAGCATGGAATTACCCCTGTTAAAAAAAGAGGAAATACCATCCCCCCTAGGGGGATCCGGTGGCATGCCCCCCCCCCGGAAAACTTTTAAAATATATATTACAATCTGTGCAATCTGGTGCATTTTAAAGAGAAACTTAGCAGTTTAAATCCATACAAATTTTGCCCCTTTTTTCCTTTTAAAAAAATTAATTAAATAAAAAAATATTTAAAATAATTAATTTATTAACTTTTTCTTCAATAAGATCTGATTATATCTGGTCACCGAATTATAAAAAAGGTTGTATAGAGTTCAAAATAATTTGATTACACTTGACTGGAAATACATTTTAATGAATTTATTCATAAATAAAATAAAGAGCATTTTAACAATATATCTATATACAGTTTATGTGTGTGAAGTCCAGTTTATTTGAAAAATAAGAGCAATGAACTCTGCTTCTTTTTTGTGGAGACTGGTGACTGGCTGGCAGCATGAGCACAATCTGTTTTCACGAAAGATGATTGGATCTGGCTGGTTGATGGTTCAAGCTCTAGATTTGTTGATTCCACAGGGGCAAAGCAGGAAGATGACAATGCAAGAGATTTCTGATGCTTTTGCCTTGCTCTCTCATTTGCAGACTCAATAGCTTCTGTTGCCTTTCTTTTGGATGGTAGTTTATTTAAGTGAAACGTTGAGCTCTTCTGCTTTCTTGCTCTTTGTCTCCCGGTTTTTCTCCTTTCTCTCCTCATTCGCTCTCCAGGCTGCATAGCTGTAGCTTTCTAATGTGAAATGAAATCAGTTCTTCTCCGACTTTAACTTCTAACCAAGACCACCTCCACCCATTTCTAGCAATGTCATCCACGAAAACCTCACCACGAAAAACCATGAAAATACCAACACGTTCAAAAGAAAGCTTGTCAGTTTTGTAACATGACAGTGAATCAGACATGATTAAAAATGAGGAGGTTTTGGATTGATAAACCTGTTTCAGAGCTAAATGAATGGCGAGCTCAGCTGTATAAAGACAACAAAAATCAGGTATACGCTGTTGCAAAGGCTGGTCGAGGTGTTTCCCATCAGTTTCTATCAGCCAACTAAAGGACTTCAATGCTGGCATACTTGATCATGATTTAAAGTATGCTATCACCAAATGAGAAAATATCTGGTCTTTAACACCGGTAAACTGGCAGAAATAGGTTGGCTTATGTAGAAAATTTGAATGTTCCAGTTTTCAACAATGTTTCTATTTTTAGAATGTGAGTAATTGTTTTTGGAATAAATATATCTCATGTTATTTTCATTGGTTCAAAATGTTGAACCAATGAAATAATGAATAGCTGGGAGAAAGGGCATTTGGAGCTCACTTGAGAATGTGTCCCAAGGTGTGAGGTTGTATCAAGTCAATGTGTCTGGTGTTTAGGAAAAAAAAGAAAGAAAATAAAAGATTTTTGTAAAGATTGAAGAGGTATAAAGCATTGACGACTTATAAAGGAGTATAGGTTCGGTGGACTTTCTCTCTGAAATTGGATGTTGTATTGTGCTGTAAAGATTACAGGTATTTATAATGTTTTCATGATTTGTCAAATGTTGGAGAGGTATATTTTTTGCATTGGATGTATTGTGTTGAGAGGTGGTGAGCTGTTGTCCACGAAGATGAAATATAATTTTCATTGATGCAATAATGTTATTAATTACATGGGGCTATAATTATAGAGTTGTAGATAGCATAATATGAATGGAATGTGTGAGTATGTTGATAGCAATTTTCTTTCATGAAATGATTATACCTGGATATGGATAACATTGTGGGAGAAGGAAAGAAACAATCATATATGGAGCAGAATTGGAAGAGTGAAGAAACTAAGGGAGATGAGCAAGGATGAAACAAAGACGAATAACATGATTATAATAATCACAGTATTGATGAGTGAATATATATATATTGTTTTAGCTGCCTACGGGAGGCTGGATAGCTTCGAACACCTGGACGTACGGGGTGGTCTCGGACAATGGGAAAAGGGCGACTTGCGAGACATTGGCAGTCAGCCGTACTTCCTATACCTGACCAAGACAAGTTGGCTACCTTAGACAGATAGGTATACGTGCGTATCTGCCAATCTACAAAACTCTGTTGCTCATCTACTCGTGTTCGGACCCTCTACGTTACCAAAGGTAACAAGTCTTTTTGTGTTTATTTTGGCTCGGGACAAGGTTGCCAGCCAACGATTTCCTAAGTTCGAATCCTTTAACACATGGTGTGAAAGTATGGTGTAAAGTAATGTTTATTTATATCAAGTATTGAGTATGTGGAGCTTGAGTGTTGGTGTTTGCCTGTGTTAGTGAGAATCTGTACATTTGTGGGTGTGGTAGTTAACAAGAGATACTTACATGCACATTTTATTTTGATCTAGGAGTCAGTTATATCTTGCATTCAGTTAGCTATTATAAACAGGCACCCATCCAAATATTCATACGTTACATCTGGTGACCATGTTATTTTCTGTGTTAATTTTGTAGTTGATAGGTTTGTTAGTATTTAGGTCAATTCTTTCACAACATTGGGTAGTGCTTAGTTGTTTCCTTAGTTTGATTGTTGAGGTGCGTTTGTGTGTACTGTTGTGATTATTGGATGTTTGATGTTATTAATTAATAATAATAATAATAATAGTAATAATAACTGATTTTTATATAGCGGGTACTCCAGCCTATGACTAGACTCACCATGCTTTACATAGTCATTACATAAAAATGCATGCACTCGATCAAACATCACTTTTGCTACGATACACCAAAAGACGGAACAGTAAAGGTAAAAACTATTTACAACTATGTACACAAATGACAAAAAAGACAGAAATACAATACAATACAATACAATACAATACAACTTTATTCATCCCAAAGGGCAATTACATTATAAGTTTATGAGGCAGCATAAAGAAACTCAAAAAATGTATCATAAACCATTTTTTGAAGAAAAAAAAAAAAAAAAAAAAAAAAAACATAAATTTAAAAAACATCACACAAGCACACACACGCGAATCAAGATCACAAGTGATATCACAAAAGTCAACAAAATTCAACAAGTTGATGAAAAAGTTCAGCCAGTACACATAGACACTAAAGGGAGACTCTCACTATATAACAAATAAGATCCCCAAAGTGCCGAAAACTAAAAGCGGTTAGTACTATTAAGAAGACGGATTGCACTGGGAATAAAAGATTTAGAACGCCGATTTCCCTTACAGATGGGCATAGCATATCGGCGTCTGGATGGCAACAGTGTGAACTCGGCTTTCAAACAATGTTCCTGATGACTATTAAGGATGCTACCGGTTTTCCGTAAGATCTGCTGATCACAGAAAGAAGAAAGATCTCTCTGCCTAACTCCAATAATCTTTGAGCAGACATTGACTATGCTATTCAGGCTGTTCCTATCCTTCACAGTCAGACCGTGAAACCAACAGATAAAAGAAAAAGTCAGCAAACTTTCTATAAAAGACTGGTAAAACAAACTGAGGATCTTTGTGTTTACAGAGAAGGATTTTAGTTTCCTAAGAAGATACATTCTTTGCTGACCACGTTTGACAAGACTGTGAGTGTTGACATCAAATTTCAGCTGACTATCAAAAACTGTACCCAAATAATTATATGTGTCAACAACTTCCACATCTTCACCATGAATAACACATGGACGGACATCATCCTTCACTGTCCTAAAATCAAAAAGCATTTCTTTTGTTTTAGACACGTTCATTTCCAAAAAATTATTATCGCACCAGTTAACAAAATCAGAAAGGGCAAGACCATGATCGTTTTCCGGGCCCTGAAAAAGAGACAACAAGGCAGAGTCATCTGAAAATTTAACTAAAAACCTACACTCTTGGGTACTTCTGCAGCTGTCAGTGTACAAAATAAAAAGCAGGGGAGATAACACACATCCCTGAGGACTCCCTGTATATGTAACAGCAATATCAGAAAAACAACCATTAACACAAACTCTCTGCTGTCTATCAACCAGAAAATCCAAGATCCACAAAACAAGTTGGTCAGAAAGCCTAAAATCCTCAATCAATCTTTTCGCCAGAATATGTGGTTGCATGGTATTAAATGCAGAAGAAAAATCTGCAAAAACGAGGCGTGCGTGTGCCTTTGGTTTTTCTAGATGCTTGTACAGAGTATTTAAGATGAACAGCTTGGCGTCCTCCACCCCCCTACCAGCCCGGTAAGCAAACTGCAGCGGGTCAAGAAACTTTTCAGTCGCACTCAAAACCAGAGCCTTGATAATTTTTTCAAGAGTTTTCATCACAAGAGATGTGAGAGCAACAGGCCTAAAGTCGTTAGGTTGTTTAGGGTTAGACCTTTTGGGTAATGGGACAACATTAGAAAATTTCCAAAGAGATGGTATTTTCCCAGAATCGACAGACTGTTGGAAGAGAGGCTGGAAGACGGCGCCAAGCTGATCAGCACAATAACGCAGCGTTTTACCACAAATCCCATCAGGGCCAGGTGCTTTGTTAACATTCATAGACTTAAACATTTTGGTCACAGTCTCCTCTGAAATAATAATAACATTATGGTCAGGTACAAGTGAAGTCCTAATATCAGAGATGTTGGCAGAAAAGTCATGCTTTTCAAAGCGAGAATAAAAATGGTTTAAAACGTTGGGCACATCAGCATCAACAACACCTTCAAGTTTTACAGACTTCTTAGAACAATCCGTTTTCTGATTGACAGATACCATGGACATAATCCCCTTCCAGGCACCCCTAAGGTTGCCACCACTGTACTGGGATTCTACTTTCTCTTTGTAAACCCTTTTGGCTTTCTTGATAGCATCACGGACTTCCCTGTTGATCATCTTTTTGTCATGGTCACTTCCATTGAAAAACACACGTTTCTTTTTATTTAAAACTGACTTTAAATCTTTGGACACCCAAGGCTTATTGTTTGGGAAAACCACACATTCCTTCACAGGAATAACAGTTTCAACACAAAAGGAAATATAAGACGAAATCACATCCACTAATTCTTCCAAACTGTCACACGCATCATGAAACACACTCCATTCAGTACAATCAAAACATCCCTGCAAACAAGCAATACTATCAGCTGACCAGCACTTCACAGACTTCACAACACGCTGCAGGCGATGAAAAATAGGCTTATAAACTGGCATCAGATAAACACTGTTATGGTAAGAACCACCGAACGATGGCATAGACTTAGATTGGTATGCATCAGTGACAGAGCCAAAGCACAGGTCCAGTGTAGTGTTCTTCTTTGTCGTTGCACAGGTCACATATTGTTTATAAGTTTTAAGTGTTTTTTTCAGTTGACAATGGTTGAAGTCCCCAAGGACGAATTTTGGGGCATCGGGAGAAATAGTGTCAAGTTTATGTGTAACGTCAGCGATCAGCTGAGCGGCTGCATTAACATTAGCACGTGGATGGATGTAAACAAGAGTGTAAAACAATTGTGGAAACTCCCTGGGCAGGTAATAGGGGCGGAGTGAAATGGTTAGAAGTTCGATGTCAGGAGTGCAGATCTTCTCTCGTACAATCACAGTGTTGCAGTACTGTTCGTTCACATAAAAGCAAACACCTCCACCAGTGGATTTCTTAGTGATGTTACAGTCTCTATCCAATCTGATGGGACGACCGAAGCCAGTGATGCATAAATCTTCGTCCCGATCATTATCGTCCAACCATGTTTCAGTGAAGGCGAAAAGGCACGTGTTTTGGTAATCCTTTTGACAACGTACGTAGGCCTCAAGTTCGTCGGTCTTGTTGCGAATTGACTGCACATTAGAGAGCAGAACTGACGGCAATGGTGGAACTCTGCGTCGATCATTCAGTCCAAACTTTCGAAGTCTACGCTGAACCCCTCCTCTCTTTCCTCTCTTTCTAGAGCTAGACTTTTTGCTTCGGTCGCAGACGGGAGTATTTGGGTCACATCGAAGAGAAATGTCTGATGGAATATCACTGAGGTGGAAGCCAGTGTTGACAGTAGGCCTACGGAGGGCAAGCAGATACTCACGGCTGTAACGGTAATGACGGCCACCATCTTGGCCTTGTTGACAATACACATGCACAAAAATCACAGACCAGATGCACACAAACACGAAACATTTCCCAGTCTCCATCGTACACAGCACCAGACAACCTTCAGAAAACTTTTTGTCGACTTGGTAGAAAAATTCAACGTAAGAAAACTTGAAAAACGTAAAAAAAATCTGCTGCCCCAAAGGTCGTGTCGCCCTGCTTGCGTGAGCGTCCTTGACTTGCTACTAGTGCCAGAACACTTGATACATGTCGCTGCCACTGACTTGCATAATATGCCTGTAAGTCAATGTAGTCCTGCTCACCACCAAAACTACTTTTGTAGTTTGTCAATGATGTGTTTTGGGGAGCCAGCGAGGAGAGAGTTGCAATAGTCAAGACGAGAAAGGACGAGAGCGCAGACTAGGGTTTTGGTGGCAGTGACTGTAAGATAGTGGAGAAAGGAGCTGATTTGGCGGATGGCCATGTATGCAGAGCGACAGACGTTGGAGATGTGGTTGTTGAGGGACAGGTCATCGGAGAGAATGTAGCCGAGATTTCTCGCTGAGGACGAGAACTGAATGTTTGTTGTCCCTACTGTAAGCGATGTTGGGAGAGGCAAGAGTGAGGAGGAGGTGTTGTGCTTGTGAATGAGGAGGGCTTCGGTTTTATCGTCATTAAGCTTAAGCTTGTTGAGTGTCATCCATGACTTAATGTCTGTGATGCAGTTCTCCAAAGTCTGAACAGTGGAATTAATGAGAGAGGGGGCAGTGGATTTATAAAGTTGTGTATCATCCGCAAATGACTGACTCTCAACAGCTTGCTTTCCGAGCAGAAGAAGCAGTGGCTTGGTGTACAGAGTGAATAACACCGGCCCTAAAACGGAACCCTGAGGCACACCGCACACCAAGTCTGCTATGCTGGAGAAACAGCCATCGACAGTGACTACTTGTGATCTGTCAGAAAGATATGAGTGGAACCAAGCCAGGACCGAGCCAGAGATTCCAAAGTAGTGTTGAAGAGTGTTAAAGAGAATGTGGTGGTCGACTGTGTCAAAGGCGGCTGAGAGGTCTAATAAGGTGAGAATGGAGACGTTACTATTATCTAAAGCAAGCAACAGATCATTGGTTACCTTTAGGAGGGCTGTCTCAGTGCTGTGGAAGGGTCGGTAGGCAGACTGTTTGGGGCAAAGTAAAGCGTTATCATATAGGTAGGCAAACAGTTGTTTGAGAACAATTATTTCTATGACTTTGGACAGGAAGGAGATGTTTGAAACAGGTCTATAGTTCTTTAGATTATTTTTGTCTAAACTTGGTTTTTTAACTCGTTGAACCCGATAGACCGATAAACCGGTCTCGTAACCTTACCTTAGTCTTGCGGTCCGTACAAAGCTTACTGTTCTTTCTAGTACTTGCTGTTTGGAATAGGGTTATTGAGGGTTATTGGGAATAAGGTAAAGCAAAATGTCTGCACTCTAGTGCGAGCACAGTGCGTGTTTTTGTGACTTTTTTTCTCAATTTTGCGTCATGAAACGAAGGTCTACAAATCAAGGAAGCGTCGCTAAGCGACTGTACACAACTGAGGAAGTAATCGATCAATTGTGGGATGATAATGAAGATGAAGAGATGACATTTGAAGTACTTTGGGTTGTCTAACACTTTGGTTATGTTTTGGTTGTTTTACTAAAAGCATGCTAAAAATGCCATTTTTCTCCGGGGAGCCCAGGGGATGGGCTCAGAATTGGTGGGGCATCCAGGGTTCAAAGGGTTAAGAAGGGGTTTGATGACAGCCGCTTTGAGCACAGATGGAACAACACCAGAGGACAGGCTCTCGTTGATAATGTGTGTAATGGTCGGGAGTAGAGGGTCAAGATTCTCTATCAACACGGGGGTAGGAATGGGGTCGAGAGAGCAAGATGTTGGTTTTGAGCTTAAGATGACTTTCTGAATTAGTGGTTATAGACCGTCTCCAGTGTCACGGTATGGCGCTCATGTATAGCTTCAAATTTGCTCAAGGGCTTAGTATCTTTTTCTTCCTGTGGGGTCTATATTCTGTTTCATTTCTCTTTCTGCTTTCTTAATATCGGTTTGTTTACATTGGTTCTAGTTATCTTTGTTCTGTAGTAAGAGGGACATAAAAGTATTTGCCCTGCAAGGCGGCGAAGCGTGTTGGTAGTAAACCAGGTTGCCGGCTACTAATGCCACAACACTCCATACAAGTTGCTGCCACTGACTTGCATAAAATGCCTGTCGACAATGTAATCCTGCTCACCACCAAAAGCAGAAGACGAATGGTCAGCCGGGAGAACAAATGTCGTGTCGCCTTGTCCTGCATAACCCAATGGCCACTCCAAAGGATTCTGCACAGCAGGAGCCATTCAAAGCTAGTCTAAACCTGAAATGCAAGGTAGACAACCAATCTCCCAAGCTTGAACCAGTCACCTCCCTTTCCGCCACAGATCTCACAGCTCCAATCGAACCATGTCCTCATGGTTTCCCAGTTCGCAACAGGTATGTCTGGAGCCAACACTGACTACGCCCAGTCAGACTCCATTCATTGACTTAACAGTGAAAACACTGCATTCAACAGTTACATCGTTCCAGCATCATCCTGTTCCCGGTCGTTGTGCATGACTTGTAGCCGAGTGGAGTATTTTATTCCCGGTCATTGCACCACTTGTAGCCGAGCGGAGGTATTTGATTCCTGTCTCTCGGTCACCACCTTGAGAACACGGCCCAACCCACACTGTTATTTTTCATTTATCCCTCGTAAGAGGGACATAAAAATATTTGCCCTGCAAGGCGATGAAGCGTGTTGGTAGTAAACCAGGTTGCCGGCTACTAGTGCCAGAACACTTGATACATGTCGCTGCCACTGACTTGCATAATATGCCTGTAAGTCAATGTAGTCCTGCTCACCACCAAAAGCAGAAGACGAATGGTCAGCCGGGGAAAACAAATGTCGTGTCGCATTGTCCTGCATAATCCAATGTCCACACCAAAGGATTCTGCACAGCAGGAGCCACCCAAGGCTAGTCTAGTCCTACTCACCACCAAAAGCAGAAGATGGTCAGCCAGGGAGAACAAATGTCATGTCGCCTTGTCCTGCATACCCAATGGCCACATCAAAGGATTCTGCACAGCAGGAACCATCCAAGGCTAGTTTAACCAAGAAATGCAAGGTAGACAACCTCTCTCCCAAGCTTGAACCAGTCGCCTCCCTCTTTCCGCCACAATAATAATCATAATAATAATAATCATAATAATACTGGATGCTATACGCCCCTTATTACTAAATGAGGCCCAATGTGAGGTGATCTGTTACCATCATACAGTGTCACATGTTACACAAACATTCATGGTTCAAACATGTGGTGTAAAGGCATCACTATTAGAAGAAGGAAAGATGAGAAAAACGCAAGTACAAATCCACAGTCCTGAGTAACAATGCCTCAAAGAAATTTACATGATAGTTGAAGCCACAAGACACATCACCATTTCACAGGGTAAACACAAAGTCCTACCTTTGTGGGAGGCTGCAATCCACTACTCAGTGGTGGGCGCTTCAGCTGGGATGAGCTAGATTTACCCAGTGGAGCGGACTTGCTGGAAAATCCAGGTTTTTTGACAGTGGAGGAGTGATCGTTGCGCACACCGAACACCGTGTCGCTCTGTGGATATTCAAATTGCTATCAAACATCGTGGTACGGCCAACAACAGACAATACCACACTTTTGCAAAGGTGTACAAAGTTGTCAGTCCAACTATAAGATAGTAAATAAAGAACAGAACACTAACTAGTTAGGCACTGTCACAGTGGAAAATGCTGGAGGACTGTGTGCCGGTGCCTATTCCCTCTTTATCCTCCAACCCTCTCATGTTTCCCAGTGATGCACAAGTTACCCGGACCCCGGACATTGACCGCTTGTTCTTTAAATGTCCGATTGTCAAACATAAAGGCAGACACCTTGTCCGATTAAAACGATGGAGAGTCGGACAAGTGTCCGTTAGTTTTCGCATATTTTGCGGACAGAGCGAAACGTTTATGCAGCGCTAGACGGAATACCAAACAAGCCCCCGGCCCATCGTCTGCATGCTGAAACACATACATGCCTTATCTCCCTTGTCATTGCCAGTGTGGGATTGCTATTTTTATCCCGAGTCACAAAGCAACACAGCCAACCAGCGCCCTTGAAACATATACAGCTTTATTTTAGTCAATCGGTGCTCGCGACTTCAGTTTACCTTGGTTCTGTGTTGGCGTTGTACTTGTACTTTTGGTAAGCCAAACCACTGCAGCCAAATATTTGATCAAAATTATCGGAAATGCCTGCGAAAAAAAGACTGAAGGCGGATAAAAACCAAATCTCAATAACCGCCTTATTCAGACCTGCCTACCCCTCAAGTGCAGCATGTGTAGTTGGGGGTGTTCAAAATTGAGCAAATGTGTAGTTTGGCTGCTGTGTGTGTAGTTTTTCGTGTAGATCAATCGCAACACTCAAAACAGAACAAAAAATACAATACTAAACCGTACAAGCTTGACAATTTAAAATCCACATAAAATAGTGATGAAACTTGAACACTGTGGAGATGGGTTCATTTTTTCACTGCCTTCAAGCTTTTTTTTTTTTTTTTACTCCACCAAGGACGGTCCTAAGCCCGGCTGCAAAAGGAGGAGGGTTGGGCATGGGGTTAGCATCCCCACCTCGTAAAAAAGACTACGCTACAGAAACGTTAACAACAGAAGAAAGAGAACACTTTATAAATCCTGGGTTGCACAGGACAGAGGACTCTGTTGTTAGCGGCCCATACCCTGGCAGGGGTGAGGGACATTAATTTTTTTTTTTTTAATCAAGCTTTTTGAGTAGGCACTTTTCAGAGTGTCAAGGATTTTGGAGTCGGGAAATCCCACCTTCACCCATTCGTTCAACAGTTGCAGTTGCAATAGAAAGGTTTGAGTCTGCAATAATATGGCAGATCAGTGCCTCTGCCCTTGTCACAGATCGCTCAAAAGATGTGCTTGATCAATTCCCTCAGGCTCCTTCACAAAACAGTCTATTTTCTTCGGCTTCGGCCAGCTTTTCTCAAACTCCTTATGAGAAACACTCTTGACGCGCGTGGCGACCATAGTCGTAAAGCCCACTGTGTTTCACAGAAAAATCTTAAATGCACGAGGTGCGGTCGGCAAAACGTTTTCCCTTCTTTGAAGAAATCAGCCAAGGATATTCTTCATTGTACTTTTGAAGAAACACTTAGCTTGCGGCTTGATTGAATTTCTTCTTCTTACTGGGTGGCGTTTTATCCGAGTCACTCAAATCTATTGTGTTCTTCTGAATCGCTCTCCGCTCTGCCGCCATTGTTTTCATACTGAAATAACTCATTCAATGAAGCGTTGAACAAGACGCCCGCGATAGTTGTAATACCAGTTTACTGAGCTACTCTTCCGGGCGCTCCACTGGTTATTAAAAAGTACTGACCGGAACTCGCTCGCGCTTTCTCAATTTCGAAAAATGATGGATTTAAAAAATGTGTAACGAAATAAAACATTTTGTGTATTTTGAGGCGAGCATGCGTAGTTGCGTAGTTTGAGGGCCAAATTCGTAGTTTACTACGCTCAATGTGTAGTGTAGGCAGGTCTGCTTATTTGCGGGTAATTCAGCTCCGAGCACATCAAAAAAAGCAGAGCCTACACGATCTGTGAAGGATTCTTCCAATGCTGATGGTCACTAGACCGAGAAGCTGTCAACTCCGAGTCAGCCTACTAGTACTCGTGTTGATAGCGTTTTTCAGAAGGCGTGGCAAGCACAGTATTTATGGATGACATTTGACGATTTTAAAAAATGCCATGTTCTGTACGGTATGTAAAAGTTCTGGTGTAGCAAAACACTTGTTTACTGGCGGCTGCGTTAACTTTTTTAAAAAGTGCATTGGAAGATCATTTGACTACAGCAAATCGCAAATCACAAACTAGCAATCCAAGTGCCCCAAGAGCAACAAAATAAAGAGGCTTGTGAAGATCTGATGTTGACAAATCAGGAAGAGGCAATGATCACCACAGCGCGAGCTGTAAACTGGCTAATTAAAGAAAATCTACCTCTCGTGAAATTTGGCTGTTACAGTAACGCTGAAAACATTCAATCTCTGGATGTCTCAGAGGGGGTACACTGAAAAAGATTCAAAAGAGTATCTTCACCGGATTGTAAAGACGTGGGCAAGCAAGAGAAAGCGCTACATTTTCAAGAATTGAACTTTCACTGTTTCAAAGTGCCTCTTTACTGTTCAGTATTACCAAATAAACAACTAAAGTTTTTGACAACAATGCCAGTATCCTATTACTTTTTTGTGTTCAGGACATCATGTCCTATTGTTTTTTTGTGTTCAGGACATCATGTTCTATTAGGGTCCCAAAACATGTGCATCACTGTTTCCACTCAATATGTCACCAAATTTCACCCCCATGTGTTACAAAATACCCCAGTAAATAAAGGTAAATGAAAAGTAAATATGAACAGACTTAAAGACTGAAGTGAAAAACACAAACACAAACAAATTGCATCAACATTCATTTCAATATACCAAAATATACACCGAAATAAAATAGTATTCAAATTATCCTATCCTATCCTGTCCTGTAACTTGAAGGTCGTTGGGGCACCACAGATGATCGTTTAACCTGCATACTCCATCTTTCCCTGTCCTCAGCAACCCTGATTGTTTCGCTCAGTGTCAAACCAGTCCATTCTTGAATGTTGTCCTCCCACCTCTTTTTCGGTCTACCTATTCTTCTACCTCCTTGCACTGTGCCTTGCAGGATGGTCTTTGCAAGGCTTGATGATCTGATGACATGGCCATACCATCGGAGTTTCCGTTTCTTCACCACTGTGAGCATGGCATTGTGTTGTCCAATGGCTTGTACGATGGTCTGTCGGACTTCGTCATTGGTGATGTGCTGGGTATAGGAAATGCCCAGAAGTCTTCTGTAGCAAACCATCTCCATGCTTTGTATTCTTCGTTGTAGGTCTCCGGTTTTTAAGGTGCGGTCTGACATGAAGTGAAACAGAAGCAAAGCGGTAAACAAAGCATAGCATCTGCTTTCAGAAGTATCTAAAAATAAGTGCGTTTATAATGCTTTGCTTGGTGAACCGGTCACACGATGAGAAGTTTTGCAAAGCAGTCTGCATGGAAGCAATGCGCAATAAGTTGTAAATCAGTTACCTCCCTTTACGCGTATGAGGCCTTTTTCAGGGTTTGGTTTCTGTAATTTTGACTTCTAACATTCCAGCCTCGTGGCTTTGAATTAGATTGATGAGAATAAAAGTATCGTCTTGTATCAGATCTGCTAATGGCCCAGTAGCTTTTGATGCCGCCATGATTGCTGAAATGATAACAACCTCGTTTTCGTACATCGGCTCTTCCGATTGGCTGGTAATCAAATGCTTCAGCGAAACAACCCAAAATTTTAGAGCACGCTCAAACACTGAAAGCATCGGCTTTGCTTCACTTCGGCACTTTGCTGCTGTTATGCTTTAGGTCTAGTCACACGATAAACATCGTCAAAACTACGATTTTTAAGGTTTTACTGGCTGTTTTGCTTCTGTTTAACTTCCCGTCAGACAGCACCTTTAGGGTCCATGTTTCGCAAGTGTATAGGAAGAGGGAAATAATAAGGGAGAACAGCAGCCATACCTTGGAGTGTAGATTGTCTGATACAATGGATCCTAAATATTTGAAGCTATGCACTGTATTGAGGGATTGGCCTTGGACTTCGATGCCACTGGTGTTGATCATTTTAGTCGTCTCTGCACATTTCCATTCCAAAGCCTCTGGAAGTGGTGTCAAGCCTCTGTACCAGTTGTACTTGTTCCTCTCCAGCCAATCCATCAACGTCATCCGCTAAACGGAGGTTGGAGACTGCTCTGCCCCCTAAGCTGACTGTGCCTTCGTGATCTGCAAGCGCATCTGACATGATGCGTTCTAGGAGTACGTTGAAGAGAGTTGGACAGAGTAGGCATCCTTGACGCATGCTGATTGTTGTTCTGAACCAGTTTTCGATAGCGTTGTGGAGGACAGCACTGGTAGACTTGTAAAACAGGTTATTGACGACTTCAATAATTTTAGGGCTGATGTTATACACTCTCATGGTTGCCCACAGAGCTGCATGCTAGACTCAGTCAAATGCTTTCTTGAAGTCTACAAACACATGATAGAGATGTTGGTGCTGTAGGTATTTCTGAGGTTGAAAATCTGTTCAGTGGTACTTTGCCCAGCCCTAAATCCTGCATTTCTTCAGCTATGATTTGTTCAGCTTAGCGTTTCAACCTGTTGAGTATTATTTTCATGAGGACCTTGCTGGGATGGCTGGCGTATGAGGCTGATGGTGCGGTTATCCTTTTTGGGAAGAGTGATAACAAGTAACTGGGTCCATGGTGTAGGCCACTCCCCACTCTGCCAGACCTTGTTACAGGTAATGGTGAGGGTGTCAATCATCGATTCTCCTCCTGCTTGAAGCAATTCTGCAGGTATTTTGTCCACTCCCACTGACTTCCTCTTCTTCAGCGATTGCACTGCTGACTCAACTTCTTCTCGGAGAATTGGGAGGATTTCTTCTCTGTTCTCGGGACCTGTTAGAACTGATGGGTTTCCGTTTGGTGTGTGGTTGTAAAGGTCAGAGCAGTACTCTGTCCATCTATCCAAGATTTCTTGTTCTTCTCTAAGGCATATGTCAGACTTGCTTTTTCGATAGTAGAGACCTTGGGCTGTTTAACACTTGTCAGCCGCTTCACAGTCTGTCAGGCATTATTGTTTTGTTCTTGTTCACACTGTTGTTTCCTGGCATTGCTCTTCTATCCAGTTCTCCTTTGCTGTGCGCATGCCTTTTCCGATGTCATTGTTGATTTTTTGGTAGGCATCAGCTCCTTGTGAGGTGTTTTTTTTTCTTTTTCATCTCTCGTTTGTCACACAGGTCCAAAAGTTCAGGTGTGATCCACGGTTTCTTCTTTGGGCGGTGCTTGCCAAGGATCTCAGCTTAGGGTCACAATTGCGTTAAAGGTGGTGGTCATGGTGCTGACATCTACTTCACCATCTCCCAAAATGAGCAGTGGTGCAAATTTCCCTCCAATTGTGGCTTGGAATATGTTTGCCACCTCTGGGTCATGCAGTTTGGCTAAGTCGCAGTTTGGCTAAGTCGCAGTTTGGCTAAGTCGAAATTCAGTCTGGTGCACTTTTTTCTCTCTTCAAGTGGAGCCAGAAAGACATCACGAGATCGTGGTCACTTCCAAATGTCTGCTCCTGGAAAAGTGCCTACTCTGCCAATGTTAATTTTGATATTACATTATCAGGCATGCTACTCTGAAAATTTTGTTTTCCAGGAAAATTTTTGAAGGATTAGCAAAGCCCCGAGAGCGAGCCTGCAAAGCAGGCGAGCCCCCTAGGGGGGTCCGGGGGCATGCTCACCCGGAATTTTTTTTTTTTTTTTTAAGTTAAAATCTGTGCAATCTGGCACATTCTGAGCACTTTTTGAGAGACAAAAAATCAATCAACAAAGACGAAAAAAAAAAAAAGAACATTTTAGTTTAAACTATATACAAGAAATGACACTGGTAGGCCTACATGTCTGTTAACATTATTGTACTTCTTTTTTTTATTTTTATTTTCCGACAACTTTTACTTCATAATCCAGTGTTCTCTGCAGCCAGTCCCAACGCCACTTGTTTTTGAGACCTTTGTCCCAGTCTCCTACTGTGTTTCTTATTACAATGTTGGTTCGAAACATTTTGATACTATGCTACTATTAGTAGTATTTATCATCACAAAAACGCTTCCATACGTTATCAAACTTAAAAAAACAGAGAATCGTGGTGAAGACTGTCAAAAATCAAACGGAAACCACTGGCTATAACACAGAGCGAATCACGTAAGAGAGAAGCAATCTGATTGGTGAGATAAATTTAGCTAGCCAATCACAACGCCGCTTTGATATGATCGTTAAATTGACTGTCATGGCGGTCTAGCAGACGAATCCCGCTGATATCGCCTACCGTGATAAGAACGCTTGCTTTTTTTTTTTTTTTTTCGACACAGATTTTTTTAATACTCCAGGAAATTTTTCAATCACCAGGAAAGCCAAAGATCGATCTCCAGGAATTCCTGGAATTCCAGGAAAAGTAGCATGCCTGATTATGATCAACCTATAGTTACTAGATTAATAGGCTAGGTCTATGTGCGTTGCACGTTCTTCAGGTTTTATAATTGTCAAGAACAATTCGGCATGCCCTAATAAAATCAAACATTCAAATTAAAACCATGAGAAAGCGTGAAAAGGTTTATTGTATGATAAATTATATTCATAAATAAACAAATACATAAATATTGATTAACTAATGAAAGTAAAATATATACAGAAATAACAGTCAAAAACACTTACACTGCTTCGTCGATTACTCTCATTTTCAAAGATCTGACTCTGCACATACAAACAGATTAGTGAATTTAGTCAAACAGGGGTTTGTATGGTCACCATCATCAACAAAGATTTTACATTATAAGATTTGTCACTCATGGCTAAACCAATAGGGGCAATTGCGGTGTTCTGATAGATAAATCAGATTGCTAGTTTGGCAGGACATCTCATCTCTGACTGTAAAACTTTCCCCTGTCCGACTGCTTTTGAAGGTGATGCCAGGTTGGATATGATCTCTGCAGACCACACAGTTCTTTTTGCACTTTGCGACACAAGGTTTAGAGGATTGGATTGGAGGGAGGGTAGAGAGCATTAGGAAACCGCTAATATTGCTGGACGATTGCTCTCCCACCACTGGTACCTCAGGCATTGCTTCGCACATATACGGACTTTTATGCAGAGCAATTTGCTTCTTTGCTAGCCATTTGCGCAGTGGCAAATTGGCAGAGTTGTGTTTTATTAAAAAGGGTACTCTTTGGATTCTTTTAGCTTTAGAACAGAGGGACTACAGAGGGTCTGCTGCCTGGGCATAACACGAGCCCTCTCAGCTGTCTTGTTGATAATGTTGGTGGGATATCCTCTCTAAAGAAGCTGATCAGTCATCTCAGAGCAGCACTTTTCAAAGTCTTTCTTTGTAGAACAAGCGCGCTTGCAGAAACAAGCTCTAAGGAAAGTTGTCTTTGCAGTGTCGGGGGTGGCCAGAACTATAATGCAGATAGGCGTGCGCATCTGTCGGCTTACTATACAGGTCTGTTTCAAGGAAGCCATTTTCCACACTGAGGTCTAAGAAAGGAAAATAACAGTGAATTTAATCGACGGATGAATGTTGTTTATGTACCTGGTAAACTGTTCTAATTCAGAATCAAAACCTGTCCAGAGCAGAAAAATATTATCAATGAACCACTTCCACCAGTCTTTATTTATGGGAATGGGGCAAGTAGCAAAGAGACTCGACTCCCGCCATCCCATGTGTTGCGGTAAAGTGTTGTAGTATCTGTATAGTGTAGCTTTACTTTGTAACACAAGCGTTTTTTTCTACTGTATGTTGTGACTTGTTTTGCATGTTAGGTTAGCTATGCTTGAGTTCCACATGATTTTAACAGCATAATTTATGTAAGGATGTAGAGGGGTGCGATAAAGTAGTGAGCTGGGGCATTGGTTATTATTTTGTTTCGCTAGCTAAAGGGGGAGATATTCTTTTGACACCGGAAAAACAGTGATTGTAGAAGAGGGACCAGAGCTGTTCAATAGTCTAGCGCTATTACAGTGGCAACAGATGTTAGCGTTTGGGTCACTTAGTCTGTTGAGGGCAGTTCTGTTTAGGCAAGATTGCACAGTGCCGAGTGTCTGCCCCATCACACTGCATGACTCGTAAGTGGTTTTGCTCTTTCTACCGTTCTTTGTAGCTTGGTGGGAACGAATGTGTTGTGTGTATGGATATATTTTCAGTTGCCAGATTTTCGTTTTTTTATTTTTATTAGGACTTGATAATAAGGAGGAGGAGGGAAAGGAGTGACCGACCTCATGTCTAGCGAATGCGTAATAAATGTTAGTGTGATAATATAATATAGATAATTAATCTTATTATTTATTCTGTGTATTTACTATAATACTATAATAATACTATAATATACTACTCAAAATAATTGAAGGGCCACTCTCATATTTCATTTAGTTTAATTAGTTTTTGCTGCTATCAATAATATCGCTTATATTGCTTATTTCAAAACTTATCCTGTACAGTAACATTCAAGACAATCTAATTCTGACAAGTAATCACATGTGAGTTTTGAACTGTCTGCACCGAGATGAAAAACGAACCCAATTTTTACCCAAAAAATGACCCTAATTTACTGTTGTCTTGCAAGTAAAGCAAAATTTTCAACATTAAAAAGTGATTTGCACGCGAAAGGCTTGCATTTTGTGAGTTCAGTTCAACAATCAGCGCTTTTATCTGGGTATAAATGGCAGCGCTTTTGCTGCTTTTCTAACCATGCCCCCAAAGCGACGATTGACTCATGCGGATAGAGGCAGAGCTATTGCATGGCTTCAAGAAGGGGTGAGGGGTGAGAGAAGTTGGCAGGCGGCTGGGAGTGTCCCACTCCCTTGTCCAAAGGCTGCGGGAGCGCTTTAACAACACTGGAAGCGTCAAAGAACCAAGAAGGTCCGGACGCCCCCGCGTTACCACTGCAAGACAAGACCATTTCATCACCCTGTCAGCTCTGAGGATGAGGTCCGCTACAGCAAACACCATCAGAAGACAGCTTCACGCAGCCAGCAATGTTAATGTCAGCGACCAGACAATTCGCAACCATCTACATGAGGCAAACCTGCGATCAAGACGACCAGCAGTACGGCCTGAGCGTTTGGCCTGGGATCGGCGTCATTTGGTGTGGACTAGGCAACATTGGTCAAAGGTGCTCTTTGCAGACGAGTCTCGGTTCTCCTTGTCTTTCAGCGACCGTCGAATGAATGTTTGGAGGCGTCCACGGGAGAGTTTTGCTGATGCGACGGTGCACGAGCATGACCGCTTTGGTGGTGGATCTGTCATGATGTGGGGTGGCTTTGCATTAAACTTCAGAACACCCCTGCTCCAAATTCATGGCAACTTAAACGGTATTGGCTACAGGGATGACGTCCTACAACCTAGGGTTCTCCCAGCTCTGCGGGCCATTGGGGAAGGTGCCATACTACAGGACGATAATGCCAGACCCCACCGAGCACGTATCGTCAATGACTTCCTGCAGCAACAGCACCGTATAAGGATGGATTGGCCGCCTCAATCACCCGATTTGAACCCCATAGAACATCTGTGGGATGTCTTGGGTCGACAGACACGGGCAAACCTCCCTCCAGGAGCTAACCTTGAAGTTCTGGCCCAAGTTCTCCAGCAAGAGTGGTTGGCCATTCCAGGAAACATCCTCCATAACCTGATACGGTCCATGAGACAACGATGCCAAGACTGCATTGATGCAAACGGTGGCCACACCCGATACTGACTCTATAGGTTTTTGGTTTCTAAAGTTTTGATTTTGTAAATGAGAGGTATGTCCAGTTAAATTGAATTTACTCGAATTTTAAGCGACTGATGTCTCAAATCTTTTTTGTTATTGATGCAGAAATGATTGCAATAAAATATGATAAACTAATAAATTGAATTCGTGTTTCTGATTTAAAGAGAGACCCATATGTCCAAGTGGCCCTTGTATTATTTTGAGTAGTATATAATATAGACAATCTTATTATTTATTCTGTGTATTTACTGACTTCTCAGCAGATTTTTTTTTGTTTGTTTTTTTGTCATGGAATTATGCTATCTATGCATAGTAACTGTAAGAATGGAATTGTGGCTTTATTAGGTCAAGATGGTGGCGCTGTAATTATAGGTGGTTAAGTAAAGACTGTTCATTGACATTGGTGATGATTGTTTCAACGTTTTGATAAAGGTTAATGATAGTAGATTGGAGCATGTGTTTATGAATGTGCCGATGGTTGCAGGATGAGTCTTCTTTTATCTCCTCCTTGTTTCCACACCTCCGTTCATTCTGTTTTACGCTACGTCATCACTTTGTTCCTTCGCATGGCGTTCTTCACCTGCATGGTCTGGCTCAAGTGGACAACGACTGAGTTCATGCCAAGAGACACTGCCTACCTTCTCTCACTCTCGATCTCCGTCGCCGTTTCATCATCTTGCCTGAAGGTCGAGGGTTGACAACTTTATGATACGGTAGGGCGAGTTAAAAGGGCATGCAGTGCCTGCCAGAGCTCTAGACAGCAGACTAGCCTAATTCCTTTATTTTTTATGTGTATAAACTTTATTTCTGGATCCTCAAGTGTGTGTGATCTATGAACAGATATCGTTACATTTTGTATTTATCACATAAATCAAAGACATGACTTGAAGTGGAGTTTCGCTTGATTAAATAACATTATTTTGAGTCATACCAAGACTGTTAGAAGTTAGCCTTGTTATTCTAAAGTGATTGTATCATCTCGCTTCATTCCAGCTTCTTAAGGCATTTATCATTGATTCTGTTACACACATTGTTGTTTTTTTATCAGTAGTTGATTCAGCCCCGATGCTTGAATCCTGATAAGTGTAACTCGGATTCGTTTATCAATGTTTCTCTCAATCTCTTTTCATATCCTATCCTATCTCGTAACTCGGAGGTCGTAGGGGCACCACAGATGATCGTTTAACCAGCATACTCCATCTTTCCCTGCCCTGATTGTTTCACTCAGTGTCAAACCAGTCCATTCTCGAATGTTGTCCTCCCACCTCTTTTTTGGTCTCCCTCTTTTTCTACCTCCTTGCACTGTGCCTTGCAGGATGGTCTTTGCAAGACCTGATGATCTGGTGATGTGGCCATACCATCGGAGTTTCCGTCTTTTCACCACTGTGAGCAGGTCATCGTGTTGTCCAATGGCTTGTGTGATGGTCTGTCGGACTTTGTCGTTGGTGATGTGCTGTGCAAAGGAAATGCCCAGAAGTCTTCTGTAGCACCTCGTCTCCATGCTTTGTATTCTTCGTTGGAGATCTGCTGTGAGGGTCCATGTTTCGCAAGCATATAGGAAGATGGAGATGAAAAGGGAGCACAGCAGGTTTACCTTGGAATGTAGACTGATGGTCTGTCTTTCCAAATTGGCTTCAACTTCTCCAGGGCAGCAGTTGTTTGTTCGATCCTGGAGAGGACTTCCTGTCGGGACCCATTGTTTGATACAATGGCTCCCAAATATTTGAAGCTATGCACTGTGTTGAGGACTTTGATGTCCATGTTGATGCCATTGGTGTTGTTGGTCATCATTTTGGTCTTCTCTGCACTTATTTCTATTCCATAGGCTCTGGATTTGGTGTCAAGCCTCTGTACCAGCTGTTCAAGTTCTTGTTCCTCTCCAGCCAATCCATCAATGTCATCCACAAAACGAACGTTGGAGATTGTTCTTCCCCTATGCTGACTGTGACTTCATGGTCTGCAAGGGCATCTGCCATGATGCGCTCTAGGAAGATGTTGAAGAGTGTTGGAAAGAGTAGGCATCCCTGACGCACACCAATTGTTGTTCTGAACCAGTTTCCGATGGCGCTGTTGTGGACTGCACTGGTAGCCTTGTCATACAGGCTTTTGATGACTTCAATAATTTTAGGGCTGATGTTGTACACTCTCATTGTTGCCCACAGTGCTGCATGCCAGACTCGGTCAAACGCCCTTTTGAAGTCTACGAACACATGATATAGATGTTGGTCCTGTAGGTATTTCTCACAGATTTTTCTGAGGTTAAAAATCTGTTCAGTGGTACTTCGCCCTGCCCTGAATCCTGCTTGTTCTTCAGCTATGATTTGTTCATCTTGGGGTTTCAACCTGTTGAGTATTATTTTCAAGAGGACCTTGCCGGATGGCTGATGAGGCTGATGGTGCGGTAATTTTCACATTCCTGAAGGTTACCTTTTTTGGGAAGAGTGATGACAAGCGATTGGGTTGATGGTGTAGGCCACTCCCCATTCTGCCTGATCTTGTTACAGATAATGGTGAGTGCGTCAATCATCGCTTCTCCTCCTGCTTGTAGCAGTTCCGCGGGTATGTTGTCCACTCCCGCTGACTTCCCTTTCTTCAGCGATTGCACTGCTGCCTCAACTTCTCGGAGAATTGGGAGGATTTCTTCTTCTTCTCTGTTCTCAGGACATGCTAGAACTGAAGAGTCTCCGTTTGGTGTGTGGTTGTAAAGGTCAGAGCAGTACTCTGTCCATCTGTCCAAGACTTCTTGTTCTTCTGCAAGGCATATGCCAGACTTGCTTTGGATTGTGGAGACCTTGGGCTGTTTAACACTTGTCAGCCGCTTTACAGTCTGGTAGGCCTTCTTGCTGTTGTTCTTGTTCAGATTGTTCTCTATTTTCTGGCATTGCTCTTCTATCCAGCTCTCCTTTGCAGTGCGCATGCCTTTTCGGATTTCATTGTTGATTTTTCGGTAGGTGTTACGTTGAAACGCGAATGGTAGTACGTCGGAAGCGCGCACGATAGATCTAATCGTTTCGTTTTGCAAAGTATTCAATAATGGAGTTTATTTACCTTTGATTTGAGTTTGCATTGTTGTTAGGAGAGGCTTTGTATAACGTTGATAATTTTCGTTAGTCGATATTGTTGTAGAATTCTCTGGATCGGCTTGTTTACTATCGATCGAAGTTTCTTGATGGACGTAGATAATGGCGAATATTCTGGGACGGGAAATAATTATGTATGACGTAAGACAGTAATGACGAAGTTAGAAGCGATTGGTTAAATTGCGTCAAACGAGATTGATCCAGGTTATTCGGGAGTATCAAGAGACTATTTAAGTGCCGCGCTGTTTCAAAAATAAGAGAGAGATTGTTGTTGATAGTGAAGCTGGAAAGTAAATTTGAAAGTTGTTGAGTTGAGTTGAGAATTGTATGCAGTTGTTGATGTGTGCTGAATAAAAGTGGAAAACTTCATACGTCGACTTTGTGACTTGTATGCTGATTGAGCAGGCTGTGTGAATAAACGAATCTGAGTTACACCTTATCAGGACTTCAGCATCGGGGCTGAATCAAATACTGATAAAGAAAAACACCATCATCAAACTGAGTGTAACAGTAGGCATCAGCTCCCTGTGAGGTGTTCTTTTCCTTTCTCATCTCTCTTAGTTTATCACACAGGTCCAAAAGTTCAGGTGTGATCCACAGCTTCTTCTTTGGCCGGTACTTTCCAAGGACCTCCATGGCAGCATCTGTCACAGCTGAGTTGAAGGTGATGGTCATGGTGTCGACATCTACTTCACCAGCTCCCAAAATAAGCAGTGGTGCAAATTTCCCTCCAATTGTGGCCTGAAATATTTCTGCCACCTCCGGGTCTTGCAGTATGTCCAGGTCGAACTTCAGTCTAGTGCACGTTGCTGTGTTTACTCTCTTAAGTGAAGCCGGAAAGACATCATCACAAGAGCGTGGTCACTTCCGATGTCGGCTCCTGGAAAAGTGCGTGTCCTGCCAATGTTGATGCATGATCTGAAGTGTTTCTTGACCATGATGTAGTCAATCTGGTTGTGATGCTCCCCGCCGGGACTGTGCCATGTCCATTGTGTGGATTTTTTGTGGAGACCAAGCGTGTTTGCCAGTATGAGATTATTGTATCTGGCAAACTCCAAGAGTCTCAGAACCCTGTCATTTGTCTCGTTGTTGCAGTGGGGTCCACATGTGTCTCCCCAGTTGTGGTGCGCATCTTGGCCAACCTTGACATTCCAGTCGCCTTCCACTATGACTAAGTCCTTCTTCGGCACTTGGTCAAGGAAAGCCAGTAGATTTTCATAGAAATCCTCCACTTCGCTGTCGTCAAAGTCTGATGTTGGGGCACAGGCCTGGATGATGGTGATGTTGAAAGGGGCTGCTCTCAGTCGGATGGTAATGAGTCTACTAGAGACTGGGCAGCAACCCACGACAGTTGCTAGAATGTTCTTGTGGACCAAGAATCCAACTCCGTGTTCTTGCCTGTCATCTCTTCCGCTAAATTAAAGCTTGTGGCCTTTGTTGGTCGTTGTTTCACCTAGGCCTTTCCAGCGCAGTTCGCTGATCCCTAAAAAGCTCCATCGATAGTGGTCCATCTCATGGGCCAGTTCTTCTAAATTTCCCTCCGCATTTAGGGTCCTGACATTCCAGGTTCCTATAACGATGTTATTTCTGGTGTGGATCTTGATAGGTTGTCCATCAGTAACACACTTTATTACCTCCATCCTGGTGGCCAATGGAAGGGGGGTCCTTGTTGACCCGGGCAACGACCGATCCAGTATGGAGTAAGTGGTTTTATTCATCATGCAGTGTGTCTTGGGCAAGAAAGACCTGGCAGGGCCCAATACTCTCCAGGCTGTTGGCCACAGCCGATATCCACGAATATAGTGTGGCTCACCTTGGCCCTGAGCACGTGGTCGTTGAACCTGTAGTAACATGAGCTTCCTCCATCCTGGCCGGTGACTTCTGTGTAGAAGACTTTCGCCCAGTGATGCCGTGCTAACATCACCCCTGCTAGTTGCTTCTTACAACACGTCAGGAAACGTTGGGTCTATTCTAATCAGTGCCCAAACCCACAGGAACAACAATACTGTCTACCAATATAAATCTTAGGTTCATAAGCTTAAATTTGGTGTTGATTTCTAAAAATGTATTATGATTATTGGATGCTGACAATTGCAAATAAAGAGAAACCATTTTTGATTAAACTACAAATCCTGTAAAATATAAAATAAAATATCTTATTCATAGCCTAATCATAAATGAAACAAATGTAACATTTTGCTGGATACCATCCCATAGCAGATTAGATAATAATGACTGATAGGATTGCAAAACAAGAGGCGAAAGATGAAAGTAGTGTTAGCTCAGTATCCCTTTCCCCAAACATAAAGTATAGTATAAGTATAGTTGAGAAAAATATAACAAAATAAATTTCCTTTAATTAAATTACGTAATAAAATGTTACACTCCACACGGACAGTTATCAGTTTAACATATCTTCTTGCTTTAAACTCGTGGAGGACAAAATACTGTAAGGAAGTTGCTTGCATTTGCAAACAAGTAATTTCTAATAATCATCTTATTTACGCCTGCATTGCAATTGCACAATATATTCCATAACATGTTCAAAATATTCAGGATAAAAATATGAACTATTGGATAATAATTGCAAAATCATTAATATACAGTTCTGTTGGATGATTTCTTGTAAAAGACAAGAGTCAGTACAGATTATTAATAGGTCTAGTGGATTTTTTCTACGATGCATAAATACAGAGCATTGAATATAATATATGAGATATAATTAAGATCATTTTACAAGGATTGTTTGTTAGTTATATTGGACGTCAATTGTATAAGCTATAATTACTTTACAATTTTGACTATATATATATATATATATATATATATATATATATATATATATATATATATATATATATATATATATATATATATATATATATATTTAAATATATATATATATATATATATATATATATATATATATATATATATATATACACACACACACAAAGTAGAGTTAGGGTTAGGAGGTAAATGTAAAATAAGGTAAATCCTATAATGAAATAATTTCAATTAACCCTTTGAACCCTGGATGCCCCACCAATTCTGAGCCCATCCCCTGGGCTCCCCGGAGAAAAATGGCATTTTTAGCATGCTTTTAGTAAAACAACCAAAACATAACCAAAGTGTTAGACAACCCAAAGTACTTCAAATGTCATCTCTTCATCTTCATTATCATCCCACAATTGATCGATTACTTCCTCAGTTGTGTACAGTCGCTTAGCGACGCTTCCTTGATTTGTAGACCTTCGTTTAATGACGCAAAATTGATAAAAAAAACGTCACAAAAACACGCACTGTGCTCGCACTAGAGCGCAGACATTTTGCTTTACCTTATTCCCAATAACCCTCAATAACCCTATTCCAAACAACAAGTACTAGAAAGAACAGTAAGCTTTGTACGGACCGCAAGACTAAGGTAAGGTTACGAGACCGGTTTATCGGTCTATCGGGGCACAGCTGTTTAAGGGCTAGACCGATATATCGGTCTTTCGGGTTCAAGAGGTTAATGTCGCAAAAACAGTTTTTTTCCCTAATATACCTATAACATTATTAACAAGTGAACAACATTTTCTTCCACAGAAGTGATACCAATCTCCTTCATTGCACATGCGAAACACAATGCTCCGTGCTTGTCCTTCACATTTTCTTGAAGCCAAGCCTTATTATATTTGTCTTTTTTGGAACCACATTTTCTGGAAGTTACACTTTCCTGGTACAAAGAACCACAACTGACTTCTTACTTCCGGTAAAATGAAAGTACGCCTATAGCTACAGACTATCGGTCTCTTCGACCTATTTTATTTTTTATTTACAGCTTTTTTTTCAGTTGTTCTCATAGTTTTTATAAATGTCTGAAATTGAGTTTCCTTCTTTGTGTCAAAATTCAAGGACTACAGACAAAATTACTGTTTTTCAAGACTTTTCAAGGGCTTGAAACTGGACTTTATTTTTCAAGACTTGTACAAATCCTGAAATACCTCTACCTTTTTTTCTTTTTATTTTGATGAAGTACATTTATTATAACTTACATATTAACCCCTTCACTGCTAACACCATGCTCAGCACACGGTCATTTTCAGTCTTCCTTATGCCCATAACCATGGCTATTACGGTGCTTTTTGTCAGCTAAATTTCGGAAAACTAAATGGGAGGTAATATTAAACACTGGTCCAACCACTTGTAAGGTTACTAAAACACAGTTCTTTCCATTTGACAGCTCTGTTAGTTCTATGTGATGCAAGTGTTTTAGGAAATTTACAGACTGTGAATCCTATTCAAGATGGCAGAACCAAGTCAGAGTTCAACACGGAGACCTGTTTTCAAGCGATACAGTGCTCTGGAAGTGCTAGAAGAAATTTTTAACCACCAAGATAGTGGTGATGAAGACTCTGGAGGACTAATTGACAATCGCTTTTTACTTTTTTTTTTTTTTTCAACAGTGCATCAATTATATAGTTTTTCTCTACTCTAGAGAACGATAGAATATTTGAGCGTAACGCAATTATAACCAGTCAGAATAAACTTCGTCATCACTGTCTTACGTCATACAACTTTCTTTACAGTCCAAGAATTTTCTCAGCTATCTGTAGATCTATCTAGACGCTTCGATCGATAGTAAACAAGCCTATCCTATCCTATCCTGTCCCATAACCCGAAGGTCGTAGGGGCACCACAGATGATCGCTTAACCAGCATATTCCAACTTTCTCTGTCCTCAGCAGCCCTCATGGCTTCGCTCAGTGTCAAACCAGTCCATTCTCGAATGTTGTCCTCCCACCTCTTTTTCGGTCTCCCCCTTCTTCTACCTCCTTGCACTGTGCCTTGCAGAATGGTCTTTGCAAGGCCTGATGATCTGGTGACGTGGCCATACCATCGGAGTTTCCGTTTCTTCACCACTGTGAGTAGGTCATCGTGTTGTCCAATGGCTTGTGTGATGGTCTGTCGGACTTCAACGTTGGTGATGTGTTGGGTATAGGAAATGCACAGAAGTCTTCTGTAGCACCTCATCTCCATGCTTTGTATTCTTCGTTGGAGATCTGCTGTGAGGGTCCATGCTTCGCAAGCATATAGGAAGATGGAGATGACCAGAGAGCGCAGCAGTCTTACTTTGGAATGTAGACTGATGGTTCTGTCTTTCCAAATGGGCTTCAACCTTGTCAGGGCAGCAGTTGTTTGTGCGATCCTGGAGAGGACTTCCTGTCGAGACCCATTGTCTGACACAATGGCTCCTAAATATTTGAAGTTGTGCACTGTGTTGAGGAATTGGCCTTGTACTTTGATGTCCGTGTTGATGCCATTGGTGTTGTTGGTCATCATTTTGGTCTTCTCTGCACTTATTTCCATTCCATAAGCTCTGGAGGTGGTGTCAAGCCTCTGTACAAGCTGTTCAAGTTCTTGTTCCTCTCCAGCCAATCCATCAATATCATCCGCAAAACGAAGATTGGAGATTGCTCTGCCCCCTATGCTGACTGTGCCTTCGTGATCTGCAAGAGCATCTGACATGATGCGCTCTAGGAAGATGTTGAAGAGTGTTGGAGAGAGTAGGCATCCTTGACGCACACCGATTGTTGTTCTGAACCAGTTCCCGATGACGCTGTTATGGAGGACTGCACTGGTAGCCTTGTCATACAGGCTTTTGATGACTTCTATAATTTTAGGGCTGATGTTGTACACTTTCATGGTTGCCCATAGAGCTGCATGCCAGACTCGGTCAAATGCCTTCTTGAAGTCTATGAACACATGATATAGATGTTGTTGGTGCTGTAGGTATTTCTCACAGATTATTCTGAGGTTGAAAATCTGTTCAGTGGTACTTCGCCCTGCCATGAATCCTGCTTGTTCTTCAGCTATGATTTGTTCAGCTTGTGGTTTCAACCTGTTGAGTATTATTTTCAGGAGGACCTTGCTGGGATGGCTGATGAGGCTGATGGTGCGGTAATTTTCACACTCCTGAAGGTTACCTTTTTTGGGAAGAGTGATGACAAGCGACTGGGTCCATGGTGTAGGCCATTCCCCACTCTGCCAGATCTTGTTACAGATAATGGTGAGAGCATCAGTCATCGCTTCTCCTCCTGCTTGTAGCAGTTCCGCTGGTATGTTGTCCACTCCCGCTGACTTCCCTTTCTTCAGCGATTGCACTGCTGCCTCAACTTCTTCCCGGAGAATTGGGAGGATTTCTTCTTCTTCTTTGCTCTCGGGACATGCTAGAACTGATGGGTCTCCATTTGGTGTATGGTTGTAAAGGTCAGAGCAGTACTCTGTCCATCTGTCCAAGACTTCTTGTTCTTCTGTAAGGCATATGCCAGACTTGCTTTGGATAGTGGAGACTTTGGGCTGTTTAACACTTGTCAGCCGCTTCACAGTCTGGTAGGCCTTCTTGCTGTTGTTCTTGTTCAGATTGTTCTCTATTTCCTGGCATTGATCTTCTATCCAGTTCTCCTTTGCTGTGCGCATGCCTTTTCGGATGTCATTGTTGATTTTTCGGTAGACATCAGCTCCCTGTGAGGTGTTCTTTTTCTAACTCTCTTCGTTTATCACACAGATCCAAAAGTTCAGGTGTGATCCACGGCTTCTTCTTTGGTCGGTGCTTGCCAAGGATCTCAGTGGCGGCATCTGTTACAGCTGAGTTGAAGGTATTGGTCATGGTGTTGACATCTACTTCGCCTGCCCCCAAAATAAGCAGTGGTGCAAATTTCCCTCCAATTGTGGCCTGAAATATTTTTGCCACCTCCGGGTCTTGCAGTTTGTCCAGGTCGAACTTCAGCCTAGTGCACTTTGCTGTATTTACTCTCTTCAAATGGAGCCGGAAAGACATCATCACGAGATCGTGGTCACTTCCAATGTCTGCTCCTGGAAAAGTGCGTGTCCTGCCAATGTTGATGCTTGATCTTAAGCGTTTCTTGACCATGATGTAGTCGATCTGGTTGTGATGTTCCCCGCCGGGACTGTGCCATGTCCATCGTCTGGATTTTTTGTGGAGACCAAGCGTGTTTGCCAGTACCAGATTGTTGTATCTGGCAAACTCCAATAGCCTCAGACCCCTGTCATTTGTCTCGTTGTTGCAGTGGGGTCCACATGTGTCTCCCCAGTTGTGGTGCGCATCTTGGCCAACCTTGGCATTCCAGTCGCCTTGCACTATGACTATGTCCTTCTTCGGCACTTGGTCAAGGACCGCCTGTATATTTTCATAAAAATCCTCCACTTCGCTGTCTTCATAGTCTGATGTTGGGGCATAGGCCTGGATGATGGTAATGTTGAAAGGGGTTGCTCTCAGACGGATGGTAATGAGTCTACTGGAGACTGGGCGGCAACCCATGACAGTGGCTAGAATGTTCTTGTGGACCAAGAATCCAACGCCGTGTTCGTGCCTGTCATCTCTACCGCTGAAATAGAGCTTGTGGCCTTTGTCAGTCGTTGTTTCACCTAGGCCTTTCCAGCGCAGTTCGCTGATACCTAGAACGTTCCATCGATAGTGGTCCAGCTCGTGGGCCAGTTCTTCTAATTTTCCTTCCGCAGTTAGGGTCCTGACATTCCAGGTTCCTATGACGATGTTGTTTCTCGTGCGGATCTTGCTAATTTGTCCATCAGTAGCATACTTAACACCTCCGTCCTGGTGGCCAACGGAAGGCGCGGTCCTTGTGTAGCCGGGCGACGACCGATCCGGCATGGAATTAGTGGATAGCCTCATCATGTGTTGTGTCTTGGGCAAAAAAAGACCTGGCAGGGCCCAATCCTCTCCAGGCTGTTGGCCACAGCCGAAATCCACGAATACTCTGTGGCTCGCCTTGGCCCTGAGCACGTGGTCGTTGAACCTGTAGTAACGTGAGGTTCCTCCGCCCTGGCCGGTGACTTCTGTGTAGAAGACTTTCGCCCAGTGATGCCGTGCTAACATCACCCCTGTTAGTCGCCTCTTACGACACGCCGGGAAACGTTGGGTCTATTCTATTTGCCCGAACCCACAGTATGCCTTAACATTACCATCTAGTTTTCTGTTGACTGATGATATTTGATATACTATCATGACAGTGCATTTTTATGTGTGTGGACACATGCAGTTATTGTGGTGCATTTGTGTGTGTTTGGTTGTAGAAAATAGAATGATTAGGTCATTTACAGCAAGTTCACATTGTAAAATGTACATCATTTTCTCAAATGACATTACCATCTTGTGTCAGCTTTTTGTTCATAACAAAACTCCAAGAACTGTACAACAATGTCAGAACCCCTTTGTAATTGATTATACATTTTAAAGAAATCTCTGAATAGGTTTTTCGAATTCATTATTAAGTGTGCCTCATATTTTCTTACTTTGCATAATTATTTGAATGCGAACATACATTGGTTTGTAATTGGGTAAAATAGAAATTATGTTACGGTGTTCATGATTCCCTCAAATGTGCCATGTGTAACTGGGCACACAAATATTGTTTTTTGTACAAGAGCTTACCGCTAAAGTGACCCCTGAACTGTGCCCCACTGTGGATCAGCTGAATAGTACACTTCATGCGGTGCTTGATCGGCACGCTCCCGTTGCCCAGAAAAAGGTCAAGGCAACACGCTCAGCACCTTGGTACGAGTCTATTAAGGACGAGCTCTCCGAGGCGAAGAAACACCGACGCAAAGCAGAGAAAAAGTGGCTTAAATCAGGTTTAGAAATCAGCAAGCAGATTTTCACCGCTGCAAAATAACGGGTCACTAAAATAGTCCAGACTGCCAAAACCCGGTACTTTAGCGACAGAATTAGCAGCAGCGAAACTTGTAAACAGTTGTTCGACATTTGCAATCAGCTAAGGGGTAAGAGCAATGCAACATCACTCCCATCCACACATCCAGCATGTCAGCTCCCAGATGTATTTTGTAATTATTTCACACAGAAAGTGGCTGACATAAGGGCCGCTCTTGATAGCCATGAGATCCCACTCATTAACCCATTCTCACCTCCCTCATTACTGCAAAGATGGAAGTTTTTCAACCAATAACAGAGCAAGAAGTCAAGAAAGTCATCTTAAGCTCAAAACCAACATCTTGCTCTCTTGACCCCATTCCTACCCCCATGTTGATAGAGAATCTTGACCCTCTACTTCCGACCATTACCCACAATATCAACGAGAGTCTGTCCTCTGGTGTTGTTCCGTCTGTGCTCAAAGCGGCTGTCATCAAACCCCTCCTTAAAAAGCCAAGTTTAGACAAAAATAATCTAAAGAACTATAGACCTGTTTCAAACCTCTCCTTCCTATCCAAAGTCATAGAAAAAATTGTTCTCAAACAACTATTTGCCCACCTATATGATAACGCTTTACTTTGCCCCAACCAGTCTGCCTACCGACCCTTCCACAGCACTGAGACAGCCCTCCTAAAGGTAACCAATGATCTGGTCCGCATGTGTCTCCCCAGTTGTGGTGCGCATCTTGGCCAACCTTGGCATTCCAGTCGCCTTACTTGGTCAAGGACCGCCTGTATATTTTCATAAAAATCCTCCACTTCGCTGTCTTCATAGTCTGATGTTGGGGCATAGGCCTGGATGATGGTAATGTTGAAAGGGTTGCTCTCAGACGGATGGTAATGAGTCTACTGGAGACTGGGCGGCAACCCATGACAGTGGCTAGAATGTTCTTGTGGACCAAGAATCCAACGCCGTGTTCGTGCCTGTCATCTCTACCGCTGAAATAGAGCTTGTGGCCTTTGTCAGTCGTTGTTTCACCTAGGCCTTTCCAGCGCAGTTCGCTGATACCTAGAACGTTCCATCGATAGTGGTCCAGCTCGTGGGCCAGTTCTTCTAATTTTCCTTCCGCAGTTATGGTCCTGACATTCCAGGTTCCTATGACGATGTTGTTTCTCGTGCGGATCTTGCTAATTTGTCCATCAGTAGCATACTTTTCACCTCCGTCCTGGTGGCCAACGGAAGGCGCGGTCCTTGTGTAGCCGGGCGACGACCGATCCGGCATGGAATTAGTGGATAGCCTCATCATGTGTTGTGTCTTGGGCAAAAAAGACCTGGCAGGGCCCAATCCTCTCCAGGCTGTTGGCCACAGCCGAAATCCACGAATACAGTGTGGCTCGCCTTGGCCCTGAGCACGTGGTCGTTGAACCTGTAGTAACGTGAGGTTCCTCCGCCCTGGCCGGTGACTTCTGTGTAGAAGACTTTCGCCCAGTGATGCCGTGCTAACATCACCCCTGTTAGTCGCCTCTTACGACACGCCGGGAAACGTTGGGTCTATTCTATTTGCCCGAACCCACAGAGCTTAGTAAACAAGCACCCTAGAAAATTCTCCAATAATATCGACCAACAAAAATTATCAACATTATACCAAGATTCTTCTAACAACAACGCAAAATCAAATCAAAGGTAAATACACTCTGTTATTGAATGCTTTGCAAAACAAAACGATCGGATCTATCGTGCGCATCTCACACGTACTATCGTGCGCATCGCAAACAGATTCACCCAATTTCATTTTTGATGTTAAATATTTAGTTAAAATGTATAGTATGAATGCTTGTATTGCAGGAGAAAGAATGAGTGATTTTTTAAAATAAATGGTTTATTATTGCACCATGGGGTTTTGAGTTATTTTGTTATTAAAGATAGGTGTGTAGTTTGCAGGGAAGGGTGGGGGAGTGTAATGTCTAGCCTTATGCCGTGACACCATGAATAAATTAGCTACACTAGGAGCCATTGGTATACCCAAAGCGGTTCCAGACAGCTGCAAGTATGTTTGATCCTCAAATGTGAAAGCGTTATTTGTAAGAACATGATGAACCATCTGCAGTGCAGTGTCAGTGTGAGGGATGTCCTGCTGTTTGAGTGTTCTATCTAGACAATGTTGGAGGGCTGTATCAATGTCCTTAAAGGGAATGTTAGTATACGGACTCTACTTCTATAGTCACCATCTTTAAAGGGGCAATAATGGGCATTCCATATTTCTAAGATAGAAAGCATGTGGTTAGAGTCTTTGACACTGCTAGGTAGTTTGGTGACAGTTGAAAGTTGAGCGCTTCAATAGGAAGCAACATGGGGCTAGAAGCTTCTGTTCTGCCCCACCACTCTTGAACTCCCTGCCATTCTCTGTCAGACACTGCACTTCCCTAGACTCTTTCAAAAACCAACTGAAAACATTTCTCTTCACACAGCACTACAACACCCCAGCTTAAAATCCTTTCGTTCTCACAGTCTGCCACTTCCCCCCACCCATCTTCTAACGGACCAATATTACATTTTAACAGTATGGTATGTGACACTGGTGTATGTGTTCGTGTCTGAGACTGATAGTTGTTGTGCATGTATCTGTTTTGCTATGTACATTTGTAGTCTCTGTCCATGTTTAGTTGTGTTTATATGTTGATTGTAATATATATTACTTTTGTAAAGGGCCTAGAGCCATTGGTTAGGCACTTTAAAATTTACAGTTATTATTATTATTATTATTATTATTATTTCTTGGAGCCAGTAGTCTACTAGCTTTGACAATTTCTCTGTGGGACCACTGACTCCCAACACTATTGGTCTGCCTGGAGGTTTATCTAGTCTTATGAATTTCTGGCAGATGATCAAAAACATTTTGCTCATCGATTAGAGCCCACCAGTGTATTCTCATCAATGTAACCTTTCAGATCTAGTTCACATACAAGTTGGTTAGAAGTCTGGGCAATTTCTTCACTTGGCTCTTCTTCTAACTTTTAAAATTGTTTTTCGGCTCCCTGAATGTTGTCAGATGTGTCCTGTATCACCACCACACCGCTTTTATCAGCAGTGCTGATTGTGAGGGCTCTGTTGGCCACCATTTCCCGCAGCTCTCCCAATGCTCTTAGTGGCCGCCCTAAGATGTCTCTCAGTTTGCCCCGGGTTTTAAAATTCTTGGATTTGTTGATTAGGTTGTCGCAGTAATTGCCAAGAGGCCCTTCTCTTCATCGCCAAGGTGTCCATCATGTGGGCTGTAAATTTTGATCCGTTTTACCGTCTCTCTCTCCTTTGCACCACTCCTTAATGTTTTTATCTCCCCCCTCCACTCTCTCCCTGCTCTTTTTGCCAGCCTGTCCATCTCTCTCTCTCCTTTGCACTACTCCCTAATGTCTTTACCCCCTCCCCCTTCTACTCTCTTTTTTGTCTCTCTCTACTTGTGCAAAAGATCATTCCTGCGGTTCAACAGCGGTTCTCATGACAAAATCAAGGGACGCAACCGAGTAGCTGTATATCACTTTTTATATAGTACAATTCCTGAGTGACAAATATTATAATGTAAAATCCTTGTCAGCAATCAATATCATTATCGATCTTCATCATTATCAATATCATCATCACCGTTCTTCTTCATTCCCATCAACCATTATCAGTTATTTCCTCACCATCATTATTCTTCATCAATACCATCACTAATCTTCATCAACATAATTATTAACATCGGCATTATTGTACGCTCAAGAGCATATCCTCTGTGATTGCGACAGTGTATCCATACACATATATAGCTTAGTAATTCCAGGAAGCTACATTAATAAAGCTAGAACTTGCCAAACTCTACCAGCTCCGAGCCCTGGTGAGGAAGGCACTATATAAACGCTAATCATCATCAATCATAGCACAAAAAAAGAACACTCACATAACCACCAGCACCACCTGCATCAGGCAAGAATTGTCCAAACTCGGCCAAAAGGTCACTCTGGTTCTGGAACAGCTTGGCCACTTGTTGGTACACCTCTGTCTCAGTCAGAGGCTTGGTGGGGCCCTGAGGTAGTCCCCCTTCTTTCAGGTTTCTCTGTTCCTTCTGGTATGTGTGTAGGATCTCCAAAAACTGCTTGTATACCTCAGGTTGGCCTTGGAACCGATTCTGACCAACACAATAGTAATAAAGATTATGATCAACTGTAATAGCAATACTAACAATAGCAACATTAATGATCCTTTGCCTGTTATAGAGTTTCAGTAATCTTTCAGCAGTGAGGAGGACAGGTGTTTGAGAAGGCAAGCTAATATAGCTGCTCTTCTGGTGAACAACAAAGATGTTCAATTCTAATAGGACTCAAAATGATCTGGACTATATTGCCACAATAATCATAAGCGGTACTTGAAGTTAAGCTGCATCAGAACTAAAAACAATTCACTGGGTTTTTCTTTTTTTTTATAGGTATTTTCACTTATTTTCTTTGAAGAATATATTCAAATTTTTTAATTAGGGGGTATCAGAACAAGCCAAATGTGTGTCTGTCAGTCGGGTTCTTTGACACAATATCTTAAGAACAACAGAATGGATTTTGACCAAATTTCATAGATTAGTGGTCCCATCATATTTGCTCTACCATAAGTTAATGTCACTGAAGTCATTTTGTTGCTTAACCCATTTTTCTCTATATCTAAAAATTGTAAGAAATTATCTTGTTGACATGGTCAGTCCTTCAGTAGCACAATCAGAATCAGAATCTTTATTGTCCCCATGTAAACACAAAGAAATGTGTGTGCGGCGTACACTTCATCAATACAACGGCCTAAAAGCAATAAGACACAAAAGACTTCAGGGATTAAAAACAAACACACCACAAGCAACAGAGAAGCAGTTGTACACAACATAAATGTAGCTTATCAAATTATAAAAGTCATGCATCCTACATTCTAACCCATAGCAATGAACAACCACACCCACACACACCCACACACACCAGAAGTTAAAAGTTACCTCCAACAAAGGCATACACTCATGCACACACATACACACACCATCACAACTGTTAATAACAATAATCACAGTCTGATTATAACATATAAAATGATATTGCATCCAGTCTAACGATCATTATAACAGGTCTTGATAGTTAAGACTCAACAGCATGAGTGCAATACCAACCATAATGATGGTAGTTCAAGATGGTGATGGTATGTACATGTAAGTACGATGTTCACACTGACAGCAGTGATGAGAATGACAACAATAGTAGAAGGTAATCATAGCACACTGCACAGGCTCTTTTGAAGTATTTGCAAACAAACAAGTTCATCTGCTGTTCTCAGTAATAGTGGTTAGTGATGACGATGACAATGACAATGCAGACGATGATAGTGACAATAACGATGACGACGCTGACGATTTATGTACTTTTACATTACATTACATGGTTATTGCTTTTGATCAAGCGGACACTTCCGAGCCAAATCAGGACCAGAGAGGCGTTATCTTAAAATATTATAAAATGGATCAAATCTTAAAAAACAAGCCTGTTACTCTTAAATATTCAAACAAACTTTCAAACGCAATTTCTCGAAAAATCTTCTTTAAGAATAAATCTGATGTATTAAAAATATGTTCTGTTGTTTCAAGTAAATTACTAAAACCAGTCTTACCAATACAATCCAACCAACACAAAACAAGGCGACATGATTTATATGCGATAAAACAAATCAACATCATGTAAAAATTGAAGCAGGTGTTGATCATTGCATACTTTAAAAATCTCTTTGAAAGGTATTGAACCAAAATATGTTTCTCTTTTATCAAGCACATCAGCACATTCAGACATGAAATGGCGAATGGAAAAGGATTTATCACATGCAAAGCACCATAGTGGTTCTTCTCCTTTTAAAAGGAAACTGTGGGTGATATAAGTATGCTCAATATGAAGGCGAGACAAAACTGTTTCTTCTTTGCGAGTGGATGCAAAGTTAGGCAAAGAAGCTGACAAATCATGAAGAATTTGACATAATTTGTTGTTGATATGGTTAGACCAGTCAGTCTGCCACAGCCGTTTACAATAAGATCCAGTCATACAACGCAGGTCAGAGTAAGGAACAAACTGGAAAATCTCTGAAGGGAAATCGAGATGCAGAGCTTCTTTAGCCGCTTTGTTTACTGCAATATTGCCGCGGATACCCATGTGACTAGGTATCCACTTAAAAACTATCTTTTTACCCTCAGAAACAAGTTGTGTGTGGAGGTCATGGATCTCTGCCAGAAAAGGGTTTGATATCTTTCTCATGGAAAGAGCCTGGAGTGCTGACAGTGAATCAGACATGATTAAAAACGAGGTTCTTTTGGATTGATAAACCCGTTTCAGAGCTAGATGGATTATTTTGAGCTCAGCTGTATAAACAGAACAAAAATCAGGTAGACGCTGTTGCAAAGGTTGGTCTAAGTGTCTCCCAGAGACCGAAGCAGCAGCAACCGAGTCGCCTTTCTTTGACCCGTCTGTAAAAGGTTTTTCATATCCTGGGTATAAAGCACACTGTTCTAACAAAAGTTGGTTATAGACGGTTTCAAATGTATTGTTTTTGAGGATAGCGGACAATTGCCAGTTAATGTTTGGGGTATGTAATTTCCATGGAGGAGCTTCAGTCCGAAGCTCATCATTGATGGAAGCAACATCGATGCCTGCTTCATTCAAATGAGCCTGCATTCTGATGCCAAACGGAGGAATTGTGTTAGGTTTGGCCTCAAATTTCTGCACAAAATCTGGGTTGTGAACACAGTCATAAGCGGGGTTCATGGGATCAGTTTTTAATTTTAAATAGTAATTCAAAGACAATTTTGTACGTCTCAGCTCCAGCAGAGGTTAGTTAGCTTCCATGTAAAGGCTTTCACAAGGCGAGGTGCGAAAAGCACCCAAAGCAATGCGTAGTGCCTGATGAGCAACTGGATCTAACATTTTTAGATAAGACTTTCGAGCAGAACAATAAACAATGCAACCATAATCTAACTTGGATCTAATTAAAGAACGATATAAAAGCAATAAAGTTTTCTTGTCAGCTCCCCAGTCTGTACCACTGATAACCTTGAGCAAATTGCAGGCCTGTTGGCATTTAGTTTTCAAATCTTTCAGATGAGGAAGGAAGGATAACCTTTGATCAAAAATAACACCCAAACATTTGACTTGTTGGACCATCTTTATTGGACTTTTATTGAGGGCAATATTAGGATCTTGAATAATTCCCGGGTGCTTGGAAAAGTGAATACATTCGGTTTTTGCTTCAGAAAATTTGAAACCATTTTGCAAGTCAAAAGTCTTTAACGGCATTGACACATAACTGTAGCTGACGTTCTGCAGATGCCAAGGTTTTACCTTTGGCTACTAATGCAAAATCATCAACAAACAAAGAATTGTCAATTTCCCGTTTCACTGATCGAACAATATTATTTATTTTAATATTAAACAGCAAGGGTGACAAGATGCTACCCTGAGGCACCCCCATCTCCTGTTCCCTCATATGTGATAAATATCCTCCAACCTTAACCTGAAAAATTCTGTCCGTTAGGAAATTGGATATAAACAGAGGTAAATGTCCCTTCAATCCCATTTCTTGCAAATCTGAGAGAATGCCATATTTCCATGTGGTATCATACGCTTTTTCCAAATCAAACATGATGGCAACGACATGTTCACCCTGGACGAACGCGTTACGGATAAAAGTTTCCAGTCGCACCAGGTGATCAACAGTACTTTGACCACTTCAAAAGCCACACTGAGTGTTGCATAATATATTATTTGTTTCGAGATACCACCGTAAATGAGAATAAACCATTTTTTCCAGCGTCTTGCATAAGCAGGACGTTAGGGCTATTGGTCTGTAGTTTGTTGGATTCGTATGGTCTTTGCCAGGTTTAGGAATGGGTACAATAATGGCCTTTCTCCAAGAGGGAGGAAACGTGCCAGTGATCCAAATCTGATTAAAGATGTCCAGCAGTTGAGACCATGAGTACCTTGTTAAATGTTGTAGAAATTCATAATGCACATCATCCGGTCCAACTGCTGAATCTGCACTTTTGTTAATTGCATCATCAACCTCAACTAATGAGAACAAAATGTTGTAGTCTTCAGAATTATCAGAGGTAACATTTAACCGTTGTTTTTCTTTACGTGTTTTAATAGTTTGAAAACAAACAGAATAGTTTTCAGAGGAAGAATTTGCAGCAAAAGGACAAAAGATCAGCTACTAGATTTTTATCTCTGATTATGTCCCCATGCACATAAAGGCACGGGCAGACCTGTTTATTTTTGAGTTTGCAGACCACTTTCCAAACCTTTAACAGTTTCGTTTTCGAATTTAGCGTGGAGCAGAAACCTCTCCACGATTTTCTACGATTCTCTTCTCTTACGTTTGAAGAGCTGTCGACATTGGGCTCGCAAACATTGGTGGTTCTGTTTATTTTCAGAGCTTGGGTGTAAATACATCATTCTTAAAGCTTTTTTACGGGCTTGCTGAAGTTTTCTACATTCATCATCAAACCAAGGTTTTTTAAGTGTATGAGGCTTTGATGAAGTTAGCGGAATGGACTCCTTGGCACTGTTTATAACTATGTCAGTGTAGAGCTGTATTGGGTCTATGACATGTGAAAATTCCTGTTTCTTAGCACGTAACTGAACCTCAGAAAGGTTGGAAAACAGACTTCAGAAAGCTTGTTTCAGTTTCCACCTGCCATGAGTTTGCTCAAGGTTGTCTGAATCATGTTTTAAGAAAACCGGAAAATGATCGCTGCCATGAAGCTCTTCTAAAACTGTCCATTTAAAGTCCAAAAATAGGGAGGGATCACAGATCGATATTAATGTGGGGTAAAGAAGCAGTTCTCGAACAGGAAAACGTTGGAGCACCCTCGTTCAAAGTTACCAGATTCAATGAGTCTAAAATGTCTTCAATTATTTTCTCCTGAGAATCGGTACGATCGCTGCCCCATAGGGGAGAGTGTCCATTAAAGTCTCCCAACAACAAAAAAGGAATAGGTAATTGTTGGATAAAATTCTCAAGGTCATTTTTATTTACATTTTTTGTTGGGGTCAGATATATGGAACACACTGTGAGGGACTTGAAAAGATATACTCTGGCCGCTACTGCTGGTAAACTTGTGTTGAGTGAAATTGGGAGATAGACAATTTAGTGACAAGTAACCAGAGTTATCTATAGGCTGTCTCTCTGACAAAGAGAGTCTCCTGAATGGCCAACACTTCAGGTCGATGCTCTGTCAACAACTCATAATTTGCTCTTATCCCATGTATATTCCATTGTATGATAGCCATAAAAATGAAGTAAAAGAAAGATAAATATTTCCATCCCTGAGAGCACAATTATGTCTCTTAAGTTTTTTGATCCTCATCCATCTCCTCATGGTCCATCAATGCCCCGAAACGGATCTCCGTCTCGAGAGGTTGATGGTGCTTGGAAGAAAGGGGTCCAGGCTTTTGATTTTTGTAACAGTGACAATCAGGTGACTTTGTGTCAGTGGGGCCATGGGATTACCTGCCTGGGACCAATACAGGTGAGTGCCATACATTTTATTTCCCATTGTTCTTTTTTTCTGTGACGTTTCCTACACGCACTAGGTTATATCGAAAAACACATTCAACATGCACTACACAGGCATGCCTAAGATATGTTATTACATGTTGCATATCTCTTCTCCCCCCCCCCCCCTCTCTCTCTCTCTCTCCATAAAGTGAATGAATGTCTCCATTGAAAAAAGAACACAGGTCTTCACTGTGCGCATGTGTTTGTGTGTTGTTTTGTTCTGTTTTGTAAATTATTGTAGGGGAAAGTCAGGTAATTTGAAACGAAGTGTAATATATGAAATAAGGATTCCCTGGCAGGTCTCATTTCCTAATACACTCCATTTAATATTACCCGACTTTTCCCTACATGCGATGTTTTCTCATTTGAGTTTTTTCATTGTAAATTGCAGTATTTTGAGATTTTTTTATTTTTTTTTTTAAAAGAAAAAAAAAGAAGCATTTTTTGTGATAATGTGTGATGGTTTTGGATGAGGTTTTAAATTTATTTTCGTGCCTCGTTTGTTTGTGCTGTCTCGTGTGTAGTAAAAATTATCTGCCTAAGCCAAACAAGCAGTGGTGAGTACCATTAATGTTATTTGCATGGTGTTAAGGTCCATTGCTCATTTTCTGTATAGACTTCCTGTGACTTTTCTTTACACGCACTAGATTATCGAAAAACACAATACACATTCTACATGCATATGGATGACTAATATGTTATTAAATGTTTAATCTCTCAATCTCTCTCTCCCCCAAGTGAATGCATGTCTCCATAGAAAAAAAACACGAACACACTTCATTAAATGTTATTATGCTCTGTCTTGTAAATTGTTATACTTTATATATAGTTGCACCAACTACCCTGAGGGGCTGAATTATTATTGTTGTTATTATTATTATTATTATGTATTATTAATTAGAGAGAGAGAGAGAGAGAGAGAGAGAGAGAGAGAGAGAGAGAGAGAGAGAGAAAGTGTGTGTGAGAGAGAGAGAGAACGAGAGAGAAAGTGACAGAGAAAGAGAGAGAGAGAGAGAGAGAGAGAGAGAGAGAGAGATAGAGAGAGAGAGAGAGAGAAAGTGTCTTCTGACTATGACGCATGTTTAGTGTTTACGGCATCATCACTGACCTCATGTTTTATTTATTTTTCATCACTGAAGAAGGGTGTAGCCCGAAAGTCTTTGATTTTATATTTTTCATGGTGTTTTTTGTGTATTTTGTTTCTGATTTCTAAATTGTTACACTTTGAAATTTGTGTTTGTTTCCTTGTATATTGTAGTATTTTGGCATGTTGTTTGTAAAAAAAAAAAATGTTTTATTTAAACTGCCTCATGTCTTGTACATTGTGACGGTTTTGGATCAGGTTTTATTGTATTTTCATTCGTTTGGGCTATCTCATGTATAGTAAATAGTGGATGAGTTTTTAAAATACATTCAGTTTCAGCAGTAATTTTTCTTAGGCATAAAATACTTCTGTAGCGAGCAAAAGTAGTTTTTAATAGCGTGAGGGACAACTGTCATGTATTTCTAAAATGTACAACAAAATCGTAAGAGAGGGCGCCGGCGGTTCGTTAAGGTCTGGCTAAAATAATTATAAGCTCCAGCAAACTACTAAAGGCATGTGCCAATTGTATAGGCTACGCCACAGCCCGCCAGCATTTCTAATCTGGTTATGAGCAGTTCAGCCAGTGTTAAGGGACCATAGGAGACGGAACAAGGTTTTTTTAGCCACCGTCTGAAAGTATCGCTTACGGACAGCCGTGGTAGGGATACGCTTGGGTCCTTTGGTGACAAATACCCTCTGTACAGCTGTGACCCCATGGCTGGAGAGCTTGTCACGGATTCAGACCTACCTACCCCCCAAATTTTTAGGAGTAACGACTTGGGACAAAAAGTGTAACATTTTGAGGGAAAATTGTAAAAAGCGTATTCACACTGCGATCGATCTATCGGTCTTTAAATTCATTATATTATACAGGGTGTTCCAAAAGTCTTGGGCACATTTGAAGTCCCCATATCTCAATTACTATGAATGGTAGTAAGATAAAAGTTGTGCCATTTTAAAGCTAATTACATTAAGTTTTTTGTAAAGCTGTTGATTTTGTTATTTCTTTTCAGACCCATTAATGGCGTTCACTCAACAAGAAAATGCTGGGACGCGTTTGGCAAGAATTTGACTATCGGCTTGATGTGTGTCGTGTGACCAATGGTGCTCACATTGAACATCTTTGAATATTCCATGTAAAAATGGAGATTACAAGCTTTCTGAATATACCAGATGCGTTTTTATATCCTTAATAGTTTCGGAAATATTCAATGTCAAAATGTGCCCAAGACTTTTGGAACACCCTGTATTTCTAAACCAAATAATACTAACAATCTTGCAACATTTGCAATTAATAGTAAATTAAACAGGCAGCAAGACAAGAAAATAGAAAGCAAACAATGAATTTACCACACAAAAAAAGTAGATAAACTGTCTGAATTTATTATTATTATTATTATTATTATTATTATTATTATGACTTTCATGTACATAGTACACTAAAATCAAACATTACATTACATAATTGTTGCTTTAGGTCCAGTGGACTCTTCCGAGCCAAATCAAGACTGGACAACCCCTGATCCGCATAAAAGATCTGCTGAAACAACCCTAGTGGGAAAACTGAATGCCCTCCACCAGCCTGTCACTTTACAATAAAGACATCCCACGCAGGGGACGGCTGAGGCTTCACCCCAACTTATCGAACCCCTGTTTACAAATACAAAATAGAATACAAACATCATTATAAATTATCAACAAAACACATACATATAAAATGCCTACATTGCTAAATAATAACATCACAGGAAGCCCTAGTGACCACCTGGCAGAAAGCGTCCAATATTCCCAAGCTGATCCAACAGACCTCATACACAAACAACGAGTCTTGTCCCGGAAGAGTTTTCAAGAAAAAAGGTAGGAGACTGGTCTAGCGAAGAAGACGATAGTATAGCAGATTGATAGAACAGAGCAGGAATGAGAAAGAGCAAATGAGAAAGACAGCGACAGTGGGAATTTAAAGCACTAAATTTCCAGAAAGTGGGGATACTATTTATACTAAAACCCAAGGCACCCCAAAGGGGGTACTAAAAAAAAAAAAAAAGCATCATTCATTTGTAAAAGAAAATAAAAAAGAAAAAAGTGTTCATAAGGAGGTGTGGACTTGAGCACAACAATGAACTAAAAAAAAGTAGATAAACTGTCTGAATTTATTATGACTTTCATGTACATGAGTCAGAAAAGCATCATTCAGATGAAAAAGTAAACAGTAATTTTTTTTTTAAACCACCCAAAAAACTTTTTATATTTTTTACTTCTTCAAAGAATTGTAGTAAGCACTCTAAATGCTGCTCAGTTGGTGATCACTATATTGATGCTTGTCCAGTAAGTGCCCAGGTCTTGACTTCAGCACAAGGAGTGCCTCCACAGTATCCTGCCCCATTGAAGCTCTCTGGGGTGTGGCATTCTTTCTTACTGTTGAAAACACTCTTTCGCATGGTGCAGATGAATGAGGCTTATTATTTGCTCCATTCATGTCTGGATTTTCCATTTATGAAGCGCAAATCAATTGTAAACAACACAAATCGCCCGGTCATAGTTCAAACGGAAGTTACCGTAGCATAGACCCAAACAGTTCACGTGACCGTTCTCGACTAATCACAAGCCTTCGTTTTCAGTTCCGAGTCTAGCATCTCCTTATAAGGAAGTTTTCATACAATGTGTAGTTTTTGCGTTCGGAAAATCGTAGTAAAATTAGGGAAATCGTAAAAATCGTAGTAAGGGCTGAAAATCGTAATAAAATACGCCTAAATCGTAACGGTAGGCAGGTCTGCGGATTTCTACTTTGGACATGTCAGTCAAGTCCTGGCATCGGATGACTCCTTTGGAGGAATTCAATCGTCCATGCACAGAAACTTTTATTTGCCTATCAACAAAGACGGTCAAATTCCTCCTCAACAGACAGTCCGATGCCCTTTTGGTCGAGCACTCCACCAGATAGGCCCAAGATCTCAGACAAAGAAGGAATGATGGGGAAAAGGAAGGCAGGAAAAGCCCGGTAAGGCAGAAGAAAGGGAGTCAAATCTGCTGACATGGGTTGCTGCCCAGTCTCAAGTAGACTCATTACCATCCGTCTGAGAGCAGCCCCTTTCAACATCACCATCATCCAGGCCTATGCCCCAACATCAGGCAGAAAGAATGAAAGTGATTGAAAGAAGTGAAAATGGGGAGAGTTGTTTGTCTATTGCAAGTAGACGTTGGGAAGGCCCAAATTCAGCTCATAAAGGATAAGGAATCTGTGAAACTACGATGGGAGAGTGGAGAAAGTGGCGAAAGGAAAACGTCGAAACTGAGAGCTTCTGCAGTGACAGACTTAGAAAAGACCTGATTAACCAAAAACAGTCTTCAATTTCAAAGTTTTTCCCTGTTCAAAATGTCTGAAGACCCGACTGTTTTCTATTTTTGAAGTTGTGATTAAAAGACAAAGCTAAAAATGAAACATGTTTTACAGTTTTCTTTGTCAGAGAATACATGCTAGTGAGTGTAAAAATTATGATTACATACCCCTCCTTACTCCCCCCCCCCCCCCCCCCCACCCCTCCCCCCGTCCCCCTCCTTGTTTCCGGTATAAGACCACCTCTATTATAAGACCGTTTTTTCTCAGATTTTAGAAGGTCGTATACCGGAGGTTCCACTGTACAACAATCTGATACTGGCAAACACGCTTGGTCTCCACACAAAATCGACACAATGGACCAGGCACTGTCCCAGTGGGGAGCATCATAACCAGATTGACTACACAGGGTGGAGAATAACTGAATCAAGAAATCTCTTAAATCCGGCCGGGGCCCAGGGGCCGCTTTAGGCCCCGGTGGGGTCCAGGGGCCAAGCCGCGGTAAGGGGTCCATGGGGGCGAGGCCCCCTGGAAGAAAATGAATTTATGCAATTTTGAAAGTAATTTAGGGCCTCTCCTGAAAGCAAAAAGCACAAAGTAAACATGAATAGAAACAACAACAAAAAAGAATGTTTTATGCACATGCCTTTCAAAAAAGTTAAGAATCTTGATTTGTAGGCCTAACAAAGTTTGAGGTCCACCACTGTTACACACAAACTCCACATTTCCAATGCAATAGGCTTCTTCAGTTTTTGTCACTTAAGCAGCACCTCAGCTTCTCACAATTACAGAAAAGTTATAATTTTAAAACCACGTACCTTATATCAATTCTTAGTTTGTCATCTGATTAGTTTGAGGTCCAACACAAGAACACTATACACATACTCCTCATGTATGTATTTCATAATGTAAGTTGTCACATGAGCTATCTCAGTTTGTCACATTTATGCACACCAGTGTCTGTCAGTGTCACACAAAAAATAATGTACAAAGCAACACCATGAAAAAAAATGTGCAAGTGTTATTTAAAAAAAAAAAAATGGAAGCCTGTTTTGTTTTCTCTTGGGGAGCTTCTGTTTGTGCTTTGCTTGTAGATGGCGAAGAAGCTGGTCGCTTTCGTGTTGGGATGGTATGTACATCCACTTGTACAGTTACTGCCTCCCTATGTTCTGCTCTGGCTTCACTGATCTGTTCCAACAAATCTGCCCTGTCTCCTTTCTTTGTTGCTGGTTTGGTTGTAGGTGCACCTAGTCTTTCCTGTTCCAGCTGTGCTTCTGCTCTGTTTATCATTTGTCTCTCTTGTCTGCCTTTGTAGGCATTCTGCATTCGCTGACACAACTTCTTGTCCACAGCCTCCTTTACAGGGTCTTGCTTAGCAAACTGTTCAATAGCAGTCTTTCCCTTGGCTTTCAGGTAGTACTTGTTTGCATTGATTTGTATGTACCATCAATCATGTGGCCAGACTTCTCATTCATAAGGTCTCCCATGCCACTGAAAGAAGACTCCACTAACGGCCCATGGAAACTTGACAGTAAGGTCTTGGCTGCTGCTGTCAGATTTGGGTAGGTCTTGCTGTCGATTGAATTCCAGAACTAGTCCACTGGAATGGTGGAATCTGCTGCGATTTTTGTATCCACAATGTACTTCCTGACTTCTTTTTCTAATGCTTCTCTGTCTGAACAGAAGTGAGATGGGATTTTCAGCAGATAAGCCAAGCATGTCGTGCTTTGCCTCACCTCTGGGTCCAAAGCTGCGCACATCTTCAGTGCCTTGGATTGCAAAGGCATTTTCTTTTGTAGCATCTGCCCACAATCAGCGTACGCTTTCCTGACCTTTTTAAAGAAGTCAGCTTTGATGCTGTCAATCGGGTTGGTGCCAAGAAAGAGGAGTTGATCACTTAGCTGTTGTTTGGGATCAGCCAGGTTGATCTTTTTGGGGTCACCCACCAGTACTGCTGGATTCATAAACAAACAGAAAAAATCAATAAAGAGTTCACGCTGCTTTGAGTGCAGGAGGTGTATGGCTGGTTTCTTTCTCTGGAAAAACAGCACATACTTCTTCAACTCAGGCAGCACATGAACATACACATTTAGTGTTAGCTCTGTTCTTGTGCGATTGAAGGAAACCTTCTCCAGAATTCTCTGTTTTCTGTCTTTCCCTTCCTTGGTAAAAGTCGAGTACCTCTTTTGAAGAGACCTCTGCATCTTGATCACTTCTTCTTTCCCCTTGTCCGAGACTTTGTTTCTTTCAAACACCTCCTGCATGACATCCAAATACACAGACACGTCCTGGGCGGGAAGGAAGCTGTAATAAAACGGCACATAGGCATCAAAGAGTCGAAGTGTGTCCAATGCCACATCCAAAACAGACAGTCACCTGTGTGGCATGTAGCGCTCAGGGACAGTGACTTTCAAACCCAACACAAGAAAAATATCTCGCAGAAATGTCTTCATATCAGTGCTCCACTTAAAATCGTTGTACACATCATTCATCAGGTTTTCCACCACACGGTCGAAAGGCTTGCAAACCGTTGTGGCAGCATTGTGGCAGTGATGAATATCCAGGAGTTGGGGTGCATGTTCAGTACTGATCAGGGTCTCCAGGCCCTTCTTTGACCCTCTCATCACTGCACAGGAATCCAACAGCACGCTAACGAGATTTCTCCAAGGCAAATCGTCAATGTTTAGGCTGAAGGGTGTTGTTCTCAATTCCTTGAGGAGCTCGTCTTCAAGTGCAGCAGCCAGACCATACTGCATCTTGTAGGAGGCAGTGTCCTTGTTTCCAAGCTTGACTTCATTTAGAGTAGCAATGTCCTTTGCCATTTCCTGCAAAACAAAAGAACAAAAGACAATCATTAATAGCTCCAGTTCAGTTCAATAAACATATAATGCATTCCAAAATCTAATATTCAAATATTATACTTATTTTCAAAAACTTGTCATAAATATTTTAGGAACAAACATAATCTATCAGGGGTAAGAGAAAAATGTATTAATTAAAATGCATGTACGAGAGAGTACAATGGCTTAGGAAAATGTTAATTTTTTTAATACTTAAAACCATATGTACTAACTAATAATATTAGGTCAGAAGATGGAGACACATGAAGCTTAAGAAAAAAATCACACAAATAAATGATGTTAAAAATGAAATAATAATTCCAGGCTTGGTAGGAGGGGTTAAATAAACTCCCGTTGTATCCAACACCTGTGCATGTACAATAATATTTTTAACCCACCTTAGCAAACTCAACAAGTGTTGGCACATCCCTCATAGGCATGTTCCTTTCCACAGAATATCCAAGAGTTAATGCTTCAAGATTGGCGACTCGATCAGCAAGAGGTGTCAATGGTTCAGTCTGCAAGAGTGGTTTCTTTACAGCAGCTGCTCTCAGCGCAGGATCCATTCCATAATGTTCATCTCGTTCAAGAGGCTGGCCTGTCAACTATTTTGTTTAAGATGTAAAGAAAAAATAACGAAAACCTTCTCAAAACATATTAATTTACGGTGTACCGACAGTTGCTCCTTGACAATTGCTCCCCAACATTTGCTCCGCGACAATTACTCCTTGACAAATTTCTCCTTGACTAATTGCTCCTTGAGTAATTGCTCCTTGGACAATTTCTCCTCGGACACTTGCTACTTGACTAATTGCCCCTTGACCAGTTGCTCCTCGATGTTTTCAGCGGTGTAATTGTATCCGACTAAAATAAAATAAAATATATGAAACAAAAACTGTTCAATTGGTGTTGGCATGTCGTAGCTAAGAAGTGACTCCTAGTCACGAGCTAAGAAGTGACTTCTAGTCACGATTGGTGTTGGCATGTCGTAGCTAAGAAGTGACTCCTAGTCACGAGCTAAGAAGTGACTTCTAGTCACGATATGCCAATACCAAGTGACCAGTTTTTATTAATTTGAATGAGAACTTATAAACAAGGATTGTCATCCTTTTGTTAAGTTGAAAAGAAAATGGACAGACACGTTACTTGGCAATGTTCTCAAAAAGGCAAACCTAAAGCCTGCTACGAAGGTTTCGTTTACAACAAAAAGGAAACCAGCAAGAATGACCCCATGGTTGATTTTTTTGTATGTGAACGAAAGCAAAACACTACTGTTCCGGGCGACTCCACCTCCGTGGAAATACAGTATTGAAGCTCTCCGACTGGCCAAGTGGTTGGAGCGTTTGAACGTCTAACAGAAACCCCGGATTTCGTCACATGCATGGCAGAGAAGGGTGGTGAAGCATTTGTTGACTATTTCGAAGACACCTGGATTGGGAGGCCACCAAGACGGCAAGGAGCTGAACGCCGTTCTCCCATGTTTTCCATCGAACTGTGGAACCAGTACGAACGCACCATGTCAGACATGCCACGGACAAACAACAGCATAGAGGCATGGCACAACAGGATGCAGTCACTTGTGGGAGCGTATTTCCCTCATGTATTCCGATTCATCGACAGCATCAAGAAAGAACAACTGCTAAACAAGAACACAATCACTCAGATCCTGAGTGGTCAGCCTCCACCACCCAAAAGAAAGAAGCATGTTAAACTTGATGACAGAATCAAAACAGTTGTTCGAGGTCAGCAGGGTAGGGACACCGTTGATGTACTGAAGAGCATTGCTCATTGTTACAATCTGTAAACGACTTCTATTGCAGAGGCAAAATGCAGAGAGAGAGAGAGAAGGAGAGAGAGAATTTTATTCAAATTTTAACATACTTTGTGAATTTCATGTATACTCTCTTCTCGTCATACTCATAGATGTTAATTAAGAGAAAGAGAGAGAAAGAGAGAGTGAGAGATACAGAGAGAGATTTAATTCGTTTTAATGTCAAATGTCTGAATTAAATGCAATTTTCCTCATTGGCAAAATTCCAAGAATTTGTTTTAAAATTTATTTGTCTTCAGTGGTAACATTATTCATTCATCTATATTATTTGGTCACAATTTTAACAATTAGAAAAAAAAGAATAAGTATTTAAGGAGCAAAAGGTCAAGGAGCAATTTTGCAAGGAGAAATACGTTGAGGAGCAATTTTGTAATTAGTCAATGAGCAAATGTCCCAAGGAGCAATTGTTAAGGGGCTATTGTTAAGGAGCAATTGTCGGGGAGCGTTTGTCAAGGAGCAACTGTCGTGGATCCTTAATTTACTGTACTACTACTGGACATGAGGGAAAAAAGACAAATCATTTCACCATGAATAAATAGATCTATACAAATTAAAGGATATCAGCAAATACAGTACTCCTCTCTTAAGGTGACCCCCCACGGGACCAAATTTTTGATTGATCTTATCCGAGGGGCACCCTAAACAGTCCTCTGATAAGATCAACTACCAGTAAAAAAACTTGATCTTATACGAGGTGCTAAATTTTTGTGTCGTGTGACAGTTATGTGTGTGCGTGTGTGTGTACATGTGTGCACGTTGGTGCGTGCGTATGCATGTATGCATTACTGTATATGTATTTTTTGTGCGTGTGTATGATGCATAAGCACACACTCAAACACTCAAACGAACGGATGCAAGCATGCATACACATACACACACTCTCACACACGCACACAAACACATTGACGCGCACGCACGCAAATGAGAATAAAAAATAAAAAGTATGCACCAAGACAGTTACTGGGTGTATTTGCTGAAAACCTTACACAAGTTTAACGAATTGTTCACTTTGTCTACGCCACGGCACATGCTTTATCGCTAGTGAATGAAGTCAATTCAGGGTAAGGTCCACTGTGGCAATGCGTCCCGCTAGGAGGCGACACGGCAGATCACAGTTACACCTGTCTACACCGCCCATGGGTCGCACTCTGTCAAAGTGGTTCCCGTGTATATTGCAGAGTGTCGTATAACGCGGATGCTGGCTGGACGTGACAGGTGTTCTGGGATGGAATTCCATCTCAAAACAGGAAGTGAACTCATAAATGACGTCATCTGTGACATCAATTTCTCTTAAGCAGTAGTCTCCTCCATTTGGGAACCAAAACGGGGTTGACGTTATTCGAGGTTTTCCCTTATGCGAGGTGACGCCAAGCGAGGAATTCTAAATGGTACAAAGAAGGTGTTTGGCCGGGACCAACAACCTGATTGATCTTATCCGCGTTGTGACCTTACACGGTAGTGACGTTAAAAGAGGAGTACTGTAGGCCTAATCAAATTGCTGATTTAGATTGTGGCTGCCATACAGAAGAATAAATAAGATGTTTACAGAAAATAAAAAAGTAAGTTTGCTTGCTTAAAATGAAACATTAATTTAAAAACTCTAAAAGTTGTCAGACAAACAAAAAAAAAAAAAGGTAAAGGTAGTCCCATAGCCTTGTGGCCGTAGGGGAGCGTGATGTTGGAGATCACACTTATCTTGGGCCAGCGTAATGAGGGTGATGCCCAACTCTCTCCCTCGCTGCTTTACCTTCCCCACCCTCAAGAGAGTAGGTACTCAATCACAGTTGAGTCAACTGGGGGCGTTGTTGTTTGTCGCTTCACACCTTAGCGGTCACCCATCCAAGTGCTAACCGCACCGGACGGTGCTTCACTTTCGACACAGTAGCGAGTGCTCCAACCACTGCACTATCCGACACCCCACGACTAATCATTTCAATTTTTACCATAAAAAATATATACAAGTTATCTATAGAATAGCAGCAAATAGGCCTAATCAAATTGTTGATTCAGACTGAGGCTGCCATACAGAAGAAGAAATATATGAAGATGTTGAAAGTATACAATAGAATAACAGCAAATAAGCCTAGTTCTTTAAAAAAAATTGTTGATTTAGATTGTCATTTGTGGCTGCCATACTGAAGAAGAAATATACAAAGACAATTAAGGAAAATAAAAACTTAATGTGGCTTGTTTAATATGAAAAACTAAAGGCTGTCAAACATAAAAGAGATTTAGGCTATTTAGCAGTAAAGTCCGCGCTTAACTTGTACATAAAAATGTATGAGTTAGATCTATCAGGTTTTTTTCAATCCATGAACAACGATTTATAATAAAATACCTTAGGCCTATTTATTACAGCTCTGTGCTTATTTCGTGCAACAAATATCATTGTACACGGATATAAGATGACGTAAAAATTAACGATACCACGATGCATTTATGTAGAAGTTAAGCGTCGGCTTAAGAAAATAAAAGGTAAGAAGAAAGAAGTACATCTAGACTAGAAGAAAATAACCTTGAAAGAAAGAGGGGGATAGAATAAGAGATATAACCAATAAATAATCACCTGGAAGTCTGCCTTGTTTGTCAACTGCTTTGGTTCCTTCCAAATGTCTAGTAGAATTCATGTGCTCCATCAAAGTTGACAGCCCCCAATTAGCATACACAACATCTTTGGAACACAAGATGCAACGGGCCATTCCTGGTGTGACAACTTTCTGAAAACAATCAGAGATGCGCTGCTCTCCATCTCCAACTTTTACTTTCTTCTCGGTCCATTCCCATCTCCACTTGTTCTTGATGTTATCATCGCCGTTGTACTTGTCACTTCGGTTGACAATTTGCGCAGAGCAAGACATTGTTTGTGATTTCAAAAGACTGCTAAGACATTGAAAACAATCGCTGAAGCGTAACACAAAGGAAGGAGGACACGCGCGCGCGCTTTATAGGCTACTGTTCCCAGTCGTGGTCGCCCGATGTTGTTTTCTTGCTCATAGTAGGCCTGTAAAGTAGGCCTTATAACATAATCCTGTATAACAGTCGCGGGCGGGTGCATTGAATGACCGACAAAATAACTTGGATGCGGCACGGAGGTGTTCCGCGAAAAATATACCGGACGAAAAATAAAAATATCAGAACTCAATATTTTTTTCTCGGAAATGCAAATGCCTTCCACGGAAACCCGCAGATCCGAGGAAAATTCTCCACCCTGTCAAAGGATCTGATATAGTGAAACCAAGGCAGATCTTAAACTTCCTATCATTCTTCCCATTGTTTTCCACAAGCATCTTGTATGTGCAATAGGCCTGTAGTTGTTGGGATCAGAGTGATCCTTACCCGGTTTAGGGATAGGCAATGTTTTATTTCTTTATTTTCAAGTTCAATGTATGTTACATTTCTGCCAATGCTTAAAACACATTTTGTCAGCATTAGATGTGTGCTAAAAATTTACTTTCTGATGCAACATAACACTATGTAACCTCTGTCTGCATACAAACGTTTTGAAAAAAAAACACGCACAAAAACTGACCAACCAGAGATTTTGTAAACAATCTAGGCTACATCTCACTCACTTCTTCTGCAAGCAGACGACAACCAGAAAACAATCAAAAAACATTTTCTTTATATAAAATTTCTATAACTTTCCATGACCAAGTCAATTTTAAAATTCCATGACTTTCCATGCTTGTATGAACCCTGCTGGAAATACATTAGAATGGCTAGCCATCTTGTTTTCAAATAAAATAATTTGACTCACTTTGATCTTGTTGACATAGTTGATGGCATGATTAAACTCCACAGGCTGACTGCCTCCACCTTGGGCAGTTGCGGCCGACACTAGGGGTATCCCCATCTGAGGGGGATGGGCGGCTTGTGACAGGCTGGAATCTGCATGAGCTGGGCGTGGTGGCTGAGTGTAACTGTGGTGTACTGCCGGAGCAGACACCTGTGGTGGTGGAGGAATAGGTCGAGCTTCTCCGAGGTGCGCAGGTGATTTCTGGACCGGGCTCTGCTGACAAAAAAATGCAAACACTTGCAGGCACGATTTGTGTAGACAGATAACATCAATCTGTATATGTTACCGGCAATCTATGTATTCAGTCAATACGCTGTATTGTCTAAAAAAAAAAAATCAGTCAATTCGTGTTTTGACCGTGACCACTAGCCAATACATGTAGTGACTAAACTTTCCAGTCAATACGTGTAGTCTTAAAAAATGCTCTGGTCAATAACGAATTGACTGAACTGTCATACAAAATTTAAACTGCAACTAGTTGTAAGCATGAATAAATGAACGACCACACAATAATTTATTGTTCTGTTACTTCAATACGCACTCACAGTGACACATCCACACAACTAAACAATGTTAAGTATAAGTTAGTAAATATTAAAAATAAGCTTAAAATGTACACTCTTAAAATTTAAAACTCTCTCTCCCTCCCTCTCTCTCTCTCTCATGTAAAGTAAATATGAAAAATAAATTTAAAATGTATACATTTAAATTTGAAACTTTCCCTCTCTGTCCCTGTCTCTGTCTCTTTGTTTCACTGTCAATTACATCTAATTCTTGAATTCAATCGGGGAGGCCATATCATTATTGACGAGAGAGAGAGAGAGAGAGAGAGAGAGAGAGAGAGAGAGAGAGAGAGAAAGAGAGAGAGAGAGACAGACAGACAGACAGACAGAGACAGAGAGACAAAGTTCCGTGTCATAGTTACGATTGAGACACGCACGATAGTTCCGAACGTTTTATTTTGCAAAGCATGCAATGATAGCGTGTATTTATCTTTGACTTCATTCTGCGTTATTGCTAGAAAAAAACTTTGCATAATGTTAATAATTTTCGTCAGTCGATACTGTTGTAGTATCGTTGAGAATTTTCTGGAATTACTCGTTTATTATCGTTTGAAATTTCCAGACCTATCTGGTAATAGCTAGGCAATTCTTCTATACTGAGGAATGTTCTATGTCATAAGACAGTTCCGGTGATGAGTTTTATTTTGATTGGGTGTTTTTGCGTCACTCTGGAATGCTCTAAGCTTTACTGGATTGCAGAGAGGCAATATAAGTAAAACCATAGATACAGAGAGACAGGACAACCAACTCCCCGATCTGAGATTTTAACTTCCACTGCGCATGTCAGAGCTGATCGGTGCAACTCTTACTTCGGCATCTCGAGTAAAGCGTGTAATGTGAAATGTAAATAAAGATACGTTGCTTCTTTTTTCATCATGCCTGGCGCTAACTGTGCTGTAGTCGGCTGCGGCACACATCGTAGGACAAACAAGGTTTTGTCGTTTTTCAAGATTCGACAGCCAAAGTATGGCGAGTGGGAAAAGGCTTTAGTGAAATCGATTAACCGAAGCGACCCAAGCTTCAACAAAGAGAGCGCGACAATTTGTTCAAGACACTTCACGCCCGACTGTTTTGAAGAAAACAGTAAGTATATCGGTAGAACATATTTATCAAACCCTTTTTTGGCTGTTTAGTGTGTACGTCTAATTGTTATTTCTGTTTTAGAAGAAATAATTATAACAATTTCCTTCTAATAATCGGTTACGCGTAGCACGAGTAGGCCTATTAGTATTAGTATTAGTATGCCTATTAATCTACTTATTAAAACTTAGAGACTCAGCAGATCTACACCCTTGGCTTTGATTTAAAATCCTGAATTGTAAGCCTAATTAGCCAATCCACCAACACCGACATCCAAGTAGTTTTACTGAAATTAAGAAATCGGTTTTGATTATAGGCTAAATTAATAAATGTCTTTGATTTTGACAGTAGACCTAATCTTCATCATCATGAAAAGGCTTGACTGAAATAGGCTTAACTTGAAAATCAATCATTGTAGGCAGTAAAGGCTACTTCATAATTTTTGATGATAGAATCATGTGAAAAGTGTTCTCATTGCTTTTGTGTTTAATGAAATAAATCAACACAAAACACATGAGCTGAAAAGGCTTTAAACAGAGTCTAGCCTAAGATTAATAATTATCCATCCTTAATAGATGTAATTGTTGGCTTCATTAGACTAATTAGGAGATCTCTATGGGAGGGAGGTTTTTTCATAATATGGGTAAAAGAGTGTTAGCTGGAATTAAATTTTTTTTTTTTTTTTAATTGTGATAAATTTAGTTACACAATTAATGAAGATATCATACAATTTATTATAGCTTAACTCACTGAAGTCGCAGAGTGCCAGACTCGGCATCATTCCAGAGTCGCAAGATTGTAGGCTATTTTTAAAAAATCACACCAAATGTACTAGACAACATAGAAACCAAAAACACATCACTTTTGTAAAAAAAACAAAAACAACACTTCTTTTATAAGAAGCACAATACCTATATGTTGCACCCATTTTTGTTATGAAAATATTTGATTCTCTTGTTTTTATGATGTAAAAACACTGTAGAAATGAATTTTACACAAAAATAATAATGAAAGCACAATCTGAAGAGGCATTTGTCACATAACTAAAACAAAATTTTCCCAACAATCGGCTTTCAAAATGGGAAGCCATTTTGTAAACAATGAATGTTACTAGCTTTATAAAAATCGCGAGATCTCAAGAGAAACTTTGTCAAAAATATGGTCAAAGGAAAGCAATCTACTCTAAAAAGACCCCTTTCAAGTATGTGTATTGCTTAGTTCCTTGGTACTCATTTTCTGTTATAAAAACAAAATAAAACACCCGACGTACACATAACAGCGGCACGCTCCTCTGAGGCACCGCCAGTGCCGTAACACCGTTTCCGGCACGACTTCAATGCGTTAATCATTAATGTTTTCCTAATTGCTTTTCTTCCACAGAAAATGGGCGTCATTCTCTTGTGGTCAGGCAGTCTTCCTTCTCTATGGATGCCACAAAAGTCAGTGGAATCTTTAAAGACACCTCCGAGAAATTTCCACTGAGTATACTATTCACCACTTCATTGCCAAATCTGTTTTTAGCCTCACTATGCAACTTTTAATGTTAATATTAGTTGTACTGTAGCTAAGCATACACCACATCTATTCATATTCGGTAAATAAGCAATATTATGATACAAAGAATGTCAAAACAGTTTGCTGCTGTCACAAAAACCCTGAAAGTTGGGGGTCCAGTGGCAGCTGAAGAAAAATTTGAAATTAAAACTGATTTGGAAGGCTCTCCTGCAATCTGAATGTACATTTTACATAGAAAAGAGAATGTCCAAAAATCAAGCAAACTTACCCAGCAGTCCCACTACACTCCTAATTGAAGAGTTCATTTAGTCTTGACAGTTTCAAGATCACACATGCAGTTCAGTTCAGTAGGGTTTGACCCATGTTGCAAATACTCTAACAGTTAAAATGTCCACAAACAGTTCAATAGGGTTTGACCAGTTGGCTGACAGTTTTAAGCCAAACTTCACACATTAAATTAAATTAAAAATTAAAAAAAGTAGTCTTCAGATTAGTTCAAATTGGCTATACAGAGAAAATTTTGTATCACTATTATATATTACTCAGACCTGCCTACCCCCCAAATTTTTAGGAGTAACAACTTGGGACAAAAAGCGTAACATTTTGAGGGAAAATTTTAAAAAGCGTATTCACACCTCGATCGTTCTATCGGTCTTTAAATTCATTATATTTCTACACCAAATAATACTAACAATCTTGCAACATTTGCAATTAATAGTAAATTAAACAGGCAGCAAGACAAGAAAATAGAAAGCAAACAATGAATTTACCACACAAAAAAAGTAGATAAACTGTATGAATTTATTATTATTATTATTATTATTATTATTATTATTATGACTTTCATGTACATAGTACACTAAAATCAAAAAAAGCATAATTCATTTGTAAAAGAAAATAAAAAGGAAAAAAGTTTTGATAAGGAGGTGTGGACTTGAGCACAACAATGAACTAAAAAAAGCAGACCTGCCTACCGTTACGTATTTTTCCGTATTTTTACGGATTTGAGACCTAGAATACGAAAATACGTAAAAGCCTTAAAAAATACGAATTTTGGCACTTAAAATTTTTTTTTTTTTTTTTTTTTTTTTTTTTTGGGTAATAAGACGTTTATTTTGGGTTTTCAGACATTTCACACGGCGCCATACTGCGCGCCAGTTAAGTCAGAAACAATTGAAACTTTTCATTGTCATATGTTTAGAACAATGAAAATATTAAATTTGTTATTTAAAATTACACAAACTGTTGGTTCTTAGTTTATTTTAATATGGCCAAGGTAGACAATTTACTACTTCAGAACGTTCAGTTGCTAGTCAAGTCCAAACCTGCTGCCACAGTATACACCAGCAAAGAACTAGACAGACTCAAGAGCTGTTATAGTTTGCAGCTGAAAGAAAACAGTGCTGAGTGACAGTTTGCGTATAATTTTTCCCAGTCAGTTACTGTAAATAATTTATTTTGTAGCAAAGAACCAGACAGGCTCAAGAGCTGCTATAGCCAGCAGCTGAAGGAAAACAATGTTGATATTTTTGCACATCATATAAATTACTTAGTCCTTCACTATAGATAAATTATTTTGTTGTTTCCAATTCAAATTTAAGTTTTTATCAACTGAATTTTTGCTCTCTAGCAATGACAGTTTTGCGCTTGTTCTGTACTGTAGTCAATAAATAAATAAATCGCAGAACAGTGTATTTAACTAGGAATCAGTTTGAGTTTGTTTTTTTAATGCAGTGATTACTTCTTCTTTATCTTCACTAGGTTACATTTACAATTGTTAAATTCCTACTTGCGAATGCTTCGATTCGCCGGGAGTGAAAATACGAATTTTGGTCCCAGAATACCACATTTTGCCAGTCAGAATACTGAAACTGAAAATCTGAGGTAGGCAGGTCTGAAAAAAGTAGATAAACTGTCTGAATGTATTATTATGACTCTCATGTACATGAGTCAGAAAAGCATCATTCAGATGCAAAAGTAAATAGTAATATATATATATAATATATATATATTTTTTTTTTTTTAAACACAAAAAAGTTTTTATATTTTTTACTTCTTCAAAGAATTGTAGTAAGCACTCTTAATGCTGCTCAGTTGGTGATCACTATATTGATGCTTGTCCAGTAAGTGCCCAGGTCTTGACTTCAGCACAAGGAGTGCCTCCACAGTATCCTGCCCCATTGAAGCTCTCTGGGGTGTGGCATTCTTTCTTAATGTTGAAAACACTCTTTCGCATGGTGCAGATGAATGAGGCTTATTATTTCCTCCATTCATGTCTGGATTTTCCATTTATGAAGCGCAAATCGATTGTAAACAACACAAATTGCTTGGGCGTAGTTCAAACGGAAGTTACTGTAGCTTAGACCCGAACAGGTCACGTGACCGTTCTCGACTAATCACAAGCCTTCGTTTTCAGTTCCGAGTCTAGCATCTCCTTATAAAGAAGTTTTCGTACAATGTGTAGTGTTTGCGTTCGGAAAATCGTAGTAAAATTAGGGAAATCGTAAAAATCGTAGTAAGGGCTGAAAATCGTAACAAAATACGCCTAAATCGTAACGGTAGGCAGGTCTGATTACTATCCATAACAAGCAGCAGGGCTGCAACAAACAGAGCAACAACAAAAAGTGTAGTGTTTCCAGGATATTGGTTACAAACATAACATGCTAAGCATGTCTAGGCTTCTTGAAAAAACTCCTTATGTCTCCAGCTCCCTTCAGTGCTGCCCTCTTTCCAAGTTTAGGAAGAGTAGACCTAAGAGCTGTGGGTGTCTTGGAAGCTGCAGAGGAAGGTAACGATGCACATTCTGACACTGTGGGGATCCCAACACAAAAATCAAAGTGACAATTTACTAAAATCTAATACTAACAGCATCCACTTGCTTAGACTACATCATATCAAAAATAACTGTGAACCCCAACACAAAAATCAAAGTGATAATTTACTAAAATCTAATATCAACAGCATCCACTTGCTTAGAATAACTCAGACTACAACATCATATCAATCAGATGATGATTATAATAGACCTATGCTTAATTGTATAGGTCATTATAATGATAAATGTGCACACTGTAAACAGAAAAAAGTAAAACCTCCAGTACATTAGCAGTAACAAATCACTTTTTTTTAACTCAAGGCCCCAAAATAAAACTGATATTAAAAAAAAATTATTTCAAACTAAATCATAGCCTACTACATACAGTAGGCTAATAATTAAAATACATGACAGTATATATATTTATCACTACCTGACACTCACCGACTCAATAGACTAGTGAAGGGTAGACTACTGAGTGAGAATAACTGGGGATCCCAACACAAAAATCAAAGTGACAATTTAAAAAAATCTAATTAGGTACTCCAAAGCCTTCATTGGCTCTTGTCCGCTCGGCAGTTTTGACTCAGTTTTGACTTCACTTTCAACACTTATTATTAATGTAAAACTGCATCAAAACGAACAGTGACTGTATTCAAATAAAAATTGAAAGCTTTATCTTTACTTCTGTGTTGTTTTTAATGCATGTTTATGCGAAAGATTCCGAGAAAACAGCTTTTAAATACGCCCCTATCCGAGTGCTGGATGCCGCTGCGAACAAAATGTCAGCGGCGTCTGCTGCGAGGTGGCTCGTTTCAAACTCAAAGTGCTTTAAGATATTTCATTGGATGGCCTAAAAATAAGAACCAATGAGAAGTTCGGATACTTAGCTTCATTCACATATCAAATATGGCGGGCTCCGATGTGTGAAAGAGTTGTTACGAGCCGAACAAAGTGGTTAAAGCGATATTGATGTAAGTTTGATTTTAACTAGAATTTTAAAAATTAGCAAGAAATAAAGAGCAGACTTTCCTTTATAAAACTAGGGTATTTATTAATTTGTGCATTATTCTATCGCGGTGCGCTTTGCCATAAAAAAGTGTACACAAACGGTGTTTGGGTTATCTTGCGGCCATGGCGAACTTGTAGGCCTATTCAGCGAAATGAGTGCTGAGCGTAGTATTACACTAGTAGGCCTATAATTTGCCGGCACGCACTGCGAATATGATGATTTCCCAACTTTGAAGCACCAAAACAGCTGAACATTACATGGGATAGGCCTGAAGAAAATTGGGCTTGGAGTATAACATATGAAGGGGTTACCTGTCAAAAATCAGCTTTCTGGTATCAATATTGGCTTCACTTTGAGACTCCAAAGTTGCCAATTTCTTCAATTCCAAAAAGTTGCCAAAAGAACACCAACATTCGCCATTTTCAAACATTAAAAACTTTTTACCTACTGGTCCTATGGGGAAAAAAATATACCACTGTGTTCAGAACAAAAAGATCTATGTAAATACTTTAGTGTCCAAACTGAGTTAAAGAAAATCAAAAATCACTTTGGCAGAGCTGCCAACCCCTAAACAAAATTTCAGTAGCAAACAAAGAAAAATATCAGTAGTTTCAGCTCAATTTCAGTAGCAAATGTACGAACAAGAATGTTCACATGATAAAATGAGCATTATTTAAAATGTTGATATTAGCTTAAATAAAACCAAACACCAACACAAAAAGCATTAACTTTCAAATATTTATTTTTAAAATGATAGAAATGTTCCTGAAAAAAACAAAAACAGTTTTAACATTTTGTTCGGAAAAGCTAACCCAATGGCTCACTACATGTACTAATGGCATGGATACTGCATTGGTTTAAAACCAAATTGTTAAAGCTGCTATTTATATTTTAAAAAAAACCACATTGTCAGTTATAGGTTCACAGGCATAGACATGTTAGGGCTTTTCTTCTGCTAGGGCAGAAACAGTTGCCCTCTTGCATCTCGTGTAATCGCCTAAAGGAAACACGGGGATCACAGGACATGACTGTGGTCTCTCTCTCTCTCTCTCTCTCTCTCTCTCTCTCAGTCTACCGCGCAGTGGCTGCTGAGCTAAAAATAGCGCACACGCAAAGCGCTATACGAAAGTCTATGATATTGACGAAAGCCTAGTAGGCCTACGTCTCTCGCGGCTTTGTTTCGATACTTGTAAAAAAGTAGGTATGCTTTGAAATTTTTCTTCCGTAGTATTTCTTGAAATGGCGTAGTTGCGGAATTAAAGAACATTTTCCGGAGAAACTACGGAAGTTCCGTAGGGGTTGGCAGCTCTGCTTTGGAGTACCTAATCTAATACCAACAGCATCCACTTGCTTAGACTACATCATATTAAACAGATGATGATTATAATAGACCTTTAGGCATCTGCATAATGTTGGAGTTCCACCTTAAAAAGTCATAGCAAAAACAAAAAAAATGTGTTGATCTAGGCCAACTTATTTTTTGTGAATATCCAAAATCAATTAATCATTAATAATAAGTAGTAGTAGATAAGACTATACAGGGGATGATGCATAGGCTAGTGTTGTGAGGGAGACAGGTAAAAACTAAAAAAGAGAATATTCCTACCTTGGGAATGATGCAGAAGCTGATGTGAGAAAGACATAAAAATAGAAAAGTCGGTACTACCTTATATAAAAAGGGGAGTGGCAGACCTAAACTTGAATCAAACGGAAAAATAATTACCTTCATACTGTTTTGATGCTCCGCAAGTTCGGCGTGCTCTCTTAGTTTCTTCTTCCCGCTGGTGCCATACTTGAAGGTCTTCATACAGAAAGTGCAGAATGCAACACCGGGACTGTCCATCTTTTTCACCCAAGTGCCGAAAGCTATGTTGTTCGTGTCCTTTTCTTGAAGCCACTCCCATCGCCATTTATTCTTCACTCCTTTCTCCACCTCCTCCAGTCTCACAGCGTCTTCTTTACGGTTGGAAATGTACGGCATTGTTGGATTTTCTCGCTTCACCGATCCACTGTTGCTTTCATTCCTTCATGTTGATCGAAATAGGCAGGAAGCAGCATGCGCTAACTTGCGGTTCTAAAAACGTGGATCGGGCAGGGAACACAACAGAATGCGAAAGAAAAGTCGGATTGGAAGTTGAACGCGAACTGTTACAAAAATATCGTTCCTTGAAAAAAAAAAAGTTGCTTTCCAATTTTTCAAAAACCGCCAGCGCCGGCGAAATTGATTTTAAAAAAACTGAATTCCCGACCCCTGTAATTCTAATTAAACTTCACCTTAGGTAAGCCTCGTTTAATTTAATAATTATCTCTGCTTGTAGTATATACCTGCGCCATGTTGGAGCTGGCAGCCAGAGCAGAAATGGGCATGGAGGCCTGGCCAGGTTGGTACACATTGATTACATCCCTTTCTACTTCAATCTTGTAGCCGGGAGGAAGAAAAGTATTAAAACCGACGATGAGCTCAGGGTGACCTTTGAAGAGGTTGGACACGCGGTTGATCACCCCAGGAGTGTCGATCCTGCACACAACGCAAACACAGTCAATTCAAAATCAAAACATAACAAAACAGAGTTTGCACTTGATCTTGTACAAAGGCAGTTTTCTCTTTCCATATGCTTTTGTTGTGTTGACTGCAAAATGGTGAGTGTTTTTGCTTTTTTTATTTATAAAAGCCTCTTGGGGAAAAAAAGCTGCCACTGAAAACTCTAGTCAAGCTCACGTTGCAGTTTCTCGTCTCTATATGGAGATAAATGGAAAACTTGCATGGACTGTCCCCAAAACTGCGCCTATGTTTGACAATGTGTATTAATGCACATACAATTTATAAACACGACAACTGATATTTATTTGTCCATATACCATCTCAAAACGAATACATCTAACAACGTCTGAGCTTTAAATGTTAGAAATGCATTGTTCGTATTCCATAAATGTACAAGTTGCAAAACACCACTCACGTTTGAGATTTGAACTCCTTCATGATGTCCAGAAAGTCGTTGTAGACGGACGGCTGATTGCCAAACTGCAGTTTCACCTGATCCAAGTAGGACAAGGCATCCTCCACCTGGTGACAAAGACCAGAAGAAATAATATTATTAATGCCAAATGTAAGAAATAATAATATAGTATAAACACAATACAATTTCATTCACAGTCTGGCAAATTTCAAAGCAAAACTCAGATTTTAGAGCTCAGATTTAAGCTTTAACAGGGTGGAGAACAACTGAATAAAGAAATCTCTGAAATCCGGCCGGGGCCCAAGCCCCGGTATTCGCTCCCTGGAAGAAAATGAATTTATGCAATTTTGAAAGTAATTTAGGGCCTCTCCTGAAAGCAAAAAGCACAAAGTAAACATGAATAGAAACAACAACAAAAAAAAAAGAATGTTTTATGCACATGTCTTTCAAAAAAGTTCAGAATCTTGATTTGTAGGCCTAACAAAGTTTGAGGTCCACAACTGTTACACACAAACTCCACATTTCCAATTTTACTGGGCACACGTTTGTCTATTTTTTAGCTGTAAACAGGCAAGAATTTTTATAATTTTAGAGATATTTAGGGGTACGTTAGTAAAAACACTACATCTTAGGTATTAGTGACTAGTGTATAGATTTAAGTGAAATAAAATGCAAAATGAACAGAAATAAATTCTCTTTTGAGTATCTACCTTTTTATACTTTTCTTGTCATGTCTTGTTTTTTATTACTCCATGTGTATACAAAAAAATTTTTTTTAAAGTCCAAACAAGCCCCCTCCTCTTCTTCACTTTCATGCCAGTCTGAAAGATCCTATGCATGCACACTACTGACACTAATTGTCTAATGTCAGTACCGATCTCTTCCTCCGACTCCAAGTCCATTTCTCTCACTTTAATGTCTGATAAAGGGAAGCCTGTAAACTCCCCTTCATCAGTCGAAGAATCCAAACCATCCATTTTAGACACACACACAAGAAAATTTGAAAAAAAAATTTAAAAAAACGAACGCATCACAGAGAAAACTTGTGGAAATGCAGTCGAATGTTTTCAAATAGAATAAACCGGAAGTCATTTGCCGGAAGTCTCGCAATATTTCAAACAACGCGAGAATATAACCACATGGTTGATACGGACGCTTTTGGACGTTTTGCCTGTTTAGACCTTCGGCCGCTTTGCCCAGTAAAGGGTAGCCCTCAGCTTCTCACACTCGGAACTCAATATTTTTTTCTCGGAAATGCAAATGCCTTCCGCTGAAATCCGCGGAAAATTCTCCACCCTGCTTTAAGAGAAGGTGAATTATTATTTAACCCTTTCTCCGTCATGCCTGCGAATGTCGCCCGATGCTTTTTTTTTTTTTTCTGCTGCAGTTTATTATTCCTTTCTATCAGGAAACTCTGGGCCGCCTCCCCCGGGGAAGGCGTAGTCACAGCCAGTGGCGCACCCAAACCCTACCTACTTTTCATTTGTGAATTTTTGACATTTTTGCTGGGGGAGCAAACCGGAGTACCAGATGAAAACCCCCGAGACGTTGCCCGAGTCGAAAGTAAATAATATTTGGATAAACATAACGCCCAGATGCTGGATCGAACCCACGCCTGTCAGGCGCCATTGGTTTCTGGCTTGTGGACAAGGCAAGTTAGTCCCGCCTTAGCCCACTTGGCCACAACGCAAAGTAGTCAAGTAGCACAATATCCACTGGCAAAAAAGTAGCACAATATCCACTGGCAAAACATCCCAAATACATGCTCCATTAGGACACTTCCATTGTTGTATTTATAAATAGCATTTTCTCGATAATCGTAGTCTCGTGTACGAGGTTTCCTGTTGTTTCCAGTGGTGTGCAAAACATGGTGGATCGTTTTGAATAAATGTGCACTGCGAATTTTTGAACATCGACAATCTTTTATTTTATTTTTATTTATTTATTTTATTTACCTTATTGTCCCTTTTTCCTTTGTTACAATGTTTCCAGAAACGAGAGAAATTAAATTAGCAGCCATTGCTGACAGTGATGATTTGGAGTGTTTATGATGGCTTCAAATTGATCAAAGCAAGCAAAGCGACTTGGATATTGATTTGAGAGTGATTTGAGTGATCGTGATGTGGACACATTGATTCCTAGTCGATACACTGTGCCACTGTGGGTTTTTTTCTTTTCTGTTTTTCTAATGTTTGGATTTTTTGTATGCATTTATGTAAATACATTCATAACAAATCAAGCATCCCTTGAAAGAAAAATTCATCTTGAATTTAATAACATTGGTTTTAATTTCATATTGTTTTATATTTTTAAAACATTTTTGTGTGTGTATGGGGTGATGTATTATGAGGAGTTGCTTCTCTTGAGTTGTTTTTCTCATTAGGCAAAGTGAGGGCGGTCTGCCTGAAACAGGGTTAATTCACTTTCCCTAACGCCTCTTCATATGGTGTCTCAAAATCATATCCTTATTCCACTTTATGATGGTGGTGGGAGATATTCACTAAGAAGTCAACTGTTATTGCTATTTATGTTTCCATTTCCCATTGTGCTGCTTAGTGGCACATTTCATCATCATCATCATCATCATCAAGTTTTTTGTTTCATCTGCACTGACCTTCAAACGTTGGAACTGCTGTTGCTGCTGTTGACCAGGCAGTCCAGCCTGCAAGTAAACACACCCACAATTGAACCAATGCCATAATCAATCAGTCAATTAATAATGTGATTGTTACTGATAAAATAATGATAGTTACTACATAGTCACCAATGTTCCTACCTCTGATAATTACTGCAGACTTGCCTACCTGAAAAACTTGTCAACAGTACTCTAGGCAGTTCAAAACCAGATTTTTTAAACTTTGGCCAGATTTTTTAGTAAAGGACTTTTTGTCTCCTTGTAACTCATTAATATTGACATTGTGCATGAAGTGTACTGAAATACATATAAAAATGCATGTTTACTAAGCAAATGATAATATTACAAAGTATAAAAAGTAAAGGACGTGAAGAGTTCAGGTCAACGATTTGCAGAAGAGGGCATAAAAACTTTCACATAAGCAACACATCACACACACTTCATGTTACAACGTATACATGTATTTGGCATCAGTGGTTTTTGTCTACACCTGGAAAATACTTTTGATGGCTTTTAGCAGCTTCTTCCAACTTTTCATGTGATTTTGATGATACGCGCTTTTGCAGTCGTTGTGCCCGACATGTGCAACGGTGAAGTCGATTTTGCACAAAGTGCATCTAGCAAACTGGCCAATTTTCAGAGATGTGGTCAGACAATGCTACTTTTCGTGGTAGACTTTCAAAAAAAGCTTTCTATCTGGCCTGCTGTTTAGCTTTTGGTTAATCTTTATTCGGATCATGAGAACACCCTGCATCATGGCTTCGCTTCATTTTCCATGCTCCGATGGTACATAGCAGTGGGCTGAATGGAGGAAACCAAAACACAAGTGCGGCAAACTTATGACATGTGCACATGTGCCACCTCTGTAAGGGAAGTAACTTCCCTGCACGTCTTTTAATTTGAAGAAAAATTTTTTAAAAAATAATAAAACTTGACCGCATTTTTAACGAGCTGACCAGACGAACGTACTCCAAGTCTAAATTGAGTACAAATACAGTAGGCAAGTCTGTTACTGAATACGACAATTACTAGATTTATTTCTTCACACCAACATAGGACCAGTCATGCTACAGGCAAAATTAAGATTTCTCTGAAATTCTGTCAAGTGGCGCAGCCATGAGTGAGCGTACCTGCGAAGCAGGGAGGCGATGTTAGGGAGGTCTGGGGGCATGCCCCCCCCCCCCCCCCCCGGAAAATTGTTGAAAAGATGGTTAAAATCTATGCATTCTGAGCCTTATTTTATGGGGTCAGATCAGTTGTTTTTTTTTGGTACTAAAATGCTGTTGTTAGCTCTCCACAGCTCAACACAATGAATTTATTTCAAACATCAGTTAAGCCTTGTATTAATCAAACATTTCTATTGACTGCAGACAAGAATGGTTTAAATACAATGACAAGACAAGACTTTACCAGTGCACATATTGTCCAAAACAGAGTTGTACCTTTACTATAGTCAAAAGGGTAGAATGAAAATTAAATGTTTACTTTTTCTAACTGAAAGCATATTTGTGTGAGACAAGCCTCAGGAAAAAAAATGAAACCAATAAACATTTAGTTGTTTTTGTTCTTGGTAGGTTTATTTCAGTAGTAGTCAGCAATCATTAAAGTAAATCAAACTGTTTATGCAACAAAATAAAAATGTACATGGGCCATTTCATGGTAATTGACATTTGGACACATAAAAAAAAAAAAGAAGTCACATTTCAGTATTTTTAAAAAAAATTCTCATGTGGTAACTGACAATGGCATGACATCAGAGGATTGTATTAAACAACTTGATTGGCAAGGGAATGCTTCAAAAACAAAAAAAGATCATAACTTGGTTTCTAATAAAATAAGAAAACAAAAAGCAGTGAAAAACTTCTTTATACTTCAGCTCTTAGAATGCAAATTCATTAAAGGATTGCCAACAATAAATAATTAGAACAAATTTTATTGGATTTGTGGTCTGTAAGGGCCCGAACACCCGCCGATTTGTAATTTAATTCTCATCGGCAGAGCGTGCAGTAGGCCTTTCCAGGCTGTTTGATTTTGCAGATGTACGTTCCGTACTCAACATCCTCGTGTTTTCTCTCAAGCTATTTCCAGAGCCACTTGTTTTTTTCTCCCTTATCCCAGTCTCCAAAACTACCCCTCTCCACAATGTTATTGCGATACATTTCGAGGCGAAAGCAAGCGGAGTCTAAACGAACATATTCTTACTATGGCGGTACGGAAAAGAATGCGGAAGTCAAATATCGTGACGCGCATGCGCACTGATTAAACTGGATCCGGGGTATCTCACAGGGACTAGCCTAAGGTTGACTGGCTCACGAATGCGTTGCGCGATTTTAAAATTAGATCTCAATTTTTTTTCCAGTGAAAATTTTTAACTTTTTCGGAAAAATGTTAATTTAAGCGGAAAGCAAAAGTGGTTGTCGCGGAAATCCGCGAAATCGCGGAAAAGTAGCATGCCTGAGGACTATGATGCACCCTGCCATTTGAAAAAGGCCTTCCTTTTTCCACACGATATTCCTCAGTTTCCACAAAGGGTATTCAAATAACCTCTCAGAGGAGAAGTGTTTGGGATCTCTTTTCATTGTCAGAATCAAGAAGGGTCAACTCTTTACTCTCTTCAACTGCTTTATCCCCCGTTTCTCAAGGAGTCAGGTCACAATTCACAGTTGGGTGTTTAGGAGAAAGAAAATAAAAAGAGTACAAAACTCACCCCTTGAGGCACAGCAGGCACAATCTGTCCTCCTGGCACCATCTGACCAGCCTGAGGAGCAGTGGCAGACTGCATATTGGGCTGCTGGTGGACAGGGGGCGGTTGTGCCACCTGTCCCTGATGGACTCCTGGCAAGGCAGCACCACCTGCAATTGGCGTATGCACAGCTTGCGGTGACTGCAGGTGTTGCTGTGACTGACCCATCCTGAAAAATAGCCTCCTGTTATACACATCAGAAAGGAGAACCATCAAACTTCACTGGAGTTAACAAAATCACACATGTACGCATTTATTTGGATTTATCAAAACGAAGCAAAGAAAACATGGAATGATAGGCCACTATCTAAACTATCTGCAAGAAAAAGATTTATAAATTTTTCGACATAACGCAAAACGCATTTAAGTTCAAATACAAAAAGTAAAAGAAAGAACTCGACAAATCAGTGATGCACAAGTTGCCCGGACCCCGGACATTGACCGCTTGTTTTTTTTAAATGTCCAATTGTCAAACCTCAAGGCGGACACCTTGTCCGATTAAAACGATGGCGAGTCGGACACGTGTCCAATAGTTTTCGCGTATTTTGCGGAGAGGGCGAAACGTTTATGCAGCACTAGACGGAAAACCAAACAAGCCCCCGGACCGTAGGCAGGCAGACCGGTAGATTAACGTCCCCGGACGCTATAAGCATCGTCGTCTAAATGCTGAAACTTATACATGCCTAATCTCTCTTGTCATCGCCTGCGTGGGATTGCTATTTTTATCCCGAATCACAAAGCAGCACAGCCAACAGTATCAGTTATCAGTACAACTTATGTTAATCTGATGAATAAAAATTGATACAACAACAACCAGCGCCCTTGAAACATATATATAGCTTTGTTTAGTCAATCGGTGCTCACGACTTGAGTTTTTATGTTGGATCTGTGTTGGCGTTGTACTTGTACTTTTGGTAAGCCAAACATTCGATCGAAATTGTCGGAAATGCCTGCAAAAAAAAGACTGAAGGCGGATAAAAACCAAATCTCAATAACCGTCTTATTTGCGGGTAATTCATTTCCTATCACATTAAAAGAAGCAGAGCCTACACGATCTGTGGAGGATTCTTCCGATGCTGATGGTCGCGAGGCCGAGAAACCGTCAACTTCGAGTCAGCCTACTAGCACTCGTGTTGATCGCGTTTTTCAGAAGGCGTGGCAATCACAGTATTCATGGGTAACATTTGACGATGAAAAAAGGCCATGTTCTGTACGGTATTTGAAAGTTCTGGTGTGGCGAAAAACTCGTTTACTCGCGGCTGCATTACCTTTAAAAAAAAAATGCTTGATCATTTGACTACAGCTAGTCACAAACTAGCAATCCAAGTGCCCCAAGAGCAACAAAATGAAGAGGATCTAATGTTGACAAATCAGGAGGAGGCAATGATAACCACAGCGCGAGTTGTAAACTGGCTAATGAAAGAAAATCTGCCTCTCGCGAAATTTGGCTCTGTTAACGTTATGCAGCTTTTAAAAGACAGTAGCGCAGAAAACATTCAATCTCTGGATGTCTCAGAGGGGGTACACTAAAAAAGCTTCAAAAGAGTATCTTCACCGGATTGTAAAGAAGTGGGCAAGAGAAAACGCTACATTTTCAAGAATTAAACTTTGACTGTTTCGAAGTGCCTCTTTACTGTTCAGTATTACCAACTAAACAACAAGGCTTTTGGCAACAATGCCAGTGTCCTATTACTTTTTTGTGTTCAGGACATCATGTCCTATTGGTTTTTTGTGTTCAGGACATCATGTCTTATTAGGGTCCCAAAACATGTGCATCACTGCAAATAAACATGCATGGAATAAAGGCAACTTACTAGTGGAGTATTTTAAGATGAAAATGTATTTAACTTTATCGACTGTTTCAAAAACATCTGATTTGCACTGAATTGTGAACAAATAATACTGCTGAAATTTTTCGTCGCGGGGGAGGGGGAAGGGGGGGGGATTTCCCAAATCTGCTAGCTATTCAGTTGGAAAGAAAATGTTGACATGACAAAATAGTAAACACTTACTGGGAGAAGGAACTGATTGGGTTGAATTGCGGCATCTGACTGTCGCCTTCAAATCTCGGAGCACTGGTGTTCACGACTCGAGGAAAGCGGTCACCAGGACCAGGAATGATGGAACGCTGCCCTGGGTTTGTTTCATCAAGTCGGCGCTGCATATCTGCCTACACAACCAACAGAGAATACACCATATATATATAACTCTATTTATTGCAAAATTAATATATCCATACACATTCTTCTTATGATGATGATTAAGATTCATAAAACACCATCCTCCAGGTTTATGCAAAGTACTAACACAACAAATAATTATGACTGTCGGTTTTTAGATTTTCCCAGTACAAAAACAGTTCATTACAATCTGATGAATAAAATGCAACACTACAAGGGGAAAGACCAATTGACTCACAAGCTCCTTATGGAACATGCAATATTTAACATTAGTGCCCAGAAGAGAAAAAAAAAAGAAACGGTGGCATTAAAATGCAAAGTAATATCGAATTTGAACTGTGTACGTTCTTGACCTTGAAATGACTGACCTCTGGCTCCAAATACACTCATAAATATCAAATAAACAACGGCAAAAGTTGAATAATGAAAAAAAAAGACCTTGGGATGACTGTGCAGGCCTGAAAATGGTGACTAATTTAGTCGCCATGGCTAGTGAAAAAAAAAAATTGGTGACTAAAAAAAAAACTTTAGTCGCCAAATGCGAGTGCGCTAAAATGAACTTTTTTTTAGTTTGGCTATTAAAATTTTTAGTTTGGCTAGTAAAATTTTTAAATTACTTGCCAAAGGCTAGTGGGACCTTTTTTTCATTTTCAGGGCTGCTGTGACCTTCACATGACCTCTCATGCTCAAGTTTGACCAAATAACCCAATGTTGTTGCATACTATGGGTTAAATAAAGCCATTCCACTGTACGATGACTTATCTTTTTTTAATGTTTTTGCAAGGCCTAAGGTCCTGAGAGGCAAGGCCTGAGAGGTTGGAGAGGAACAAGAACTTGAACAGCTGGTACAGAGGCTTGACACCACCTCCAGAGCCTATGGAATGGAAATAAGTGCAAAGAAGACCAAAATGATGACCAACAACACAATGGCATCAACACGGACATCAAAGTCCAAGGCCAATCCCTCAACACAGTGCATAGCTTCAAATATTTAGGAGCCATTGTATCAGACAATGGGTCCAGACAGGAAGTCCTCTCCAGGATCGCACAAACAACTGCTGCCCTGACAAGGTTGAAGCCCATTTGGAAAGACAGGACCATCAGTCTACATTCCAAAGTAAGACTGCTGCGCTCCCTTGTCATCTCCATCTTCCTATATGGACCCTCAGAACGAAGAATACAAAGCATGGAGATGAGGTGCTACAGAAGACTTCTGGGCATTTCCTACACCCAAAACATCACCAATGACGAAGTCCGACAGACCATCACACAAGCCATTGGACAACATGATGACCTGCTCACAGTGGTGAAGAAACGGAAACTCCGATGGTATGGCCACATCACCAGATCATCAGGCCTTGCAAAGACCATTCTGCAAGGCACAGTGCAAGGAGGTAGAAGAAGAGGGAGACCAAAAAAGAGGTGGGAGGACAACATTTGAGAATGGACTGGTTTGACACTGAGCAAAGCCACCAGGGCTGCTGAGGACATGGAAAGATGGGAGTATGCTGGTTAAAAGTTAAATTTTTTTTAAATGGAAATTTTGTGAAAAATTGTCATATCTTGATTAACATTTGTTGACTCTGTGACCTTGACTCTGAAGTGGTTATTCATTCAGTGATCATTTATGAGGTCTCATGGATATACACCATCTTACTAAGTTTGGTTGTGATAGGACTCATCTCGCACAAATGTGTACAAAGTGTCCTATCCTATCCTGTCCCGTAACCCGAAGGTCGTAGGGGCACCACAGATGATCGTTTAACCAGCATACTCCATCTTTCTCTGTCCTCAGCAGCCCTGATGGCTTCGCTCAGTGTCAAACCAGTCCATTCTCGAATGTTGTCCTCCCACCTCTTTTTCGGTCTCCCTCTTCTTCTACCTCCTTGCACTGTGCCTTGCAGAATAGTCTTTGCAAGGCCTGATGATCTGGTGACGTGGCCATACCACCGAAGTTTCCGTTTCTTCACCACTGTTAGCAGGTCATCGTGTTGTCCAATGGCTTGTGTGATGGTCTGTCGGACTTCGTCGTTGGTGATGTGTTGGGTATAGGAAATGCCCAGAAGTCTTCTGTAGCACCTCATCTCCATGCTTTGTATTCTTCGTTGGAGATCTGCTGTGAGGGTCCATGCTTCGCAAGCATATAGGAAGATGGAGATGACAAGGGAGCGCAGCAGTCTTACTTTGGAATGTAGACTGATGGTCCTGTCTTTCCAAATGGGCTTCAACCTTGTCAGGGCAGCAGTTGTTTGTGCGATCCTGGAGAGGACTTCCTGTCGGGACCCATTGTCAAAGTGTGAAGAAAAAAATTTTTGATGAGTACATAGACTCACATTGCTATGCAAGTCCCCCCCTCCCCCCCCCCTCCAAAAAAACAACAACTACAATAATCAACCACCCTAGAGTATTTAATTTGTTCTCAGCACAGGTGCTTGTATCTGAACACGCGAGCACCTAAGCCTGTGACACGCCTCCCTTTGTTATTTTTGGGAGGCACGGTGGGCGAGTGGTTAGAGCATTGGCTTGCTGATCTGAAGGTCCCGAGTTCGAGCCCAGGCCGGGGCATTGTGTTGTGTCCTTGGGAAAGACAATTTACTCCCGTTTCCTGCTCATTTGGATGAGAGTATAAACCGAGGTCTAGTCTGTCATAACAGACTTTAAAGATCCTGACGCTCATGTCCTAGACAGGTGAGTGCCGGTGACAAGAACACACCCAACATGTACCTTGGATTAAGCGCTTCACTTGGGGCTGCTGTACTTTCGAAAATGAAAGTGCCCAAATTTCACCTTGGTGATAATAAAGTTGTTAAAATAAAAAAATATAAAATAAAAATCTATAATACAAGGTCCCAAACTGAAGCAAGCAAAAATTGCAGGTCATCGCAGTTTTAAAATCTATATGAAGAAACTAACAAATTTCTCACCAAAGTAGGCAACTTATTTCTCAGCAGTGATTCACGCAAACATATAAAGTAATAAATATGCTGTTTTTTCCAAACCCGTTCAATTTTGGTAAAATTGTCAAAAAAATGACATTTTTCACGATACTGGAAGTATTCATGGAAGTAAAATCTCAGCTAGCAAACATTATAGTGTGGCCAAGATAAACAAAGGGAAATTACTCCGCCTTCATATAAACCTCTAAGAACTTTATGACTGATTTTACATGTCCGAAAAACGCCTTCGATCTGATAGTTTCTGGGCAAAATGTGGCTGTTTTAGGTCAAGCAGGCAGTGGAAAAACATTTCTTGTGCGAGAAAGAGAATTGGTGAAATAGGAAAGAAAGTAGCTGTTAGTGCTACTGCTTCAACTGGGATCACCCCGCAACTCAAAAGTTTCACAATGGCGAAACTGCATCGGCCCTGGCAGGCATAATGGATGGGAGATAATAATAATAACAGGCAATTTATACAGCGCTTTCCAAAATCACAAAGCAATACTCTAGAGGAGATACTCTAAAGAAAAGGTCATCTTGGTTGTACATTAAAAACCAGCCTTGTGCAATAAATTAATAACACTGTTTTTGGAATTTTATGATTGTCATTGATGGTGCTAATTACATTAACATTTTTCCCCAGTGTAAATTCAGGGATGGGAATTGCCAAAAGTTGATGGGGCTTACTGCAACTGCAAGCCGGGGTCCAGGGGCCGCTTAGGCCCCGGTGGGGTCAAGGGGCAAAGGCCTTGTAGGGGGCCCAGGGGGGCTTTCGCCCCCCGGAAGAAAATTCATTTTATCAAAATTAACTCAATTTTGTAGCCTCTTTTAAGAGCTAGAAAAGAAAAAGATGATGCAAGGTGTTTAATTATTTAATCAGTTTCTTGTTCCTTCTTACCTCTTTAAAGCTTTTCTCTGTAAGTCCTACTTATCTCCCACCATTTCTTTTTGATTGGTACTTTGTCACATTATGCACACCGTTCCAATTGTTCAAACAATGTGATTAAATGTATTTTTACTCTAATTTGATTTTACTGTAAAGACATACCACATGGAGATACAGACATAATATATGGACGAGTCTTGTATTAGCATTGCTTTAAACCTACTATTTCACAAAGACATTTGCAGCTGAAGCATTACATAGTTGTAACCAAATATTTCACTGTATAGTTTTCTTACTATTAATATTATAATATAAAATACAAATAATAGTCAAGTTCTTTAACAGTTTATAAACCAGTTTATCTTCTTTTGGAATTTTTTAATTTTAGATGTTGAAATGAAAAAAAAATTATAACTTTGAAAAGAAAGAACTAATATTTGATTGCTTCTTTATCTTTTTTACTAATAACACCTCATTTCCTTCATCTTCTTTTCTGGTGTCAGACTCAATTCTTTTCTCACTGACTGTTACTATCTCATTCCCCCCCTCTACCGCTGTTTCTTGTGTTGTGACTGGATGTTTTTCTGTCACATCTTCTGTGCTTCTTGTCGCATCTTCTCTGCTTCTTGTGACTGGATGTTTTTCTGACACTGGATGTTTTTCTGTCACATCTTCTCTGCTTCTTTTTCTGCTGCTTAATCTTGCTAGGTCACACACAACACGCTTAGGAAGTTCATCTAGTTACTTCCCTTTTTTTTTTAAATGTCCGCTGACTAAACACACAAATCACCTAAAAAAAATTTAAAAAAATTTTAAAAAAAAAAATGGGGCGTACACAACAATTGCTGGGGCGCTTTGAAGGACTCGATGGGGCGTAAATACGACCGGGGCGCACTAATTCCCATCCCTGAAATTACACCAGTAACCAGTAAAAGATAAATTTTCTAGTTAATGTTGAAGACTGTTGCATGATGTATGCATTATTTATACTGAAGAAGAAAGTAAATTTAATCAGAAAATTCAATGTCATAGGAAAGCTTGGTGTATTGCGTGAAAGGAAAATGAATACCTGAAAGTCCTCTTTCTTGCATAAATTATGCATTACTTATTTCTTTTTCTTTTCTTGGGGGGAAATCAAACATTTTTCATTAATATTCTTTGAGTTTAGTGGGTTCGGGCACTGAATAGAATAGACCCAACGTTTCCCGGCGTGTCGTAAGAGGCGACTAGCAGGGGTGATGTCAGCAAGGTATCACTGGGCGAAAGTCTTCTACACACAGAAGTCACCAGCCAGGTAAAACGACCATGTGCTCGGGGCCAGGGCGAGCCACACTGTATTCGTGGATTTCGGCTGTAGCCAACAGTCTGGAGAGGAGTGGGCCCTGCCAGGTCTTTCTTGCCCAAGACACACTGCATGATGAAAAGAACCACTCACTCCATACCGGATCGGTCGTCACCCGGGTCACCAAGGACCGCGCCTTCCATTGGCCACCACGACAGAGGTGATAAGTGTGTTACTGATGGACAACTTAACAGGATCCGCACGAGAGACAACATCATCATAGGAACCTGGAATGTCAGGATCCTAGCTGTGGAGGAAAAGTTAGAAGAACTGGCCCATGAGCTGGACCACAATCGATGAACATTCATGTTCAATAACAGTGATGAGAAGTTCAAAAGTAATTAAATGTGTAATTGAGAAGTGAGCTAACAACCAAATGGGGAGAGGTGATGAGGGAGGAAGTGTAGAATGAAGGAGGGACAAATATTGTTACTTGATGTAGTAGCCTAAAAGACCTGTTCATCGGTCTAGATCTACACAAAACTTTACAGTGTGGCATGCGTGGGCAGGATAAAAATTTTCTTGGATACTAACAGTGGGATTCCAGGTTGTACGGAGTGAGGCTATTCTTGCAGAAGAAGTCAAGCTGTCCCTTGAAGAGATTGACCAATTGGACAGTGACAACACTCTGGCACACTATTCCATGTATTGACAACTCTCTGGGAGAAGAAATTGCTGCAGTTGTTCAGCCTACAGGGGTCTTTCATTAGTTTTGAGAGTGGCCACATGTGTCTCTGCTGTTAGCAAATTGAAAGCTAGGTACCATGAACCCACTTGTAGAAGTCGATCGTGTTGCCTCACAAATGACGGTGTTCTAGACTTGGGAGTATTAGTATTTTAAGTCTATCATTTTATGGCTTATCTTTGAGATAATGTTGGTGAGATAGGAGAGGAGATATGTGGGTAGAAGACTGACAAGGAGGTGGGTTGGTCAGTTTGGGTAGGCTACTCTATTGGACCTTTTTAACCACCTCAATGTTTTTACCATTTTCTTCAAACAAGGTTAAAAAAACAGTCAAGCACTGAATAAATGAAGCAACCTTGATGTCTTACCAATAAATGCTCTTGTTAAATTGTGCAGAAAGGAACTTGGTATTCCCAATAAAAATATTTAATTTTATTTCCGATACAATTACAAATACTCACTTCCAAACCATTGAAAATTACATTCAAAATGGCATGAAATGTTCACTATATTTTACCCTCAGTCGCTGCTGACTCTATTAATTGTATTCGAGATGTCAAGAAACCTGTAGTGCTTACATAAAGCTGCAATACTATGCCTTTGAATTTGTTTTTAAAATCCCTAAAATTACAAAACTTCCGTACGTACACCTACCTTTCTTATCTTAAAAGTAAACAACACTCCAAAGGATTCACAAACCGGAAGAAACAACGAGCACGTGACCAAAGGCTTACAAAAAACGGGAAACCCTTCTTGCATCAACAAACAATAGACTCGCCCAACTGTAATCCGCCACCCCTCTGACTCGTTTTGAAATTGCAAAACATATCGAAGATTTTATGGTTTATATTATAAAATTAAATGCATGCTATAGTTTATAAATAGTGGTGATATCTTAGAAAAACAATTTCTGATGACAAAATTCAAAATAACAAACATAAAAAGCTCGGGCAGACAGCAATGCATTACGAACGTCGACTCGCCCGACTCTGAAACTAGTGAAAGGACAAGAGGCCTATGTTCCCGCTTCAACACGTCGTTTGTTAGAAATTATAAAAATCTATGGCGATCACTTGTTGCATTATAATATGCAAATAATATATATAGAGAGAAAATATTGTAAGTATAAAAACAACACAAATGATTAAAATCAGCTTCGATTTCGAAAACCAAAAGTAGGTCGTGACAAAGCCAAAACACACCTTCGATCGGGATTTTCCTGACTACACGTCACACAACACATACCACTATCGATCAAAATACTGATTCAAACCGTCAACGAACATCCTACCTTGGAAGATAAGTTTTCACAGGGCACTAAACATAACACCGATGCAAGAGTGACTCGTCAGTTTGTCTTCAAATATACTTTGAAAAATTTGTCGTTATTTTGTCTTCAGTAGACGTGTTTCGAAGCGAAACGACACCTTCGTTTCATCACATTGTTCCTACGCTATTTAAGCAATTAACATGGCACTGATACGTCCAAAATGTAAACACAAATTCCTTTCAAAAAAACAAAGTAATCCGACGAAAATCAAAAATAAATAAATAAATAACCGAAAACAGGACGCTAAAAAAAAAGTGTCGTTTTTTTCTCTTTGCTCAGCGTGCTGTGTACTTTGGTAACACAACTGCCAAACCTTTACTGTTTTTGAAATTCAAACAATACCATCGACCAACAATATTGACAATTTTAAAATGCAAAGATATGTAAAATATCAGGAAGCAAACCTACCGGACTGAATTCGTTCGGATGGTGATGATATAAACAGATTTTCTGACTGTGTAATACTAATAGCCCATTGATACAATCCTTGACCTCAACAACTAGGTACGCATAGGGTTCCCTAACTGGCCAATGAATAGCGCAGAAATAGTGGTAGCTTTTACGTCACAAGCAGATCGCGTGCCAAAAGCGACTAGGCCTACGACTCATCGACATTGAGAAACAATAGGCGCTGGAATCAATTACTTAGCATTATAGCCATTGTTCTATAAGTTATAATGAGTGGCGCAGTAGCGTAGTGGTTTGGGTACAGACTACAAGTGTGTCGTCAAGCAACGTCGGTTAGCACTTGATGGGTGCATGACCATATTTGAAGGCAATGATTTGATTAATTACTGTTTTAACTTCATAGCTCTGTGCATTTTTTGTGCATGTTTTAAGTATGCGTGTGATTTCTCATTGCTTGTTTATAACTGCTCGATTTTTTAAGATACTATGTTAACATGCGAGTGTATGTGTGTGTGTATGTGGGTGAGCGAAGTGAGCAAACTGTTGTTTGGAACTGCACTTTTAAAAATAATGTATTCTATAATAAATTATCATTTTATTATTATTATTATTATTATTATTATTATTATTATTATTATTATTATTATTATTATTATTACAGCAATCACCCACCGACAAACAATGAAACAAGCGCACAACACACCTCAGTCTACCCAGCTGTGAACCAGCACCGGCTATCGCTGGCTATGTTTAGAACTCCGACGCATAAGCTAGAGGGTGCTTGGCGGGCCTTTGTAACCTTCCCAGCTCACCAAGCTTGTTCCCGGCAGGCGCCATATTGTTTTCAGTTTTGGTGCCCGCCTCGCTCTCTAGACTATTTCACACCACTAATGCTTTTGTTCATCGCCAGCAGGGAAAGTTGGGTAAGGTAGTTGTGTTTTCGGAAATATTTCTCCACTTTAAACAGGAGAACCAGCTTTTGGTTGAGCAAAGTGTGCGACAGCCGTTTTGACCTAATTTGGTCATCATCAGACACACGCTGCGTCATGTTCCCGCGCGCCACCATACGTCTGTGACCTTCAAAGTTCAAAACAGCTGCAACACGTATTTGCTCTCAGCCAGCATGCAATGGTCCTCCCATAATATTATAGAGTGGAGGAAAGTACAATCTCCTTGCAGTCGAAGTTGGGAACCCTGAGCAAGTTATAGTAACGAAGTCTTTTCTAAATGATCATCCCTATCCAAAAGGAATAGAAATGTTTTATAACCTCATCATGCAACAGGGCTTAGAAACTTAAACTTAAATAGCATGCTGTAAGCATCATAGATTTGTTTTTGAATTCACTGTAAGTGTTGCCCCCATGGGGAAAAAAATGAGGGAATTAATGAAAAAAAAATCTGTCAAAATTTTGAGTTTTGTTTCATTATTTATTTCATAGTTCTAATATAGCGCTTTTCCAGCTCAAGAGCTGCTCACATGTGGGCACTTAGTCTGGCGCCCGGACAACTGAGCACAACCCAATCCTGGGCGATTGGGTATGGGGGGAGGGAGGGAACGGACCTAGCGTTTGCTGGTGTATTTGGGTAGCCAACACCCGTTTAGAATATAAGCGTCATGATCTTTAAAGTCTGTGTGATGGAATGCATGTATTCAAAAGTGCAGTATTTATTTATTAAATCAATAAATTCCTTTCTTTATGTGCCTATTAATAGCATCAAGGTTGATTCTAAAAATAGCACTGCTTGGAAAGTTTGTATAATATGCACAGTTGTTTGTTTACAAAACAAGAAAGAGACGCTTAACATTCAAAACTTAATTATATCGGTTGGTAGTTTGAGCAAGTTTGGCCAAGATGTGTACCACAATTTGGGAGACACATGTGGACCCCACTGCAACAACGAGACAAATGACAGAGGTTTGAAACTCTTGGAGTTTGCCAGATACAACAATCTGATACTGGCAAACACGCTTGATACCCCCTCAAAAAAAATCCAGACGATGGACATGGCACAGTCCCAGCAGGGAGCGTCACAACCAGATTAACTACATCATGGTCAAGGTACGCTTCAGATCAAGTGGCAACATTGGCAGGACAAGCACTTTTCCAGGAGCACACATCGGAAGTGACCACGATCTCATGATGATGTCTTTCCGGCTCCACTTGAAGAGAGTAAACACAGCAAAGCGCACCAGACTGAAGTTCGACCTGGACAAACTGCAAGACCCGGAGGTGGCAGAAATATTTCAAGCCACAATTGGAGGGAAATTTGAACCACTGCTCATTTTTGGAGCTGATGAAATAGAGCATGTCAACACCATGACCACCAGCTTCAACTCAGCTTTGACAGATGCCACCACTGAGATCCTTGGCAAGAACCGCCCAAAGAAAAAACCGTGGATCACACCTGAACTTTTGGATCTGTGTGATAAACGAAGAGATATGAAAAAGGAAAAGAACACCTCACAGGGAGCTGATGCCTACCGAGAAATCGTGACATCCGAAAGGCATGCACACAGCAAAGGAGAACTGGATAGAAGATCAATGTCAGGAAATAGAGAACAATCTCAACAAGAACAACAGCAAGAAGGTCAATCAGACTGTGAAGCGGCTACCAAGTGTTAAACAGCCCAAAGTCTCAACGGTCCAAAGCAAGCCTGGCATGTGCCTTACAGAAGAACAAGAAGTCTTGGATAGATGGATAGAGTACTGCTCTGACCTTTACAACCACACACCAAACAGACCCATCAGTTGTAGCAAGTCAGAGAAGAAGAAGAAATCCTCTCCGAGAAGAAGTTGAGGCAGCAGTGCAATCGCTGAAGAAGGGGGAGTCAGCAGGGGTGGACAATATGCCCCGTCACGACGATAGCCAACAAGGCTCCTGTGATGTATTATTCCAGATCCAGATCCAGATCCAGATCCAGATATGACCACAGAATTGCTTCAAGCAAAATGAGAAGCGATGATTGACGTCCTCACATTATTTGTAACAAGATCTGGCAGAATGGGGAGTGGCCGACACCATGGACCTAGTGGCTTGTCATCACTCTTCCCAAAAATGGTAACCTTCAAGTGTGTGAAAACTACCGCACCATCAATCACCTCATCAGCCATCCCAGCAAGGTCCTCCTGAAAATAATACTCAACAGGTTGAAACCCCAAGCTTAACAAATCATACCTGAAGTACAAGCAGAATTCAGGGCAGTGCGAAGTACCACTGACCAGATTTTCAACCTCAGAATAATCTGCAAAAATACCTACAGCACCAACAACATCTGTATCATGTGTTTGTAGACTTCAAGAAAGCATTTGAGCGAGTTTTGCATGCAGCTCTGTGGGTAACCATGAGAGAGTACAACATCAGCCCTAACATTATTGTAGTCATCAAAAAGCCTGTATGACAAGGCTACCAGTGCAGTCCTCCACAACAGCGCCATCGGGAACTGGTTTAGAACAACAATCGGCGTGCGTCAAGGATGCCTACTTACTCCAACACTCTACAACATCTTCCTGCAGCACATCATATTAGATGCCCTTGCAGATCACGAAGGCACAGTCAGCATAGGGAGGTAGAGCAATCCCCAATTTCCGTTTTGTGGATGACATTGATGGATTGACTGGAGAGGAACAAGAACTTGAACAGCTGATACATAGGTTTGACACTATCTCCAGAGTCTCTGGAGTAAAAATAAGTGCAGAAAAGACCAAATTAAATGGTGACCAATAAAACCAATGGCATCAACACGGACATCAAAGTCAAAGGCCAATCCCTCAAAACGGTGCATAGCTTCAAATATTTAGGAGCCATTGTATCAGACAATGGGTCCCGACAGGAAGTCCTCTCCAGGATCGCACAAACAACTGCTGCCCTGACAAGGTTGAAGCCCGTTTGGAAAGACATGACCATCAGTCTACAATCCAAGGTAAGGCTGCTGCACTCCCTTGCCATCTTGCTATATGTTTGCGAAACATGAACCCTCACAGCAGACCTACAACGAAGAATACAAGGCATGGAGATGAGGGGCTACAGAAGACTTCTGGGCAATTTCCTATACTCGGCACATCACCTAAGACGAATTCCGAGAGACCATCACACAAGCCATTGGACAACACCATATGGTATATCCACGTCACCAGAGCATCAGGCCTTGCAAAGACAATCCTGCAAGGCACGGTGCAAGGAGGTCGAGGAGGAGGGAGACCGAAAAAGAGGTGGGAGGACAACATTCGAGAATGGACTGGCTTGACGTGACACTGAGCGAAACCAAAAGGGTTGCTGACGAGGACATTGATGAATTGGCTGGAGAGGAACAAGAACTTGAACAGCTGGTACAGAGGCTTGACAACTACCTCCAGAGCCTAATGGAATGGAAATAAGTGCAGAGAAGACCAAAATGATGACCAAGAACACCAATGACATCAACACGGACATCAAAGTCCAAGGTCAACCCTCAACACAGTGCAGAGCTTCTAATAATTAGTAGCCATTGTATTAGAGATCTACAACGAAGAATACAAAGCATGGAGATGAGGTGCTACAGTAGACCTCTGGGCATTTCCTATACCCAGCACATCAGCTAGGCGCCGGCATCAACACGGACATCAAAGTCCAAGGTCAACCCTCAACACAGTGCAGAGCTTCTAATAATTAGTAGCCATTGTATTAGAGATCTACAACGAAGAATACAAAGCATGGAGATGAGGTGCTACAGTAGACCTCTGGGCATTTCCTATACCCAGCACATCAGCTAGGCGCCGGCATCAACACGGACATCAAAGTCCAAGGTCAACCCTCAACACAGTGCAGAGCTTCTAATAATTAGTAGCCATTGTATTAGAGATCTACAACGAAGAATACAAAGCATTTAGATGAGGTGCTACAGTAGACTTCTGGGCATTTCCTATACCCAGCACATCAGCTAGGCGCCGAAATGAGAGAGAGAGAGAGAGAGAGAGAGAGAGAGAGAGAGAGAGAGAGAGAGAGAGAGAGAGAGAGAGAGTTTACCATATAGGCCTACAAGGGGTCCTCGAGTTACGACGTTGATCCGTTCGTTGGACGCGTCGTAACCCGATTTCATCGTAAGTCGGAACGTAAAGAAAAATACCTGTACTGTACGTACAGTGCTACATACTGTACTGTAATTGTTAATGACATTTTAAAAAAAAAAGTATTAAAAAGAAGATAAAACAATTCCTTACCACATGAATTAAAGTAAATATTAATTTTTAAAAAGAGAACAATTCTGTACAACATGAATTAAAGTAAATATATATTGTTCTCTTTTTTTAATTAATATTTACTTTAACCAATGGCAAAAAACGATAAAACACGTGAGTGAGATAGACGGCGTAAACAACTAAAATGGCGTATGTACAGTGACTGAGCGTATGAAGCGACGCCAGCGTAGGAAGCGACGCCGTCTTCCCCGCCGTATAACCACAACAAAGCGTATTCTTCCGCCGCTCGCCAGAAACTAGCTCTCGTTTGTTTACGTCGCTTACGACGCTAAACCGCGTAAGACGGAACGACGCGTAGGCCTAATATTATTTATTATATTTTTATGGGGAGGAGCGTCGTAACCACGAAACAACGTAAGTCGAGACCGGCGTAACCCGAGGACTTGCTGTAGTTTCTATAATCACGCTAAAACCGAGCACTGACGTTTTTAGAATATTAGCCACACACGCAAATAAAAAAAATGACTCACTGTGGTAAGGTCTCAAAAAAAGCAAAAAAACAATTGTAGTTGAGACTTTTTTTCTCCCTCAATGATGCGAACGTTTACCGCGGTCTAATCTGAGTTAATAAACATGCATTATTTTTTCAAGATCAATCACGTTTGTGACATGGATATGATTTCGATGGGCATGGACACACACACACACACACACCTACACACCCCCACCCACACACACACACACACACACACATACAACCGTGTAGAAACGCCGTTGTGATTACTTTCATGAAACTCCACATACGTTTATTTGACATTTTGACAAATTTGTCCATTTTTTTAAGCTAACCCTAACTCTAACCCTTACCCTTAACCTAACCCTAAGCCTAACACAGCCCTAACCCTAACGGAACACTGTTTTGACGTCAAAATAACGGGGTCCGTCAAAAGAAAGTAGCCTACGTAGAGGTTCAAGTGTATGTCAGAATAAAGGCGTTTCTACCTAGCCACCTACACACACACGCACACCCACCCACACACACACACACACACACACACACACACACACACACACACATTCTAAAACATACTACGATACTGTCAGCAGAATTTGTGCAAATAACCTTTATAACAAATATTATAGTCATAATTTCCCCTCTCACTACTCACTCCGCCACCCTTCCCCGAAGTTGTTTCGGCAGATCTTTTATGCGGATCGGGGGTTGTCCGGTCCTGATTTGGCTCGGAAGAGTCCGCTGGACCTAAAGCAACAATAAATCAATCAACCAACCCTTCCCCGAAAATCTTGCACCGCACGCCACCACCCCCAAACATCTTCCGACGCGGCTGGAGGGAGTCCAGCACTTGTTCCTATGGTAACGCGCTGACCGTCATTGACTTTGTGAGTCCGGTTGTTTTCAAATAAAAAGAGGCCTTCGTGGCCAACACCTGTCACAGAAGATAAGCTAACGCATTTCATCCTCATAGTTTGTCCTGTGCAATGCTCATTAATAATGAACAAGGTAAGAACTCAGCGGAAGCGTGCATGGGTATAGGCATAATAATTCTTTGCATGTGCCCTAGTTTTGATCTCTAGTAATAAAAAATAATGAAGCTAGTACTATGTGTAAGGGCGAGGTGGAGGAAAAGTGGAGGGAAAGAATGGTATTTAAAAAACAGACAAACGAACAAACAAAACAATAGAATTGCAACACACGTGTAACTGTAAATAAAGAAATGTAACAAATAATTGATTTTTTTTAAATCAACAACAACAGCAATAATAATAATAATAATAATAATTATTATTATTATTATTATTATTATTATTATTATTATTATTATTATTATTATTATTAAAGTTTAAGAAAAATAAAAAAAAATTAAAGGAAGGCATCTGTTTATTCATTATATCCAAAGTTTACAGTAAATGTAACAGAAAAGTGTTTAAATATAAATATATTTAATATTACGTCACCACGATGGGTCACCATCAATACACCCTAGTTTTATTTTAGTCTCAAGGCATGTGTAAACTCTTATTACCTAAGACGTTTTATATATATATATCTATATATACACACATACATATATATAAACCTTTTTTTTTTTTTTTACACGACGTCACGATGATTACATCATTCGATTTGCCTAAGTTTGGTTTTACCTTAGAGGCATTAGTAAAGTCTAAGTACATACCAATCTTGAACCACATCCATCCAGTAGTTTGGGAGAAATACTGTTAGAACAAACAACAACAAATTATAATGCCGTCAACATGATGATGCCACGACATGCATATTTTTGTTTGTCATCGGGTGAGTTTCACTATTCTCTACCCCTTGGGGTCATGAGCAATCTTGCCACTGTAGATGGTTCTGACCTATAAAGGGAAAAGTGAAAGCCCCAGTTGTTGTTTGTAGATTATAGTCACACGACACTTTCGCATATAGGTGACTACTGGACCGATTTATACTAACACCAGCGGGCCAGTTGTTGGTAAAGGGGAAAATAATATGATCACACGTTGACCAATCCGGGATTCGAACCAGCGACCTTTCGGTTACTAGCAAGACGCTCTTACCAACTGAGCTACCCGGCCCCACAGCCCCAGTTGAAAAC